>OY284473.1:20387742-20863806 GCA_958336335.1 Dilophus febrilis
CAATACATCTCACTCACACATATATAAAAATACAACGCATTTGAAAAAAAACAACGAAGTGGAAACTTACACTTAATTGTTTATTTAATTTTAATTCAATAATATATATAGGGTTATGTGCATATGGTGAGATTGTAACGTTTTTCCATCATACAAGTTGGAAAAAATAATGAAGCGAAAGTGCTAAAATATATGGAATAAATAATGAATCGAAAAAATTTTCTTTTTCCTTAGTAACTTTTGTGCACCATAAAATTCCCTTAAAGTCCACTGGTAAATTTGTGTGGTAAACTTTAAGCGAATTTTATTGCGTACAAAATTTACTAAGGAAAAAAAAAAATGTTTACCCCGAGAAATTTCGAGAATAATCAATTTTTCTGGAAAAGTTGATAGAAAAATATGATATTTTTTTTCACTTTGAGCATCAATAACTCCAAACGAGAACTAGATATCAAAAATTGTTAGCAATTGTTGAGCAAAATTAAAGGCAATTACCATTTACCTATACATAGAGTATTTTCGTTTTTATTCTAACTTGAACGGTTTGGAAATTATGAGTTAATAAGTGAAACCATATTTTTCAAGGAACACCATTTTTTGAACACCCTGTAACTCGGTAGGGGTTGAATTTAGACCCTCCCAGAACGATTTTTTGCTGAAAATAGTCACAGGAATACGTGGTATTCGGCTTTGTGGGGTGGTACTGAGACACACTTTATTTATTTATCTAAAGCAGGATCTAGTTTTACAGGCACTTTTATAATCGTTAAATATGTTTCAGAACTTACAATATTACAATTTGATGTATAAACGGATTTCAAATTTCCTTTACCATTATCAGGCACATAATATGCATATTTGTAAAAAATATTTTCCAAGCGCAAAATCAATGTGTTATTTTCCATCCAGATGTATGGCCCAATTTCCATAATAATTCTTTCCGTGTCCATAATGACCAGAATTGTGCCGGTTCTTTTAATCTTTTATGAAAATCTTTTAACAGATTATAAAAGATTCCGATATAAAAGATCTTTTACTTTTCCTATTCTGGCGAATTCTTTTATTTTTGTATTTAAAAAAGGTGAAAATAAGAATTTTCTTTTATATTTCTTGTTTGTTTTTGTAAATTTAATAAATTTTCTAATGTTTTCTATTTTGTTGTTTTGGTACAGATTTTTTAATTTTAATTTATTTATTTCATTTTAATTTTTTTAATTCATTTTAATTAATTTAATTTTGTTTATTCATTCAATCAATTTTAATTTTATTTGAATATTTTTATATACAATATTTCAATTAGAATTTATCACAACACAAAAAACCCAAATTTGACAAACAAAAAAAAAAAAAAACCAAATCTTACCATTAACCATTTATTTCTCCGGGACACGGAAATCCGATCACTCCAGGGAAGAGATTTCGGAGCACATTTTAGAAATCGTCTCTGAAAAGATTCGATCCTAGCCCAGTGAACAGAGTAAAACGGTGACCAGACAGGACACGCATATTCAAGAATAGAACGTACCAGCGAGTAAAATAATGAACGAAGACAATACGGATCAGAGATTTCACGTGACATACGATAAATAAATCACATAATGGTATATTAGCGCTATTAACAATATAATCGATATGCGATTTAAAATTTAGCTTACTATCTAAGTAAATACCAAGATCAAGTGTTCTTTTCCAAATTATTTAAAATTATACAATCAAAATGGTAATCATCATATTTTAAAATTGATTTTTTTTCTCATAAAGTTAATAACTTTACATTTGTCAACATTTTTAAAACCAATTTATTATAACAAGACACCAATTATTAAATTAAATAAGATCACATTGAAACATATTCAAATCATCTACCGTCGCAATGGAATTATAGATCTTCACATCATTGGCATATATCACAAGCATTGAGAGTGTTTAAAAACCAAAGGAAGATCATTAACAAATAATACAAATAACATGGGGCCAAAATGACTTCCCTGAGGAACACCAGACGAAACATCAAAAAAATTAGACATTAAATAACACGGCATAAGAACGACCTAATAAATAAGAACCATAAAAGCCACGTAACAAAATTCATTCCGAAACCAATTTTAAACAATTTTCCCTGCAAAATACCATACGACAATTTGTCGAAAGCTTTACTGAAATCAGTTGATATAATATAATATATACAGTATCAGGCGTGCGGGAGTTTTGCATAAGTTAAATTATATTAGTTTCAATATAAAATTAAAACGTTTTTTATTAAATAATCGCATATTAATTGTTAATTGTATTATTTGTACAAATAGTTTTGGTGTGAAATTAATATATGCGAATAAATGAGTTGAAAAACTAACTTTCATAAATTATAAATAAATCAATTGTTATTTGTGATATATGTATATAATTATACACATAGTGATATAGTTAGTTTATTTTATCAAAACAACAGTCATACAGTCATCTGACAGTATGACAGTCATCTACAATCCACAATCATTCGTCCAAGCAACTCGCACGTGACTTTAGTCACCATTCACACCCCCGGCTACCCGAAAATATCTATACATCAAAGATCCAAACGTTGCGAATGCAAGAAAATTGCATTGTTTCGTCTCAGATATATATGGCGAAACAGACGCAATTCATGCGGCATTCATTGATTTTTGATGTAAATAAGTCACAGGTCACAGTCATATTATTTCACGAGAAATGTCATAACTTTTTTATTTGTCAACCAAATGCAATGAAATTTTTACAGACGATAGAGAAAATATCAAGCTTCAAAACGCTTGTTCGATAACATAGATCGTTCCATTGTTTATTGAGATATGGTTTGAGTCCGGAATATTAAATGTCGTAATGTGTACATTCTGTCAAATAAGTACCCGGAAATCCTCATTTTAAATTTTCCCGCTGAGAATATTTCAAACATTTTTTTTCCCAAGTTGGCACAACTGTCAGCAACTATTCTGTCAATTGTTATTGCTGTGTGTGTTTTAATTTGTTTACGGCGTCGTTAGGAACAAGTCAACCTTTTGTGTGCCTTGCGATTTTCACTATGGATAAAAATATCGAACAAAGAGTTTGTGTGAAATTTTGTGTTTCAAACGAAATTTCTTGTGCCAAAACGTTGGAAATGTTGAAAAAAACATTTGGTGATTCAACCATGTCGAAAACTCAAGTTTACGATTGGTATAAATCGTTCAAAGAGGGGCGAGAAGAAGTGAACGATTTGCCACGTTCAGGACGGCCTTCGACCTCTTCAACTGAAGAAAACGTCGACAAAATAAAGGAAATGGTGCTCGAAAATCGTCATTATAGTTTGCAAGAGATAGCCCAAGAAATGAACATGTCTCATGAGACCGCTCGTCATATTTTGGTTGATGTTTTGGGTATGCGGAAAGTCGCAGCGCGATTGGTGCCAAAAGATCTGAATTTTTTTCAAAAAGTGAATCGCAGTAAGGTGGCTGAAGACATGCTTGAACGCGTAAATTCCGATCCAACGTTCATCGAACGCATCATAACTGGTGACGAGACATGGGTTTTCGAGTACAGCGCTGGCCATACACCTCACGACCGACCGATTTTTGAAAACGATTTTCTTCAATTTCTCGTAATAAACATAAATGATTCATACGAAAACGAATTAATATAATAAATATTAATATAATATATGATTTTAAATATTATTAATTAATTTCAATCGCCATTATGAATTAAAAACTTTAATATTTCTCATTTGTCGTCCAAATGTACGAAATCGTGTTCGCCAATAGAATATCGAATCGTTCGATAATTAATTTTTTATCGGACGAAAAAAAAAATCGTTCGTATTTAACCTCATATATATATATAAATATATAGCAGCTGTGAAAATCGGCGGACGACTATTTTATGACCGTGTGACCTACATCACGACAAATTTGCACGAAAATCGGTCGGTCGTGAGGTGTATGGCCAGCGCTTACGACATGCAAACAAGTCAACAATCGTCGGAATGGCGCGCCAAATATGAGCCGAAACCGAAAAAACCGCGCCAAAGTAAATCGAAAATCAAGGTGATGCTGACCGTGTTCTTCGATATTCGTGGTGTTGTTCATTCGGAATTCTTACCGGTGGGCCAAACCGTCAATAAAGAATATTATCTTGGCGTTATGAGGCGTTTGAGAGAGAATGTTCGTCGCAAAAGACCAGATTTGTGGCGGATCAACAGTTGGATTTTGCACCACGATTATGCACCAGCGCACAGAGCGATCATTATGAACGAGTTTTTGAACAAAAATTCAACAAATATCATCGAACAACCACCGTACTCTCCAGATATGACCCCGTGTGACTTTTTCCTGATTCCGAAACTCAAATTACCACTTCGTGGAACCCGTTTTGAGAGCATTGAAGACATCAAAACTAATTCGCAACGAGAACTGAAGGCCATCCCGGAATATAGCTTTAAAAAGTGTTTCGATTATTGTATTGTTCGTTGGAAGAAGTGTATTGCCTCAGAAGGGGCCTATTTTGAAGGGGACATAATCAAATTTCCGGGTACTTATTTGACATAATGTATGTCATAAAAACACACAATTTATATTTGTAAAAAAAAAGTGCGATATTTATTTGGCTATCAATTGTTGAGTTGAAGAAACCCATATCATTCTTAATTCATTCATTTATTTATTTATTTTTGTTTCCTATACTTATTATTTTCAATGAAATGAAAATTTTCATCAACCTTTGACAGTTCATAACTAAAAAAAAAACTATTTACTCGAACTTTATTTGAAGTTGGATATTCTCTTTGCGTATTCCCCGATCGAGAGAGTTTATATCCTCTAATTTTCGGCCGATAGAAATCTCTCTTCGCCTATTCTATACTTTCTAACGCAAAAAATATTTTATTTATTATTGGATGTGTCGCGCTCTTATTGAAAATTAATAATGAATAATTTTTATAGTGCTTTTTTTCTGGGAAGATTATAGAAAGATTTCGTTCCGAATAAATAAATAATATTAATTATAATAATTTGGAAGAAATATTGGAATAAATCAATCACACTCAATCCTTGTGTAGAAAACGACTGGTTCGGCGTAGAAAAATCTATTATTTTCTATTCTTACCTTGCTCCTCTGGTAATTGAATGGAAAACAACTAATGTGTTTTTCATATAGTTCTAAATCGGATTTTCATTCAAAAATCTGTCATATGATTTTCGTATTCTTTATATTACCTATCCTCTCTCTCTCTCTCACTCCCCTCTCTCCTTTTCTCACTAGCATAAAATCATTTTGATTCTTATTACACCCATTTATTATGACGAAATAAATTTAAATGAAAATTGCAAAAAAAAAACAAAATTTACCTCATTTTTGTTGGTTGTTGTTTGGAATTAAGAAAAACAAAAACTCTCTCGCTCGGGGGTTGTTTCTAACACGCTCTCGAGTGTTGGAGAGGGGCCAAATAAACAAAATAAAAAAACACACGCACAGAAAAAAAATTTAACACAAATTTAAAATTGCATTTTTAAAATAATAATTATTTTATTCATTAATTATAATTATATAATTTTTATTTTATATTTTATTATATTTTATTATCAGTCCATAAAATTTTGAATTAAAAATATATCTATTTAAATATAAGTGTGATGACGAATGATGACGAATGATTACGATGATTAGTGAATTAATTTATTTAAAGCGTTTTTTTTTTCTTTTTGTATTGATGCCATCTATTGCTTTTTATTATTGATGATGATGGATGCACGACGCATCGGGCAGTGTAATTTTTAATGGATGTGTATGCGTTGTTACAGCGCGGGCACGTGCGCGTGCTCACGTTCAAATTAGAAACAAAAAACGACAGAACAAAACAATACCGCGCGCGTTTCATTTCATTGTCATTTAACAACATCCATTGTTGCTGGGGGTGTTACAACTATTGCGGATGATGATGATGATGATGCCGATGACGATGAAGATGACGTTGAAATGAATTCTGTAGTTGAATCAAATTTACGATGGTGTTTATCATCATCACCACCACCACCGTCACCGTCATCATTATTCGTTGTTTTTGTTGTCGATAATTCTGTGGTTGTGACTGAAGCTGATGCAGCATTCGCAGCCGCTGCCGCCGCCGCTGCTGCGGTTATCATCAGAAAATGATGTCTTGATGATTGAACGGCATGACTGGCTGCCATATACTGGCCATAATATCTTTCAAATAGATTCGTTGATGATTCCTCCTCGAATGGATGGGATGAAACAATTGAAGGAATACAATTTGTAGTATTATCGATATTGCTGTTGTTGTTGTTGTTGTTGTTATTATTGTTAAATGATTGCTGTTGTTGTTGCTTATTTACAAATTGACTGTTATTATTATTATTATTGTTGATTGATTTATTTGTTGTGGTGGTTTTGATTCGCCGTGGCCAATCCAATAATTCATCAATACATTCGGAATCATTATTTTGTTCTGTTGAATCATTATTTACCGTTATGATTGATGATGATTGTTGTTGTTGTTGTTGTTGTTGTTGTTGCTGCTGCTGATAATTATAAAAACGATTGTGATTGTTATTCTGATTATTATTATTATTGTTATCATCATCATTATCATCATCATCAAGTGCTTTTGATTCGATTAATTTGTCGACTTTTTCATCGAATGAATTGATTATCGATTGAAATTTTGGTTGATGTGATTTCGATTGTGATGATTCATCTTTATCGTCAACAACATTTATATCAATATCATCATCGTCATCATCATTATGATCATGAATATATCCATTGCCGTCGAAGCTGCGGAAACCGCCGCCGCTTCCATCAAAATTTTCATTTGAATGCAATCTAATAAAATTATTTTCATTATCTTCATCATCATCAACATCCTCATCATCACGCGCATCATCATCAACAATATTTTCTTCATCATAATCATCATCATTATCATTATCAATATTATGAGCAACTTCATTACTATTATTATTATTATTATTATTATTATTATTATTATTATTATTATTATTAACTAAATCATCACAATTATTTATTATACAATTAACATTTTTTTTATTGTTTGTTCTTAATGATGATGATGACGATGATGATGAAGATGATTGTGATGACGGCAATCCTTTATTCATAACATAATCATCATCAACATCTTCATCATTCTCATTAACTAAATGATTATTATTATCATCATCACAATCGTCATCATCTTCACAATCATCACCATCATCACAATCATCATCATCATTAATATCATTTCGAATCATATCAATTTGATTATTTGATGATTGAATGGCAACGGCAAAACGTTTTGCCGCTTTCGATGGTCGATGATTTTGTGTTTTTGCTGTTTGTTGTTTTTGATCAATAATTGTCAATGATCGCGATTCGCGTTCTTCAATGACATAGGCATGCTGTTGCTGATCATAATCGCTGAATTTAACCGTATTTGAATCGGGCGCCAATAATGAGGCAACATCAAATTGTCGTTTACGTTTTGTTGTTGCTGTTATTGCTGTTTTTGCTATGCCGATTGTTGATGATGTTGCCGTTCGTTGATATTGCTGTTGTTGCTGCTGTTGCTGCTGATGATGGTGATGATGATAATTAAAATACTGATTTTGAATGGATGCGTCTGTTATTTTGTTTTCGTCAATGGTACCGGCCATTGTCGTCGTCATCGCCGTCGTCGTCGTCGTCGGTGATGACGAAGACAAAGTAGAAGGCGACGACGACGATGATGATGATGATGATGATGACGATGAAGAAGATGATGAGGATGATGATGACGATGAAGAAGAAGATGAAGACGATGAGGACGACGTAGATGAAGCAGATGATGACGAGGATGATGATGAGGTTGAATTTGTTGGTGATGAAATCACGGCAGTTGATTGGCAATTTTTTTTTTTTAATTTTGAATTAATTGTTGTTGTTGTTGTTGTTATCGTTGACCATTCTTCATCGATGATAACGGCGGCGGCGGCGGCGGCCGTCGATGACGACGGTGGCGGCGATGATGATGATGATGATGATGACATTTTTGACATTTTTGATGGAATTAAACTTGATGACGTCGGATTTGTTAACGTTGGACGTAATGATGAAGACCCGGCGGCAGCGGTGGCTGCGACTACTAAGTTTTGTTGTTGCTGCTGCTGCTGTTGTTGTTGTTGTTGTTGTTGTTGTTGTTGTTGTTGTTGTTGTTGTTGTTGTTGTTGTTGTTGTTGTTGTTGTTGTTGTTGTTGTTGTTGTTGTTGTTGCTGCTGATGATGATGATGGTGATGATGATGATGAAGATGTATGGATGATGAAAGTGCTGTCGAATGGATGGATGCTGCTGGTATTATTGGTAAATCCGTCGATAAAGATGATAATGATGATGATGGTTGATGATAATGATTATGATGCGGCGGAATTGGATGAGAAAGTGTTAATGATGGAAGAATAGCTGACGGTGGAATGTGGGGATGAGGATGCTGAGGTGGAGGAGGAGGAGGAGGAAGCATAGACGGATGAAGTTGATGATGTGGCGAATGATGCGGATGATGATGATGATGATGATGCGGATGATGATGATGATGAGGTGTTAAGGGTAGATGATTGAAAAGTGATGATGATGATGACGACGATGATGAAGAAGATGCTGTTAAATGTGATTGTGATTGAAGTGATGGTAACATTGGTGGTAACGGCAACGGCAATGGTGGCGTTAACGATAACGGCGGTGGGCTCGGTGAATCCGTTCCCTCATCGTCAACGGCCAATCCCATATGTTTGCGTACCTTACGTTGTGCTTTACGTCTTCGAAAATCACCTTTACGAAAATCATCGATATTCGCCGGATGTATAGCCCAATAATGGCCTTTCCCATTGGCACTGCGACCCGCCTTTATAAAACAATCGTTTAGCGATAAATTATGGCGAATGGAATTACGCCAACCGGGACCACGTGATCGAAAATACGGATAATTATCTAAAATATGTTGATAGATATCGGATAATACCAATTTTGTTTCGCATGAACTTAAAATGGCCATCGCAATTAAACCAATATAACTGTGTTGCGGTTTCGGTTCCTCCGGTTGATGATGGCCAACGCCAAATATACGATTATGATGAAATAAGGACATTGACAGAGCCAATCGGGAACCATGAAATGGATGTTGTGTTATTGATGCAGCATAAGCAGCAGCAGCGGCTGCGGCCGCGTTTGCTGCAGCAGCTGCCGCTGCCGCTGATGATGAAGATGATGATTGATTTGACATTGAATTGGTAGTAATCGATGGTGATGACGATGATGATGATGATGAAGGAGCACCACCAGACGATGATGATAACGGGGTTAATATTGATGATGATTGTGAAACTTCAGCTAATTCCAATCCGGTTGATTGTAAATTATTATGATGAATTGGATGCATTGAATTTATATTATTTGCATTTGTATTCATCATTTGATTTCTTCCATCGTTCATCAACAGCGATAATGATTGTTGTTGTTGATTACCATATTGATGATGATTATGATGTGGATGATGATGATGATCATTGTTATTGTTTATTTGAATTGAAGATGGTGAACTAGTACCACCACCACCACCACCAGCAGCAGCAGCAGCAGCAGCTGCCGCAGCACATCGTAAACGTTCAGCCATTGCATAATTATATAATTGTATTCGATAATGATCGAATGGTTGTAATAATTGTGATGGAACGGCCGTTAACATTGTCGTTGATGTCGATGATGACGATGATGATAATGATGATGTGAGGGCAGTAACCGATGCAGTTGACGTAGTCGAAGATGATGATGATGATGATGATGTAGATGTAGATGCAGGGGAACTTGTTCCTAGTCCTTGGATGATAGGATGATTTAATGATAAATTTGGATATGAATCTTGTGATCCGCGGAAATGATGCGAATTAGGCAAATAATGAGATTGTAATTGATGATGTTGATAATATTGACGTTGTTGATGTTGTTGTTGTTGCTGATGATATTGTTGAAAATGATAGTATTGCTGCTGCTGTTGTTGTTGTTGTTGTTGATAATGTAATTGGAATTTTTTTTGTTGATTATTAAAATATTCTATTGATTGTTCATCATTCATGAATTGATTTTCATTTCGATCATCATCACCACAAATTTGTTGCTGCTGCTGCTGATGATGATGATGATGATTAAGAAATTTTAAATTATCTTCAGGGAAACTTTTTAGTAATAAATCCTTTTGTTGTTCTTTTATTTCTTCTTCTTCTTCTTCTTCTTCTTCTTCTTCCGTTGCGTCTATTTCTTCTTCTTCAATTTCTTTTTCTAATTCTTTTCCTTCTTTTTTTTTGACGTCTTCTTTAGAGGCTTTTGTTCCTTGTTCAAATTCTAAATCAAATTTTTTTAATTCATTAAATTCAATGATGGTTGATGACGTTGGAAATGTTGACGTTGACGAGGAGGTAGACGTGGACGTGGATGTCGTTGCCGTTATTGTTGTATTAGTTGTTATTGTCGTTGCCGTTGTCGTTTTCCTTAAAGGGTTTATTATTGACGAACGGACGATGGAAGAGTCACCATTCGATGACGATGATGATTTTATTATTGGACAGTTCAAAGAGATGGGCGGACGATAATAAAGAGACGATGGTATTGGCGATTGCTGGTGATATTGTGGCGATTGTTGCGATTGCTGTTGCTGTTGAACTTGTAATGCCGTAATGTTTGATTTTAAATAACGATATGGATCATCGTCATTGGGGCGAGGATTTAAACAACGTTGTGTTGGTGGATGATGACGACGACGATGATGACGACTATTATTATCATCACTATCACAATCGATTTTTTGAAATACATTCTCATCAAATGATTGTTGTTTTTTATTGTCAAACGTTAATTCATTATTGTACATTTCACAAAATTGAAAAATTGATCAAATTTGAAAACGAGATAAAAAAAAAATTCACACACACACAAAAACGTTTACTTCACTATAAAATAAAAATTGCAAAATGTCCTTAAGTTTTTTTTTTTTGTTTTATTCAAAACATATTCGCCTTTTTTTGTCTTTCCGGTTGTTTGTTTGTTTGTTTTTGATTGTTTTTGTTTGATTGTTTTTGTTTGATTGGTTTTTGAGTGTTTTGATTGGATTTTGGACGGACCATCTCAAGTTTTTTTTTTTTACAGGTTTAGCCAAATTTACCCGAATCTGCAAATTCGCAACAAATGGGGAAATTTTCCGATAACACGATAATATTTCAGTTTAATATAAAATTCGCTAAAATATACATTTCTTTTCCAAAAATACCTCAATATATAATATATAGTATTTTTAATGAATTTTTTTTTAATGAAATTAAAATAGATTTTTCAAAATTAATCAATCACATTTTTTTTTTTATTATTTTATTATGCATTCAATATGCGGATTCATTCACTGATATTTTTTATATTCAAAATTTCACTTTAATTTCACACACATTAAAAATTTCACAAAATATATTTAATCATCACATGATTTTTATTTTACATGAATTTTGTCATACGATAATAACATTTGTTTTTTTAATATTTTGTTGAGTTGATTTTTGGTTTTAGGAGTTTTGATGTTGTTGATGTTGAATATATTTTTTTGAACTTCCAGCTGGAAAAAAACTGAAAATTATTTCACAAAAGTTGTCACAAAAACATCACTTCCAGCAGTATCCAAAACCAACAGATAAAATTCCCGACGATTTTGTAAATCGCACCACCGCACACACAAAATTTAACGAACAAAAAATTTAAAAATTCAAAGAACAAAAAAACGACAGTCACAAAATTAAAAACAACAAAAAATCACTTCCGCACTTCCGCTTTAAAATATATAACTCTAAAAGAATTTTTAATATTTTTTTTTTTTTTAATATTAAAACCCCGTGCACTTCTTCTATGTCTCTGCGGCTGACGATTTATGATTTATGATGAATTGTTTTTTTTTTTTTTTTATTATTAAAATTACTTTTTAATATTATATAGACGATATAGACGATATACGCCGCGACATCACTAACATATAGAATTAAAATGAAGAAGATGACAATGCTGTGATGAACGATGAGGAGGAGAACGACTACGACGACGACGACGACGACTACGACCAGAAAATTGATAGAAATAAATAAATAAACAAACAAATAAATAAACAAATAAAGTAGTTAAAAAAAAAAAACAAAAAACAAAATATAAATAAGAAGAAAAATAAAACCAATAATAAAAATACAAACAACCAAAAAATACAAAATAAAAAAAAAAAAAAACAAAAAATAAACACACGAACACGAAACGGGTGGTGGGAAACTTCACGCAACTTATTATTCAAGCAACTTTCAATCACAAAGATTATGATTATTTGTTGGGAAATAACGAAAAAAAAAATTGTTATACAAATCAACAAAAACAGTTTTTATTGTTATTTCACCAGAACCGTAAATAACAATAGAAAAAAAAGACTTAAATAAAGGGGGCAATGGCATTATTATTTTTATATACATATTTAATATTTATAGAACTGCTATATACAACTTTAAAAACTGCGATGCACTGATTTATTATTTGATGAGTGGCTCTGTATTTTATTTATATTAAAAAAAAAATCCCTCCTTTTTATTTTTCCTTTCGTCATCATCATCATCATCCCCGTTTTCACATCCTATTCCTTTTCCAACTCCTCCTCCGATGCATCGCATTGCATTACGATTCAGTCGTAAAAACGACAACGGATTTTGTTTTAGGGAGGTTCTTAATTTTCTATTATTCTCTAATCATTCTTATATAAATTCAACTATGTGTGTGTGTGTGTGTCTTTTCGTCTGTCTCACTGTTTGTTTGAATTTTGTCTTTTATTTTTCTTTTCTACATGTAGATAAGTTTTTTTTTGTATAATTCTTCTGCTGTTGTGTTGTGTTGTGATACCTTTTTCTGATTTCGAGAAGGTACAACTTATTTTTGTTTGTTTTTTTTTTTTTTTTATTTTCTTTTTCGTATTACTATAACATAAAAATGTTATTCTCATGCAAATCTTTTTACCCATATATTTTACCGAATGGATTGTGTTGTAAATATATGGTAATTGTGATGTGAAAATAAATGGAATAAATGAATGAATGAATGTAGACATATAGAGTATGGATGGTTGAACGGAAAAATGTGAATGGATGGATTGGAGTTGGATGCGGAAAGATATGTTAGGATTGAATAATTTACTAAACTACCAGGGAATCTGTAGATTCCTTCCTGATAGCTAAGTTAAATTACTTTTATTAAAGTTATTATAATTTTTACAGTTTAAAGTGATTCTTTTGAATCTTTACTTTAAACCTAATTAATTAATAACTTAACACTTTGAACGTATACTTTGAAAACATTGTCTTTATTAATAAACTCCAGGTATTTATACAAAAATTCTTACTTACTAAACAATATAATTCATATAAAAAATTTAATAAATTAAATATTAATTGCAAATTAATCAATTATATCAATAATTGACCGAATAAGTAAATATTATATATATGTATATATATATAAAAAAAATATAAAAGATATAAAAAATGCATCGTATTTGAAAATGTGCCGAATGCACAGGATTGAATGAAAAATGAATGAATGAAGAACTTAAATATTTAAAACTAGTCAAATTGACTGACTTTCTTCTGTCCCAAAAATTTTTGAAAGTTTGATTGTGGATGTGATTGCCTTTAACATTAGGTTTTTCATAAGACCTGAGAAAGATGGATTTATCCGTGGCAGATCCATTAGATTTTGCTTTGACCAATTTGCTTGTGGCAATAAAGTGGATTGTATTTTTACTGACTTCAGTAAAGCTTTTGACAAATTGTCGCATGGTATTTTGCTGGAAAAATTGTTTAAAATTGGTTTCGGAATGAATTTTGGGTAGGTGGTTTTTGGCTATTTATTAGATCGTTCTTGTGGTGTAAATAACTGTGCGGTATAAATGATAAAAAGGTCAACCTAATTCATTCTAACAAAATTTTGGGGTCGTGGGTTCGAATCCTATACTGAAGACATAAAATATGTTTTGTGTTTTCGTTTATTTTTCGAATCTGAATTTTAACACATAGTTGTATTTTCCCCTTGCGGTTGATCGTACCGTGCTAATTACCGACACCGTAAAAGCCACAAATTAAGAAACTAACAACAGAAGGCTGTTGTTGGACGCTAAAACTAGATTGTTGGTATTTTCTTGGATATAGTGAGCTAAATTTTAAATCGTATATCGATTATATTGTTAATAGGGCTAATATACCATTATGGGATTTGTTTATCGTATGTCACGAGAAATCTCTGATCCGTATTGTCTTCGTTTTCCTTATTTTACTCTCTGGTACGTTCTATTCTTGAATATGCGTGTCCTGTCTGGTCACCGTTCTACTTTGTTCACTGGGCTGGGATCGAATCTATTCAGAGATGGTTTCTAAAACGTGGCCTGAAATCTCTTCCCTGGAGTAATCGGATTTTATTGCCTGGCTATATTCTCAATGATTAGCTTTATTAAACATGCCTACATTGGAAAGACATAGAGAATTTTTTGGTTTGTCGTTTTTATGTAATTTGTTAAATTATAAAGTTAATTGTTCTTCTATTTTAAATAAACTTAATTTTAAAATAAGTTTTAAATGTTTTCGTGCTAACGATTTTTTTTTTACTTGGCTAATTATCGTACCAATTATAGCCGATTTAACCCACTTGATGTTTTTTTAATCATGATATATAACCATATATGTAATGGTTTTTTGTTGGATAATAATGTTAAGAATGAAATTTAAATATACATTTTTTAACTACTTATTCTTTTTGTTTGAAATTTTGCATTTTTTCCTTTTTTTTTATACCAAAAATCCATTTTCTACCGAATTATTTAAACTAATTCTTATGATTCCATGATAATCCAAGATGTTTGTTTCCCCTCTCTCCCTCTCTCTCTCTCTCTCTCTCTCTCTCTCTCTCTCTCTGTGACTCTACGGAACCAATTTATAACGGGTTGCATAATGTATAATGTTATAATGTTATGGTATGTTAGCAAATGTGGCATATAAAATATCTTCGTTAAAATGCGATAAACTCGATATTTTGAGGGCTATATTGTATGGCGTGTACAGAGTACAGGAAGGGCCGAACCGAACCGACCCCGTCCTTTACGAATATTGGCTTCTTTTTCTCACAAAAGGAAACATACAATCTGTTGAAGAAATAAGATTAATAGTTTGTTCACTTCGTTTGAAAGTTATCGTAGTGACAAACATCAATGTATTATCCGTCGGATCGGATTATTTTTTTGTTCGCGCGTTTTTTTTGGCTCTCGGAAGTTAGCGGAAACATCGAGAAAAGTGATAAAAATTAACGTGTAGTAAGAATTTGGTTTTTACCATATCGAATCCAATAGTTCATGTGGGACCAAGCGATTTCCCATCAGTAATCGATTTATGCGATAATTTGGAAGTTATTTAACTAATTTCATTTTAAGATGATTTTCTATAAGAAAAACCTCATGGAAATATCATATTTTCGTATTAAGTAATCGATTATTTGGGAATATTTTGGAAACGTTTTAGAGATAGAACTACCCAAGGCTGGTGGATTTTAAAGGTATTAGCTTTGGATTATCCCTGTCCATAAATTGGGTTAAGAAAACTTATATATGGTATATGCCACAAAAACTGTACCCGCAGTCATCCGGGTGCCGGAACAAAAAGGATCTCTATTTTTCAAAGTACCCAGAGATTTTTGTTCCGAAATGATTGTATACAAAAAAAAAACAAAATACTGGGTTAAGTTCACTAAAGCCAATTCCAGTGTGAATGCTAATTATTAACGAAGTGTATACTACATTAGAAAGCGATAATTTAAATATAAAAAAAAAACCAATAATCTTTAAATGGATTTTCTTATTCTAAAATTTCGGTAAAGTGCCAAATAAACAGAAAAAACGCAGGCCTATTCGGAATACAGACGCACACTTCCATACGCAGAAATCTGCGTCTGGGCTTTTTCGTTGCGCTCACTTAGAAATGAATTTTATTATTGAACTTCGCTACGTGCGCACATCTACGCAGTCCTAAATCTCCGTATTTTTTCTTTTATCTGTTTGACGCTTTATAGAAAAAATATGAAAGAATTTTTTCTTTTTACCAATAAATAAACAAAAAATATTAAAGATTTTTATTTATTGCATGCGCAAAATATTTAAAGTGTGTTTGTCTGTTTTTTTTTTTTACTATACTTTACTTTACTTTACTGAGTGTTGTTGTTAATTTATTTATTTTGCATTCATCGTGCGCGCATGCGTAATTCAAATAAAACATCTGAATAGAAATGCACTTAAAAATCAAATGGAATGCAATTTATTTATTTATTTATTAATAATAATCGACATGCTCATCATCAGAACAGAAATGCAACTGCAAAAACAAAATACAAACCATTAGGCAAACAAAAACTATTATATTTTTTTTCATAACCGCATCAATTAGCATGTTAAAAAAATAAATAAAATAAAAAATAAAATAAATAAAATATAAAAAAATAAGACCGAAATACCACCTAGGAAGCACGTACTTGTGCGACCATGCGGAGGAGTAAAGAGCAGTTAAAAAATCACATCGCAATCAGTTCCTCATAAAATTTTACAAATTAATATATTATACATTATTCATTTATGATAAAATGTAAATAATCATACAGTTTATTTTTCAGAAAAGAACACCAAATCACCAAAAAAACCCATCCAAACCCATCCAGTGGCTCCCATACGAATCCAAGAGATTATAAGAGATATCTCGTTCTGTTTCTAACGAATTGACTAGAAATTTTGGATCCAGAGGTTTGATGCAAAATAGGGGAATTTTTTCACAATTTTTCACCTTCCCATCCGTTCCCATAAATTCCCTTGGGATTTATACGGAAATGGCTATAGTTAAGCCAAAAATTTCTTCATCAAGGTATGCTTCATTTTTATTCTCTACAAAACTGCATCACTAAATTCTTTTTCCTGATCCCATCCCATCCATTCCAAATTCCGCTGGGATTTACACGGAATTGGGTGTAGTTAGCCCAAAAATTTCTTCTAAAAAGTATGCTTCATTTTTATTTTCTATAAAATTGGATTTCTTAATTTTTTTCCACATCCCATCCCATCCCATTCCATAAATTCCGTTGGGATTTACACGATAATGGCTTTAGGTAGGCCAAAGGTTTCTGCTACAAGGTATGGTTCATTATTATTCTTTACAAAATTGCATTATTAAATTTTTTTCCTGATCCCATCCCGTCCATTCCCATAAATTCCGTTGGGATTTACTCGGAAGTAGCTATAGTTAGCCCAAAAATTTATTCTACAAGGTATGCTTCATTTTTATTCCTTACAAAACTGCATCATTAAATTTTTCCTGATCCCATCCCACGGAGGAGCTCCCATACAAATCCAATCATGTTCTTGGGAATTAATTTGAGCATCATTTTATGTTAAAATCTTATGAGGAGCTGAATCATCCGGCCACCAATTCGAACTTTTTGTTACAGGTGTTTGCCCAGCACCGTTTTTTATTTGATTTTTGACAGTTTTGCTTAAGAGCTCTATATCTACAATACCTATACCTATTCATTCATATTAATATATGTCGGCGCGGTGCTTAAAACGGCGCGGTTCTTAACTTAACCATACAATACTTTATTTTTTTTTGTTTTACTTTTCCGCGCCTTCAACCTTTATTGGCCATTGGTTTTGGCGTCCATTAACAGCCTTATTCAACCTGGTCCATTAATGATGGTTTACGATCGCCATCCATACGCACCACCACACGACCAAAACCACCTCAAGCGACGAATCTTCATAAACCTAACAATGTCGGGTTCACCATACTTTTTATATAATTCATGGTCGTATCGCCCGCGACACCGCCGTGTTTTCTTTGTCGCCGTCCATGGTCCAGTGACAATTTGTTGAACAAGTGTTGAACAAGTATCTTTGAGAAGAACGCATATTTCACAAACCGTAAAAGGCCTTGTTTCCTGAAGCAATCCAAGCGACAACCTATCCCCACAAAATTTTAAGAGCTCACCATATACGCTGTCAGATCCTACTAAGGGCTGAAACGTTCTGAAACCATTTTATTCGGATTCAGCATCCCTTAAAGCATAACTATGCAAGTTTTCAGCCCGATAGCTCAAACTTAAAGGTTTCGGTGAAAAATCGATTTCTTCATAAGGGGTTAGTATAGCAAAACTTTGGGAAATCTTTCCCGGACCATAACTCAAAAACTAAGGTCTGAAACATTCTGAAACCTATTTATTCGGATTCAACATCCCTTAAAGCATAAGTATGCAAGTTTTCAACCTGATAGCTCAAACTTAAAGGATTCGGTGAAAAATCCATTTCTTCATAAGGGGTTAGTATAGCAAAACTTTGGGCAATCTTTGTCGGGCCATAACTCAAAAACTAAGCGATCGAGCAAAAACTTTCTTGAGTTTAAGTAGGGCTTTTCTGGGCTCCCTCATGTGATAGGTTCCCGGGCTCCCTCATGTGATCAGTGGTTGTGCTGTTTGGTACGGAAGCTCGTTCACTTCATTATTTCTACCACTTGGGTTCATTGCTGTAATTAGATGCAATTTTCACTTCCAAAATTCGTTTTAGGTTACCACAAGGAGGAAATATTTTCACGGTTAAATGTTTGAACGAAATGTTTACGAAATTGACATTTTTTTCTTTCGAAACTCGCGTTTTTATTGCTCACTTACTATTAATGTGTAGGTTTGCTAATATAAAACGGAAAATGTATATCAATTTTTATTACGAACCTGCGGTTCAATTAAATTATTCCACAGTAATTTTATATATTGATTTATTTTCGAAACTTTTTCGATATATTTGGCACAATCACTGACTGCTGCTAAATCGGCTATAAAATCATCGTAATCCATTAGGCCATAAAGAACAAAATCTAATATATGTTAAAACCCCTCATCTCGTAATATAACTGACTGACTGACTGACTATACGATGATGGAATAGGTTATATTCCAACAAAAAAATACTCATCAATAATCAACTCTAAATTACTATTATTATTATTATTATTATTAAAATTAACATTTAAATTTCAATTATTTTATTTTTATTATCCCCAATTCAAAATGAACAAAACAAATTTTCTTATTGTATTGATTTTTTATATTTTTTTCCTCTTCTGAAGTACCCATATACTTCGAGAGTTTGAAAATGATATAGAAATTTTTTTTATTGTGTTATAAAGGTATAAGATAGAAAACAAAATAAAAAAAAAATTTTTTTTTTGTAATGCCTATAAATAATTATTAATATAATAATAACAATAATAATAATAATAGGGAATGTGTGTGCTTATTTGTTTTTCTCTGATTCTGATCTCTCTTCAGATGAATGCTGCCCATATATCATAGAAAATAAATAAATAAACATAATTATTATTTAAAAAAAAAAAAAATTTGTTTGTTTCCATCACAATAAAAAATAAATAAAAATAAAAGTCAAACAAATGCAATGCAAAGAATCGAAAACAGAAGGCGATCATCGCAATTCAATTGTTTTTATGATTATTATTATTTTTGTGCGTGTTTGTTTTGGTTTATTTTTTTATTTGTTAAAATTCATCCCGGCGCTCGATCGATTTTAATTTAAAAATATTTTTATTTTATTTTTATGGCATTTTTTTTTCACATCACACCAATCACACCAATCATACACCTTGCAACTATCGTCGGTTTTGTCTTTAAGGTCACGGTGTCGTGAGTGTGAGTATATGAAACAAACACGAAATAGGCAAAATATAGTGTTGGCCAAATACATATGTATGTAGTTGTTAAAATAACTCTGTGGTGTAACTGATAAAAATGCCAACCTAAAAATTCTAACGAAATTTTGAGGTCGTGGGATCGAATCCTACTGAATGCATAAAATATGTTTTGTGATTTCGGTTATTTTTCGAATCTGAATTTTAACACAGAGTTGTATTTTCCGTTTGCGGTTGGTCGTACGGCTAATTAACGGCACCGTAAAAGACACAAAATTAAGAAACTAACAACAGAAGGCTGTTGTTGGACGCTAAAACCAGATTGTTGGTTGTATAGCGAAAAATTTATTTTTATTGTTAGTTGTTAAAATATAAAAAAAAAAAAAAGAAAAAAAACGGTGTTAGGGAATATCGCACTTGTGCGCAAAATTTACCCCACTAGTGCAAAATTATTCGCAATTGGGGATATAAAGTGTAATCTATCACAAATTAAAAACATCATTTTAAGTGCGAGAAAGCTTATACTAGTTATTATGTACCAGTAGTATGGGCTTTAGTTTGATATTAGATGTGCGCGTATTATTATTGGTATAACTTTTGTTGTGAAAGTGAGAGTAGGAACTGACCGTGCCAGTGTGATTAGTGATTAGTGTAAGAGTTTGAAGGCATGTGTGCGAGTTTTATTTTTGGTGTGCGACTAGCAGAAAATGACCATTGAAAATGAAAATGAAAATGACAAATTTCCCCGCTGAATATTTCAAACATTTTTTTTCCCAGGTTGGCACAACTGTCAGCAACTATTCTGTCAATTGTTATTGCTGTGTGTCATTTAGTTTGTTTACGCCGTCGTTAGGAACAAGTCAACCTTTTGTGTGCGTTGCGATTTTCACTATGGATAAAAAAAATATCGAACAAAGAGTTTGTGTGAAATTTTGTGTTTCAAACGAAATTTCTTGTGCCAAAACGTTGGAAATGTTGAAAAAAACATTTGGTGATTCAACCATGTCGAAAACTCAAGTTTACGATTGGTATAAATCGTTCAAAGAGGGGCGAGAAGAAGTGAACGATTTGCCACGTTCAGGACGGCCTTCGACCTCTTCAACTGAAGAAAACGTCGACAAAATAAAGGAAATGGTGCTCGAAAATCGTCATTATAGTTTGCAAGAGATAGCCCAAGAAATGAACATGTCTCATGAGACCGCTCGTCATATTTTGGTTGATGTTTTGGGTATGCGGAAAGTCGCAGCGCGATTGGTGCCAAAAGATCTGAATTTTTTTCAAAAAGTGAATCGCAGTAAGGTGGCTGAAGACATGCTTGAACGCGTAAATTCCGATCCAACGTTCATCGAACGCATCATAACTGGTGACGAGACATGGGTTTTCGAGTACGACATGCAAACAAGTCAACAATCGTCGGAATGGCGCGCCAAAAATGAGCCCCAAACCGAAACCGAAAAAACCGTGCCAAAGCAAATCGAAAATCAAGGTGATGCTGACCGTGTTCTTCGATATTCATGGTGTTGTTCATTCGGAATTCTTACCGGTGGGCCAAACCGTCAATAAAGAATATTATCTTGGCGTTATGAGGCGTTTGAGAGAGAATGTTCGTCGCAAAAGACCAGATTTGTGGCGGAACAACAGTTGGATTTTGCACCACGATAATGCACCAGCGCACAAAGCGATCATTGTGAACGAGTTTTTGAACAACAATTCAACAAATATCATCGAACAACCACCGTACTCTCCAGATATGACCCCGTGTGACTTTTTCCTGTTTCCGAAACTCAAATTACCACTTCGTGGAACCCGTTTTGAGAGCATTGAAGACATCAAAACTAATTCGCAACGAGAACTGAAGGCCATCCCAGAATATAGCTTTAAAAAGTGTTTCGATGATTGGATTGTTCGTTGGAAGAAGTGTATTGCCTCAGAAGGGGCCTATTTTGAAGAGGATATAATTCAAATTTCCGGGTACTTATTTGACAGAATGTATGTATCACTTTTTTCGACTTTTTGTTTTGTTGCAGCCGCATACCGTTAGACTTATAACTGAGGATTGGTCGGTCAGCCATAGCAGAGCATCTATGATGTACATGGGTGTACCAATCAGTACAGTCCTTCGGTTCATTGCAACTGACTTCCAAGAGAGAAAGAGAGAGAGAGAGTGAGATATTATATATAGAGATAGAGATTATATAATATATAAATAATATAATAATAATGTAGTTGAAAATGAGACAGCGAAAAATCAATTTAGTGATCCGAGTATTAGAAAATAACCATGTGAGTATTATCCAAATGAATATTTAATTTGTTTTAATTTTTACTAATATGATGCAACGTTCGAATAAAGTTGGGTCGATACTTCAAGGAATCAATATCGTATATTAGAAAATTAATTTTAATTTAACAATTTCCTCTAAATCAAAATCATACTAGAACACACAAAAAATCAAACTCGCACACTAAAAATCCAAACAAACAGCTTAATAAAAACCACACTCTCTTTTGCGTGTACGGGATTGGTATGATTGGTGTAATATTCAAAAACAAACCACCATTAATGTATTTGAATTTTTATATTTGAAATGAATGGATGGATGGATGGATGGATGGAGGCAGAGATGCGGCGCAAATGGTTATTATTATTATTATTATTATTATTACTATTATTATTATTAAATTCTTATACATATTTTGTGTGGGATTCATTCATTTATTTATTCATTTCTAATCTTAAATATATAACATTCAAAAAAATTCGTTTTGTAAAAATCAAACAAAACAAACCAAATCACACACAAAAAAAAAATTCCAATAATTTTTATTTATTTATTTATTATCGATTTCGAGCTCACACAAAAACAAAACAAAAAAAAAATAAATAAAAATATTTATTACAAGTGTTTTAATAATATTTGATTTTTGATGAATCACACAACAATAAAATAAGAAGATACAGAAGAACGAAAATAAAAAAACACCATACCAAGAGAAAGCATGTGGCTTGTGACGCCACCACACAAGACGCCGGAAGACGGTGGTAAAGAGAAATTTCTGTGTCGTCAATCAATTCCTAATATTTACTTCTTACTTTTACTTTCACTCGCCTACAACATACAATTGGTTTTGGCGTCCGCATCAACAATCTTCTCAAAGGCAGAAAATTTTAAAGTGTCCTGCCTGCTTTGACGTCCAGCTGGTTTTTGACTGTATATACGATCATCATCCATACGTAACACCATATTATGGAACTGCTTCAAGCGATCAACCCCCCCCCCCCTTCCTTAATAAAAGTTTTTTTTTTATAAAAGATTTTTCGGTATGCGGAAATGCTCACGTTTAGCTAATCGACGTCCAAAAGTTCATTGGGCGAACCAAAATAGTCTTGCGGCATCCGATACTTGCACTTATAGCATTTTTTACTACGCCAACGATCGATATATTTACGCAAAAACTTTTCTCAGAGAATTTCGAGAAATGTTCAATTCCTGAATGAACGAGACGAGTTGGAGTGCTTAATTTGTTGGTTCTCCCACACAACAGCACACGCAACAGCAATGTTCTTATGGCGTCCGCGTACTGTACGAGCACAAGAATGAACGTTTTTTGTTTTTATCAAATGCCGATCCAGTTTCAACGCGCACATCACGCCCGCATTTAACAAATTTGTCCACATATAAAGCCTTGAATGCGCTTTCTTTTTTTTGTACCGGGTTTTGAACGTTAACGTAGTGTAACCCGTTATCTTAAGCCACCGTTCGGCCACCGTATTCCTCATCTCTTTGGAAGAATACGGTGGCCGAACTCTTCACCAGAAAGAAACGGGCGACCGGTCACTTTCCTGGATCAATTTCTAAGAGTTCCCGGCGACATGCCTAGAACCTTGGCCATTGCTGTTAGCTACTCTCAGTTCAACTGTTATCTTGTATTGTATGAGTCCCTTTGCTTCATTCCATCATTTCTGATGCTCTGAAATAATACACTTCTCGTCGACTAGGTTTTTCGCCAAACTCCTACTAATTGCAGTGTACGGTTCTGGCCCCACAAACCTAAGCAACATATCCCTCTTAGCCATAGCATCCGTCTTTAAATTCCAGTCCATTCCATTGTGCCCTTTAAACCACACCATTGTGATCGCATTCTGGGTCGATCAGTCGTTGACCGTCCATGAGTACGCATTCCAGTGCCAGGGATGAATCAAATGTTTCATACACACTATCATGTCACGGTCAAAAAAAGATTCTAAGCTGCACGCAGTATTGTTACCTTGCACTTTGTTACCTTGCACAGTAATTCATAACATTAACAATTAAATCATAATGACGGCTAAAGATAAAAAAAGAAAGAAAAAAAAATGTGAAACCACTAAACAATTTTAATTGGTTTTTGAAACAGAACCGGAAATATCTCACTGATTATCTTTGGGATTTATAGAGACAAGCTCCGATGTGAATCAGCGATCTGGCATCTGGAAACATTTCCAGGAATTTAATTTTGCCGAAACGCTAGCCGGAAATCGCCGAATATACAGGGGGTCCCAGCTAACGCTATCCAGCCAATATTTTCGAAACCAGTGGAGTTATCACTAATATGATGTTAGTGGACCCCCACTGGATTCCAATTGGCTACATTTTTATGTTAACCCCTTCCTCCCCACGTTAACCCTTATGCGCTTAATGGATATCAACTTTCGAAAATCAAATAGAAACCTATATTTTTTTTTCGCTTGTGGGGGTCCCTTGGGGAATTTTTCCACAAATGGGGATTGTCCATTTGATGGAAAATGTGTAATGCATGTAACTTTGTAATGCATGACAATACATGTTTTCATAGAGATTTAGAGACTTATCGCCCATTTTCTATCGGATGAACAATCCCCATTTGTGGAAAAATTCCCCAAGGGCCCCCACATATTATTACATTTTTTTTAACTACTCGTCACGCTCTTTAAAATAAGCGAAAAAAAAATATAAGTTTACATTTGATTTTCCAAAGTTGATATCCATTAAGCGCATAAGGGTTAACGTGGGGAGGAAGGGGTTAACATAAAAATGTAGCCAAATGGAATCCAGTGGGGGTCCACTAACATCATATTAGTGATAACTCCACTGGTTTCGGAGATATTGGCTGGATAGCGTTAGCTGGGACACACTGTACATCGAAAATTTTCAACAAAACGCTCTCTTCAAAACTCATTGATATTTGCGGCACGATATTTGCGCAACGTATTCGTACGTTTGGAAAATCCAAAAAAAAAAAATTGTAATTGGCAAACGTTCAGACGGGATTTTGGTTTGACAGATACCTCATCTTTGAACTTAACCGCGACTATGTAACGTAGAAAAATGTGTTGTAAAATTTCAGTAAAACCGGTCGACTATTTTTATTCATGAACGTGAAAAGCGGACAAGTACCTTTCCAAAATTTGTTTTTTTTTTTATTTTTAAATTTTTTTACAAAACGATAACTAATAATGCACGTTACTTAAACAAAAAACCATCGTCCGTGCTTGCTTATAATATAAAAGGCAAAACAAAACAATAGACAAAAAAAATCAATCTTTTGTTATATTTTATTTTTAATATAATATTTATTTAGTGTCATTTCACCCACTCATCGATTTATTTTATTTTTTTATTGTATTCCATCTATTATGAAAGAAACAATAAAAAAAAATTATGATGATGTTCAAGAGGTTCCAAAAAAAAAAATTATCTCTTGTTATTCATATTCATATTCCATATTCTCCTCTTCCATATCACCGCAATCCACCACAGAAAACCCAAATCAAACTATTTTTTTTGTTTTTTGGTTTTGATGTTGAATTGTTGACATACCCCGCACATACAAATTAAAGATAAACAATATCTGAAGTGGTAGATCGATCTATTATTTATATATATATATATCATATTGGATGTGTGTACGACGAACATATATCGTGATATTGATAGGCCCTCGCCCATATATTGTAATACAGACACCTTTCTATATTACAACAATACATAATTTTATTAAATTCAATAGAATAATAAAGCGAGAAATATGTTTTTTTTTATTATTAATTTGTGTGTTGCTCTTGAACCGCGTGTTCCGCGAATAATGATAATAATATATAAAAAAAAAAAAACAAAACAAAAGAGTCAGGCGCAAACAAGGCCCAAGAAACAGAAAAAACGTACTTCTGGTCGAACGGGCGATCACCGCCAACGTACACCAGCCGGAAACTCGGAAAGAGTCCGAAGGTGCGCTTCAACTTTTACGTTTTTTAGAGAGTCACAGTCCCGTACATCGACATTCAACGCCATTGCAAGTTCATGTTGCGTTCTACAAGAATTTTCATCCAATAACGCTTGCAATTCTTCGTCTTCAAATTTTTTTGCCTTTGGCTGACCTGGCCGTTCTTTGTCTTCCAAGTCAAAATCACCATTTCGGAAGCGTACAAACCATCGTTCACAAGCTGCTTGAGCTGGAGCATGTCCACCATAAGCTTCAACCAACAAACGATAACTTTACGCAGCGGTTTTCTTCAAATTAAAGAAAGTAAAAAATTAAAGAATTAAACTTCCCCCCAAAACAACTTTTTCAGGCATGTGTTTCGACATATTCGAAGCAAAAAAAAGCTTTGTTGTTTACACTTCAATGAAATGACATATACTGAAATTTATAGCCTAATGACAGACAAAAAAAAAGAAAATGGCCGCGTTGTGATGCGATGCACTCAACGGTAGTTGAGCCATCTGTTATCTAAATCCGCATTTTTAATTCATACACCTTTTAGAAATGCGATTGCAATGTCATCGGCACAGTTCACTCACTAACAGAATAGATTCCTCTTGGAGTTCAAGCTTTGCACTCGCACTCGTTTACCAACAGTAACCACCTGATAACGCCTAGCTGTCTCCGGCCCTCTCTACACGTGGCGTTTAGATACTACCCGAAGACAGCCCCCTCATTCGTTTGTTGGCTGACCTAGATTCCCTCTGGGGGTTTTCACCCAACCTTCCTCTAGGTTGCTCAGCGTAACGGGATCTACCACGTGAAGGTGAATGTCGGAGTTGATTTACAGAGGCTATGAAGCATAATGAGCTATGTATGAGGCATTTACACCATTTAGAACATGGGCATAGCTGGACTGCAAGAATTGCACCCAACACCGCTATCCCAATCCCGGCTAATTAATGCCGCTTTATATAGCTGCTCTATTTCTTCCTGTCCTGATGTCCGTATTATCGAAGCCTCCTAGCCTTTGTCATAATCTGTTTGTCACCCAGAATTCAGAGTCTATAACGAATGTTTGATCGAGATTTGATCCCGTTCAAATGGTCGAGCGTGCTCTGATACAGCGATATTACAGGATTCCAAAACAGGGTCTGTAAGTTTGGAGCAGAATATAAAAAATTGTTACTGTTTTTCCTTTGATGTATCTGTCTTTGTTGGAACGAATCATTGATATTTAATCAGTTACCGGTTAATTTCTGACATCGTTAGGTATGTTTTAGGATGGCTTAAGGCAAACACCTGTAACAAGAAGTATGTATTGGTGGCCAGGTGGTAAGGGGGGCTTACATTTATCATCATTCAACTCCTCATAAGATTTAACATAAAATACTGCTGAAATTCATTCTCAAGAACACGATTGGATTTGTATTGGAGCTCCTCGGTGGGATGTGATTAGAAATAATTTAATGATGCAATTTTGTAGAGAATAAAAATGAAGGATACCTTGTAGAAGAAATTTATGGGCTAACTATAACCATTTCCGAGTAAATCCCAACGGAATTTATGGGAATGGATGGGGATGGGACATGAAAAAATTCCACGATTTTGAATCAAACATCCAGATTCAAAGTTTCTAGTCAATTGGTTAGAAACAGAACGAGATACATATCTCTTATAATTACTTGGATTCGTATGCGAGAGCCACTGGATGGGATCAGAAAAAATTGCCTATAATGTAATTATTTGCATTTTGTACCAAACCTCTTTTTTTTGGAAAACGATCAGAATAAGTATCTATATTTAGTACGTATTGAAAATATACGTACTTAATATAGAATTACATTTTATTAATTTAAATTTGAATTAGACGTTTGGAAACTTTCGGTTGTCATCCGTTGCGCGCTGGTTATACACGTTTTTACATGATTTCTTGATTCATATGTATCAAACATAAGTTCAAATCGACAAACAGTCATCAATTTTTTTATCATTCTTGACCAGAACTTTTCACTTTATCTTATCTATTCAAACTGCCGCTGATACTTCACACTCTCACACACACACACACACAATTAGAATCCCCACACCGAGAGTTTCACATTTATAATTTTGGATTTCCAAATAGTTAAGAATGAAACGAATTATAGTTGATCAATCGCATCGTAGGGTAAAGTATAATCCATTAACATCAATCCCATTCCTTTGGATTGAGTCCCATCACATTTCCCCTCACCTCCATTATCATTTACATCTCATTAAACTTCAAATTCCTCTTTAAAATATTCGTGCATTCACACACCCCACCACAACTTCGCAAATACATCATATCCTCCTTTACCGTCTTCTCCCCTCCTTTATTATCTCTTTTACACCATTTTCTTCTACCTTTCTTACTAAAACCGGTGCTCTC
Organism: Dilophus febrilis; assembly: GCA_958336335.1. Lineage (NCBI taxonomy): Eukaryota > Metazoa > Arthropoda > Insecta > Diptera > Bibionidae > Dilophus > Dilophus febrilis. Next base: position 20,416,217 of record OY284473.1, read on the forward strand.
AATCTCCAATAATCCATATCCACCTTAACTGCCAATTCCATTCCATTTCACATTCCACTACCTTATTCTTCTTCTTCGTCTTCTTCCACTCATTTATCCATCCTATACAGGGTGTCCCAGCTAACGCTATCCAGCCAATATCTTCGAAATCAGTGGAGTTATCACTAATATGATGTTAGTGGACCCCCACTGGATTCCATTTAGCTACATTTTTATGTTAACCCCTTTCTCCCCACGTTAACCCTTATGTGCTTATTGGATATCAACTTTCGAAAATCAAATGGAAACCTATATTTTTTTTCGCTTATTTTAAAGAGCGTGACGAGTAGTTCAAAAAAATGTAATAATATGTGGGGGTCCCATGGGGAATTTTCCCACAAATGGGGAATGTCCATCTGATGGAAAATGGGCGATAACTCACTAAATCTCTACCGAAACATGTATTGTGATGTATCAGAAAGTTGTTCTACGTTGAAAATTAAGGGGGGTGTCCAAATACTCCAATCCCCCCACGCCCCGTTTTTAAGGGGAAAAATCGAAATTTTGATTTTCCATGCGATTTTTGCAAGCTATCAAAAAAATGTGGTTTTCCAATTCAAAAAGCAAAATTTCGATTTTTGCCCTTAAAAGGGGGCGTGGGAGGCTTGGGACAACCCCATTAATTTTCAACGTAGAACAACTTTCTAATACATCACAACACATGTTTTCATAGAGCTTTAGCGAGTTTTCGCCCATTTTCCATTAAATGGACAATCCCCATTTGTGGGAAAATTCTCCATGGGACCCCCACATATTATTACATTTTTTTGAACTACTCGTCACGCTCTTTAAAATAAGCGAAAAAAAAATATAGGTTTCCATTTGATTTTCGAAAGTTGATATCCAATAAGCACATAAGGGTTAACGTGGGGAGGAAGGGGTTAACATAAAAATGTAGCTAAATTGAATCCAGGGGTCCACTAACCTCATATTAGTGATAACTTCACTGGTTTCGAAGATATTGGCTGGATAGGGTTAGCTGGGACACATTGTATACATTTCACCATTTCCATATAAAATCTTTCTCGCTGTGGCTTGCATCCACATCATTTTCTTTAAAACATACCATCTCGAATATATCTACCTCCTCATACTTCTTCAAACCTTCCATACCTGACAACCATAACTCGCAATGCGGCGAATTACCCCATCCAGAACCTTTAACTTCAGCTCCACACAGCCATATCTGTTCTTGACACACCACAAATACCTTTGCCAACAACACCTTTTTTTTTCTCCGAGGTCCCCTAACTGTCACCTCCACTCTTACCCCGGGTAGTTGTATCTTCCTACCACATCCAATTTATTTCAATCCATTTGCCACTACCTCTTGATCTTAACTGATACGCTTCCCCCATTCCTAAATACCACAATTTACAAATTTTCCAAATTAATTCTAAATGAAAAACTGTGTGTGCCGTTTTTCTATAATATAATTAAAGCGTAAAATTCCCCTTCGGTCAGGGAAGGCGAAACAAAATTTGGCAAATCACAAAAAGTTACGCCAAGGGAATTTTTTGTTTTAGTACCTGAGCAAGTAGTGGAGGGGAACAGTGCGAACATTTTTTGTTCTGATATTATAGGCTGCGCCTTACCTCGTTTGGCCTGTCCAGAGCATGTAATTCAGTTTAATTAATTTTCAGCGAATTTAAACGACTTCACAAATCTATAACTAACAGTTGATTTTGACTAAATTCTGATATTTTAAAAATCCATTAATTTTTTCTACCTTATACAAATCAAGTTTAATGACTGTTTGTTAAATTTTGTTTTTATTTTATTTGAATTTGGATTTGTGCGCACAAAATTACCTATACCGGCCCTGATTCTTCTATTGTTTAACTGAAGAAAGAAAGAAAGAAAAAAAAACAGAAGATTCGTCCGACTACGCCCCATTCAAAGATTCAATTTCATGACTTAACAACGCGCACTTTTTTTTTTATTATCTTAAAAGGGATTTTTTCTTTTAACTGCCGACGACGAGGTCCAGATCGCCAGATCGCCAGAGTTGATTGAGGATAATTTTATATTTGTTTATCATATACCCGTATGCGATTTTATAAAGAAATTGATATGGGCAATGACCAACGAAGAAAGCCGACGTATAAACCATTAGATTGTTATTATTATTATTATTATTATTATTAATATTAAAAAGATCGCTTATTTTTGTTTGCTTTTATTTTTATTTTATTGTTATTTATTTATTTAATTTAAGCCAGTCATCGATCGATCGATCGACGATCTCATAAAATTTATAATAATATTATTTCGACTAATGCATATACGAATAGAAAAATAAAAACACATTAACAAAACATATAATTATTTTATTATTACCCAAAAAAAAAAACAACAAAAAAACGTCGGCAGAATTCCTTGATCATTTTTTATTTTTTTTTTATTGTGCGTTGAGATCACTTTAATAGAATGATCTCAATAATTGATTGATGCGCGAGATCGAAATCTCAATTGGAATAAAAATAAAACTTTTAAAATAAAATCAATATTAATTTATAAAAAAAAAAAATTAAATGTGAAGGAAGAAAATTGTACCAGGTGTAGCGGTATGAAGTATCAGCAGGATACAAAGGTCTCGACAGTAAACTTTTGCGGTGAAGGAACCTTAATTTTTTTGTTGCATAAGGTTGATATCACATCTGTTAAACATATTTTGTATCAGAGTAGTATACGTAAAGTCAACAAGTCCAAACAACATCATATTTTTGCGCATTCGTGTTAAAATTGTTGAATTTTGTACAAGGAACGAGCTCCTAAAACCTGATGAAAACTGGGTAATACTAATCGCTATACCGATCAGACAATTGATTAATTTGAACTATGCAGTAATTGATCGAAAAACGATCAGAATTGGGCACAAGACACGGTAAAATAATTTTGCTCCATGACAATTTGTTTTTTTTTTTAAATACATCCAAATGGCAGATGACCTAAAGATCGTCTGTGTTTTTTATTCATTGGAAAATCGTACAGAGTTTCATAAAAATTGAATTTCAAATTATAGTAAAATGTCTCCAAAAGGGAAAATCTGTGAGAATATTCACAGAATTGAATTTCTATTAACAGTAAAAAATTTCTTAAGGAAGACGGTTTTGGATTGGAATCAATTGAAGGTAGACATTAACGGGTCGTTCACCCGTAACACGATTGCGCAGTGGTGTTCAACCGTTGTTGAGTTCCTAATAAAGCGCTTACTTTACCTTCACGCGCCTGCCACGCGCGGCAACTGAAGAGTTCATTCCGAATCATCCAGGCCAAAAATTGTATCACGCCGTTGGTCGTTTGGCTGTTAAATTCCCGAAACCGTAAAAACAACGATTTATGAAAATAATAATACAGGTGCCGTTAAAGAAGCTATTGTTCTTGGAACGTAAAGTTTCAGATATGGGATTAATCAACGTCGCAAAAGAAGGGTAGGAGCAAAACCAAAAAGTTTATGATAGTACAAAAAAAAATATAAAGAGATTTATGGCTCAACAACAAATTGTTGTATTGTAGTTGGTCGGTCGGTCGGACGCAAACTACGACGAAACGGTGGACGTCGGGGTTGGCTTATATTTTATGCCGGAGATAAACAGTGACAATAATAATATTGGTGATGAATTTCAATCCCGGATTGATGCAGGCTGAAAAGCAATCCGTTTATGATTATTACTTTCTTCTAGAAAACACCACAGAAGCAGCAAGCTGAAAGTAAGATTATATCAAACCAATTGTTCGATCATCGGCCTCTGACACTGACGGTCAAACCAGATGCCATATCACGGGTGTTAGGTGTTGGATGATCGCCGCGGTATAGTTGGCGATAAGATGAATTGGAAGCGGATCAACGGGCTCTTGGAGAACGCCGGAGCTGGCGGACGTTGGCCGTAATTAGGACCTGTTAGTAAAATTCTTCCCATAATGAAAATCCATTACAAATTCATTACCGTTCTAATGCATTACCGTTCTTAGTTCGTCTATAGCGAGTTGTCTGGTTATCACAATTGAATTTCTATGAATATTAAAATGTCTCCAAACACGAAAATCGCAACAAAATCTCATCACAATTGAATTTCAATTAATATTTGGAAAAAAAAAATTTCCATAAAAAAATCCATCAATCCATAACAATTCAAATTAAAATAACACCAAAAAATATTCATAAATATCTATCCATCCATCTATCTATATATATCAAAAATTAACCCCAACCCTACCAGTTTTGTTTTGTTTTTCATATTTATGATGTAAACCGACAGCCCATATATTTATGAAATGTTTATGTTGCTAATAATAACATAAAATTAGATTGAAAGTTAAAAAATATCCATCAATTTGTAAAACAAAAATTATAAAATAATAATATCTATATCTATCTATGATATATACTACTCTAACCACTATAATTTCGGACAATAGAATCATTTTAAATAATAGAATAATAATTATTAATAATAATAATAATAATTAAAAAAACAAAGTACCCAAGAACTTGTGTCAGATTCTTAATGACTAAAAAAACTCCTCCTTCGATTGTTGTATTTCAGAATCAGGTCTCATGTGAAGTGCCCCTTATCGTACCTTCCGGTTTGCTCCGATTCAACATGCGACGTGCGACTTAGGTCTCTCAGATTGCCCATCGAATTCGGAACTGTCCCTTGTTATCTTAAGCATCTTTTTTTGAAGTAAATGACCTGCCGAAATCTTTCTCACAAAGAAGTGGACTACCGTTCACCCCCATCCTTATGTTTACCAAGCGGACGGTTATTTGCATACAACATGCGCAACCGTGTTTTCATTATGAAAACGAAGTCTGCACCTATCATCCTTAAGAATATTCATTCCCCCCCCCCCCTCCCCCGAAACGTCGCCTGAAGCCTTTGTCCAGTTGTGAATGTCATCACTTTTCTAAGAGTTCATTGCTACAAATGCTTAGAACCTCCATATTGGTGTTTCCTACTCTAAGTCCATGTGATTGATCAAAAATTCTCTGGGTCCTTTTACACTTACTTCAATCGCTTCTGATGATCAAAAATAATTCACTTCTCGTCGATCCTTCGCCATACCCCTACTAATTGCAATGTACGGTTCTGGGGTCGTAACTCTCTTAGCCAGAGCGTCCGCATCCTACGGTCCCGTCGATTCCATTGTTGTGCCCCTTAACTCATGTGACCAATGTGACCGCATTCTCGGTTGGACACCTGTTTGGCCTATACTGAGCTCATAGTCTAGTGCCAGCCATGCATCAAATGTCCGGCCTTTCATACACGATATAACTGCTGTATACTATTGAGATCCTTTCCAGGCTCACTCATCGATTACATTGAATGTGATCTAGTGTATGAATTAGGGTCATCATCTTGGATCATGGATCATTGACGAGTAATTCCCCATGTTGGTTTTGTATTGTTTTGTACAGGAGCTGAGCCAAGCCAAGCTACTTCGAATAAAAACCCGCCTCGAAAGTACAATTTTTCATACATCTGTCGGTGATCGAATTGTATTGTTATCGTTTCTGATCACGCTTCAGGGAGTTTCGCTCCATTATCGATTACAGTTTTATTGTACATTTCCCGTATCATCAGTCTCTGAATCCCATCCATTGGCATGAGAGACGAATGTCAATGGAAAGAGATAGCACCAAAGATAGTGTCGGTACGTAGAATAAAACACCATAGTAGAATAAAAAAAATAGCATGCCCCAACTGTGGAAGTAATGCGAAAGCGTTTCCGATTGCCGCGGGAAAAAAGGGGGAGGTGTTTTGGTCAGTAAACAACAACTGGAGGCCGACACTTATGAAAGAAGCGAACTCTTTTCATATCCAGTCTATAAAGAATTTCACCACCGACCGAAAAAAGACAAAAAAAAGTCATGTTCAGTTCCCTTTTTTTTCAATTCCATAGATCAGATCCAAAACACCTTCCTGTGCCCTTATGCCATCCTTTTGCTGTTATCATTGCATTCACTTTCAATGGAATGGATTTCAATGTATATCCTTGGACATGGTTGTTGTGTTACGAAAAGCATCAGTATAGCACCCATACATGCCAGTCTTTTTACACGTTGGCGAGCTAATACCTTACTGTATTTTTGGTGGCCCAATTCTATCAAATCCAATTGAGGCATTCCGGTCACGATCGGTCTTAGGATCCGCATTGTGTAGCGATCCAGTATATCGACTTTGGCGAGATTGGCCACCCCCACCGTTTTCCGTACACCCTTCTATACTGCTGATATCATAAAGTCTCCACCGGCTCCACAATTATTTTAAAACTAAAGCCATCATTTTATGAGTTTAGGTTTTTTAGGATTAAACATTTATTGTCCGTCCTTTCATTTTGACTCGGTATCTCAAAATCGAGCATATATACGGATAAAAATAGCTCAGTTGTCCGATACTATATCGGTTATAGAAGTATATATACATTGTTATATCGAGATGTAAATGCACAATTATAATAAAACATAAAATAAAAAATACCCATAAAATTGAGGGTGGAAAGGATGTGAGAAAAGGATGAAAGAGCATGAGTTATAATGGATTGGGGTGGTTTTGGGTGATTTTTGTTTTGTTTTTTTTTGTTTTGAGGTTTTTTTTTCGAGAGGGTGCGATAAATGATGTTGTAAAATGCAATTGTTTCTTTTGTTCACTTTTATTGTTGTGAATATTCATTATATATTTATCGTATCTGTGAGTGTGTGTGTGTTTTTTTTTTAATTTCTTTTTGTATTGTTCACAATTTGAAATGGCTCTTGTTAAATTGTAGTTGTTATTGTTATTGTTATATTGATGACTTGTGACAATTAGAAGTGATGGTAGTTGGGGGGGGAGGGGGGGGTAGGGTGGGAGAGGTGGTTTGAATGCATTGGGGATTTTTGTAAAATGTATCCAATGAAATGTGAATGTATTAATGGAGATTCAAAACAACGACGACGACCTGGATGACGATGGAATGAATGTGGATATTTTATAAATGCATAAAAAAAACTATTACCAATTTTCTATATACATATGTAATAAATCGCTTTTGTATATAGTAAAATATTAGTTTTTTTTTTATTTTGATAATTCAAATCACGTAGTAGAGTATAGCAGCGATGAGCTTCAATTTTGTCCGACCATCAATTGATATATCCATATATATGTATATCGATATGTCTCAATATTGTATTGTATATTTTGATTTGATTGTTATATAGTTTTACTACAACACAATTTATTTCGCATATATTATTATATGAAATGAAGATATAAAGATATAATGATGGATAGATTTCATATTGCACCGGTCGGATTAATCTTTGTAATATATGTAATGCATGCTATTGTTGTTGTTGTTTTTATTATACAAAATTCTGTGAATTGGTTGTTGGTTAGTTGGTTGGTTGGTGGTCGATTGTGAATTTTTTGGTCAATCATCAAGAAAATTGGAGCGTGATGAAAATTGAGTTTCAATTCAATTCAATACAATTCAATTGTGTTTTTGGGGGGTTTTTTTTTATTTATTATTTTTTTTTGATAGTGAGTGTATCAATTTCACATGTACAAATAATTTTAGTATATATATAAATTTCGATGATATATAAATATAATATATCGATTGCAGTCAGAAATTCTATTCAATTTCATTTGTGCATATGCAATTATTATTTATTTATTTAAGGACAATCAATTACTTATACAGCTCTGTTGGAGTGTGTTTTTGTTTTATCTATCTATTTATTTGCTTCTTCATCTCTATATCTTTGAATACAATTGATACAGATTTTATTGTGTTTTTTTTTTTTTTGATGATTTCCTTTTTGATTTTTCCGTTTCATTTTCTATTATTATATTTTTTTTTTAATCATTAAAAATATTCTATTTTTTTTTTTATTTTTGTTGTTGTTGCTTTGTGTTGAAAACTAAAAAAACTATATATATATTTATTACAAGATTCTTCAACAAAGGATGATAAATAAATAAAAAAAAATCAGGATACTTCAAGGAAGGGAAGGGTAAGCAACGCTAGAGGAATTTTAGTGGGAAGACCTTTCATAGACCTATATGGACATGGAGGCTGTAGGTGACCTCATCTTATAGGGATGAATAACATCTCAAGGATGATCTTAAGGAGGGTCTTAAGGATGACGAAACTGGAATATTGCGGACAGGTGTCCGGATTATTGAAGAGCATATAAGGATGACCCATTTAAATCGAAATTTGTGGTAATTATACCCTAGATATCCTCACCGAGTAACTATGTTGATTGATATAAATATAGTGTCAATCCGTTCAGATTATAATCATATCGCAGAAAGCGATCTATAATCATATGGGGAAATTATATGGCATGCTTAAAATTTATATGGCATCAAACAATTTCCTTATAATCAAAGGGACACTACTCGATGAACAATCTGGTGTCAAACGGAAGGTATACGAAAAAGTTGCATACATGCGGTCTGATACCTTCGGGTAGTATTTTGAAGAGTTCCTCTCCTTTATTAAAAAGTAAAGGCGTATCCACAGGATGATGTAATGTGTCGTTGCAGTACATTGGAATCTCACCGTTGTGACTCACTGCTCGAATGTTCTCGAAGAGATATTGAATCTTCGCATACAGTCAGAGCCGCCACTACATACAAGATATTGTGCGAATGAATCAGGCGCCGTTCTAAATATTTCATTCAAACGCAATCACAAATACACTAACAAATGAGAATTTAATCGTCTTAAAACCATTTATGCATTTACCGATCATGTTTCAGGGCGTATATTTTATTATTTGAGCCAGGCGCCTACATGGGCTAAAACGGGCCTGCATACCGTATGTAGGTTATGTCTTATGTATCACTTCACAATTACAAAGAGATAGTGAGTTTTATCAACTTGTTCTTTGGGCCCTAAATAGAGCCGCGAAACCAGATGGAATAATCCGATTTTCCGATATACGTCCCTAGATCGCCTCATGACAACAATCATTAATTCGGTCAAATTGAACTTTTCGGTCAAACAACAAACCCAAACCGCAATCAGAAACACATGCGGATACAACCATGATACCATGCGGAGATGATGGCACTATTTCATGCACTAGACCACATTCAATGTAATCGATAATTGAGCGGAAAGGAAATCCTTTTGCCCTCGACAGCAGAGATGTGATATCGCGAATGACAGGCAGGAAAATTTGATTCATCCCTGGCACTGGACTATGTGCTCAGTATAGGCTTAACGAGTGATCTACTCAGACTGCGGTCACATTGGTCTGCGTGAAGGGATACGAAATCGAATCGTCAGGGAACGTCAGGGCGAACGCTCGGACTAAGGAGTGGTTCGCCCATTAGGTTTATGGAGCCCGAAGCGTACATTGCAATTAGTAGGAGTATGGCGAAGGATCTAGTCGACGACAAGTGGATTATTTCAGAGCATCAGAAACGATGGAAGGAAGTGTAAGGACTGAGTCACTTTATGATAAAACACTTGGACTGAGATTGGTTAATGCCAATGAAGAAAAGAAATCCAAAGCGCAAAAAGAAATGCTTAATATTGGATGAAATCTAGGAGCCCTGAGTGGCATCCCGAGTAGGTGTCAATCGGAATGTCAAATTTCGTTTGTCTTAAAACTTCCCATACCTTCCCACATTCACTCCAATTGTTTTATTTTTCCAATATTTCTGTAAGATATTCTATCACTCAAATTTCTTCCGAAACTATCTTGTCTTGAATGTCAACGTACATTTTATGATTGTGCCATAAATTTTATTCCGAACAAAAGTTCTGTAAAGGAAAAGGACATTTCAATGGAATTGAATCAATTTAGTTCGCTTCATAATATAAAAATATATTCCAAAATACATTTTCTTTTGCGATTGCATTTGAAATTATTAATTAATTATACTATTATAGAGATAAAGGCGATTAAAAGATAATATCAAAATAATATCATATATAAATAAAGTATTACCGCGTATTACTTTCATATGCCGTCGTCACCGTCACCACCGCAGAGGGATAATATCAAAATATTTGATTAAATCAAGTACAAAAGAATATTTAGATAATTCCTTTTATTATATATATAGTAGTAAATACCAAAATAAAATACCCTTTATTTTTATTTTTTCTACCTTGTTGTTGGATTTCATGTGTTTTTAGATTCTTTGTTTGGATCCGTACGTATCGTTAAATATATTTGAAGTGAATAAAAACTTTACGGGTTATTTATTTACTCTATTAAGTACGTGTGCTACTTACAATATAAAGTGCATTACTAGTTATCGTTTTTTGGAAAACGAAAGGTGGAGTTTTTTTTTGTTATCACTTTAGTCTGGAGTTGGAATTGGAATTTTCACTATCGAGAGGAAAATGCAATAAATAAACTTTTTAATGAAATTTTCAAAGAAATAGGCTTTTATTCTAATAGAGCTGGTTAAGATCGAAGATCTGATATCCACCCCCTTCTATCCGGATCCTTGAATTCAATGGATTTTCTATGAAAAATTCCTTAAATTTTCTACCAGACATATATAATCGAAATTCTCAGATGAAACTTCATTGAATTTCCATGGGAAGTTCATTGAAATTCTCATATTTCTTTGAATTTTTCAGTAAAATATTCCTTGGTTTTCTATGAGAAATAGTCATTAAATTTTTATGAGAATTTTCAATGAACTTTTCTGTAAAAACGTTCTAGAAATTTCTATCAGAAATTTAAATGAATTTCCATGAGAAATTTCATTGAATTATTGTAAAAATTTCGATTTTTATGGCTTTAACGAAGGATAGGAAAGATTCGAAACACAATCCGAATACTTGTGACGGATTCTTAACGACTAAACTCCCTTCTTCGATTGAATCAGGCCACATGCGGCCCCTTTTCGTACTTTCCGAATGTCACCTACCCGACTTGCTACTTAGGTCTCCCAGATTGCGAATCGAATATAGCGTCCCTCGTTATCTCAAGCATCTCTATGAGGCAAATCGCAGCCCGAACTCGTCCCCAGAAAGACGACCGGTCACCCTCATCCTCTCCAGCTCTCCAAAAAGCCGGCCATTTGCATACAATGTGCGCATTCATTTCTTCATCCTCACGAAAGAGCCATCACGTGCCATCCCCGCGAATATTCAGCCCCACAAGACGAGGTCGCCTGAAGCCGTGTCCATGGCCATTTGCGAAATCCACCAATCTTCTAAAAGTTCTTAGGGGCATGCTGAGAACCTTCCTATTAGTGTTAGTTACTCTCAGTCCGAGTGTTTGTTTTTAGATTGTCTGGGCTCTTTTACTTCCTTCCATTGTTTCATCTGATGTTCTAAAATAATCCACTTCTCTGTTAGGTGCTTCACCACACTACTACTAATTGCAGTGTACGGTTCTGGCACCACACACCAAATGGAAGTAACTCTCTTAACAAAAAAAGGTGCTAACTTCCATTCCGGTCGATTCCATCGTCCGTGTCCCTTAACCCAGGCCAATGTGACCGCATTCTGGGTCGATCACTCATTGAGCACATTAAATGTCCCTCTTTTGATACACGAGATAACCTCTCTACTGTCGAGGGCTAAAAGAAAGAATTTCCTTTCACATTGAACTAACTAGTATTGATGCCTCGCAACCCCTTTTCCCGTAGGCCTCCTTTACGCTGTTAGCTGTTAACCCTTTACGTGGAATTATCTGAAGTGATTGGTGTTACCTGTTACCTATTATCTGAAGTGATTGGTTCTGATTTTTACTACTGCTCTAGTCAGCAGCGTCCCGCAATTTCATGCCCTCCTCTTCCACGCTCTAGTCCGCTTTCATGGATTAGATATCAAAGTGGATTGCCGTGGCTCCGCGGTCTTCATAGAAGCCATTAACGTAATAGAGTACCCACCGGCTCTTTTGGCATGCCTTTACGGCGCTCCGAAAGATGATTTTTAACTAAAAAGTGGCATCACACATTATTAGGAATTTATTCCTGTATATTCACACAAGTACATGCTTCCCGATTCAGGTGTTTGCGCCTGGTCGGGGGTTTTTTGTTGTTGTTTATTTATTTACTTATTTTTCAATATTACTTTTTTGCTAATCCTCTTAAAAACAACAAAAAAAAAGAAAAAGAAAACTGAACATAGGGAAATTGGGTGAAAATCGACGAATGTTTTTTGTATTTTGAAATTGTACGAAGTCTTACAATAAAATAAGAAAGAACTTCCTTTCGTATTTCGAATAATAATAATCTGATTTTGAGGGTATTTTTATTTATAATTTCTTCTCTTTCTTTCTCTGATTAAAAAAAAAATACTCGCACCCTGATGAACATTTCATTTTCATTTTTGTTGTGCGTGTCCTTGGGGTTCTTATTTAAAATAAATAATAACTGTATAATAAAAGATTATTTTCATATAATAATAAGATTAGATTGGATTATTTTGTATTCATTTTTCATTCATTCATTCTATTGTGAACTATTAAAGGTTTCAACATTATTTAATTAAGAATTTGATAAAAGTAAATAAAAATTAATAAACGCGATGAGCTACCACACACACAGAACTAAAATTATATTAATTTCCATAAAGGTGGATTTCCTTATAAGACGTGGAAAAATATCCGCGGGTGCTGGAGTATTTTAAAATTTCGCTCACCAATGAACAGAATGCGAGATATCTCAAATAAAAAATAGAACATAATTCGAGATATCTTGGGAATCCTTGGAATCCATTGGATTTATTTACTCAGTTGAACTACTTACTTACTTCTGCGCGCCTACAACCTACAATTGGTTTTGGCGTCCATTAACAGCCTCCTCCAACCGGACCTATTTACCGCCAACGTCCGCCAGCCGGAAACGCCGAGGACCCGAAGGTCCACTTCTACTTCATCCTTCCACCTACCCCGCGGTCTTCACACACTCCTAGATCCGCCCGGCTTGCTGTCCACTATTTTTGACGGTATACGATCGCCATCCATTCGTACCACATGACCAAACCACCTCAGGGGACCAATCTTAATGAACCGAACGATGTCGGGTTCGGTATATAATTTATATAGCTTGAAATCGAACCGCCTACGCCACCATCCCCTTTCCTTTGTCGGTCCAAAGATGAGGCGTAGTATTTTCTTTTCGAACCCTCTAAGTCGCCGTTTGGTGGCCTGTGTCATGCACCACGTTTCAGAACCGTAGGTCACAATTGGTCGAATCAGTGTTTGACATAGCTTTAGTTTCAATGTTTTACTCAATGTCTTCGAGAAGAACATCTTTCGCAAACCGTAAAAGGCCTTGTTTCCCGAAGCAATCCGGGATTGAACTTCCTCCCCTATATTGTTTTCGCTGTTTACGCTACTTCCAAGGTAGCTAAACCTGTCCGCCGTTTCATATTTGTTCTGACCAATTGATACGCTTTGATGTTGTTCCATAAACCTACTGTTCGTTGGTGCGATCATATACTTGGTTTTCTCCTCGTTTACCCTTAATCCCATTTCCGAAGCCTCACGTGCCAACAGTAAGAACGCTTCTTTAACGGCACCTATACTTCTACCCACCACGTCAATGTCATCGGCATAGCCGAGTAATTGAACAGATGACGTAAAAATAGTGCTGATGGTGTTAATGGTCGTCCTCCTTATACATTTTTCCAATATAACATTGAAAAACAATGTAGCCAAAGGGTCCCCTTGCCGTACTCCGTCAATGGTTTCAAATGCATCCGATTTGATCCCCCTTATTTGTACCTGAGTAATAATTTGCGTTCAATGGATCTTTTGGTTCTGTAGTCATCCATGGCAGTTCGTGTGGCGCGCTGAAGATATTTTAAACGCGCTTGGTTCTTTTCTTCATGGGCCGTTTTATATTCGTCATCGAGCCAACCATTTCTGACCACGCCAGGTTTCAACTTTACCGTCTCCTCTGCCGCCATTTTCATAGAATTACGTATTCGATTCCACATATCATTACACGTGTTTTGCTGTTGCTCCACATCTGTTCGAACAATTAACTCCACCAATTTATCTTCGTACTGTTGTTTTACTTGGTCATTTTTGAGATTTTCCAAATTGAATCCTCTCGCAATGACTTTTTGGCGGTTTGCACTAACACGATACCTGCACAACGCTCTTACGAGATAATGATCAGAATCAATGTTAGGTCCTTTACAGCTCCTTACATCCAGTATGTCGGACGCATGACGACTGTCAATGAGTACGTGGTCTATTTGGTTTGTTGTTTTTGTATCGGGCGAACACCATGTTCCTTTGTGTATGTTCTTATGTGGAAAACGTGTGCTGGCTACTATCATATTGTTTGATATTGTGAAATCGACTAAAGGCTCGCCGTTATTATTGGAGTGTGTATGAAGGCTATGTTGACCAATTGCCGGTCGATATACAATTTCCCTACCCACCTGTGCATTAAAATCGCCAAGCACAATTTTAATGTTACGACTAGGAGTTTGATTGTAAATACGATTGAGCTTTTCGTAAAACATATCTTTCGTGTCTGCATCTTTGTTTTCTGTTAGGCCGTGAACGTTGATAAAGGTTACATTACAAAATTTTCCCTTTATTCGTAATGTACAAAATCTTTCATCAATGGGGTTGAAACCGATGACCGATTCTTTCGCTTTACCCATTACAATAAAGCCGTTGCCGAATAACCCTGTTTTATTTCTACCGCTATATTAGAACTTGTATTCTTTACTGGATAAGATGTTCTTTCCAGGCCACAGTGTTTCCTGGACCGCAGTTATGTCCAGTTTAGCTTTCTTTAAGCAATTAGTCAAAGTTTTTTGTCCTTGTTCCATTGCCTGAGTCGTTGCCGTTTTTCCTGTCCTGTCCGAGGCACTGTTGCTAGTTTCATCATTTATTGTTTTTACGGTGTCGGTAATTAGCAGCCGTACGACCAACCGCATGGGATAGAAACAGATGTCAAAAATGTCTTGGAAATTGAAAAACCCCAAAATTTCCTACCTCATCTAAAAAATTATTCAATAAAATTCCAGTTTAGATTTTAAAGAAAAATTCAGCGAACTTTTTCTCTTAGAAGTTCAACGAAATTTCTCATATTAAATGCATTTTAAATTTCTCAAAGAGTTTCATTGAGTTTCAAAGTTCATTTCTGATAGTTCAATTCTGATGGTTCAATTCTATCAGAAATTCTGAAATTCTTGTAGAAACATTAGTCAATTTTTCATAGAAATTCAACGACGAAATGTTTCAAAGAAATTTTAAGGAATTTCTGATTGAAATTCAATTCAAACCGAGTTCTAATTCAAATTCCAGCAAAATTCTGAAAAGTTTTTATTGGTTAAAACTATTGAGAACTCTCATAAAAACTGATAAGTGAATTACTGAAAGAAATTCTATGAAATTTCTCATAGAAATTCATTGTATTGAAAGAAATTCAAGAAAATTTCTCAGACAGAAATTCAATGAAATTTGCCATAGGAATTCAAGGGACTTTCTATTTGGAAAATCAATAATATTTCTCATGAAAATTTAAGGAATTTTTTCATGGAAATTCATAGAAATTTTTAATTGAAATACAACGTCCTATTAGAATCTATCAGATGAAATTCACTTTAAGAAATTATTCTTAAAAATTCCTTGAAAATTCTGATAGAAAATTCATGAAATTTTTTATAGAAATTTTACGAAATTTCACGCTGAAAACATAAAGAAAATCACAAAGAAATATCTCAATTTTAAGAAATTAAGAAGAAAAAGAAACTCAATGAAATTTTGTACAGAAATTCATTCAAATTTCTCACAGAAATTTAATAAAAATTCAATTATAGAAATTCAAGGAAATTTCAATTTTATTTTTTTTGTTCTTTACTTCAACAGAATCGGTTTAGCGCCCGTAAAAATTTGGAATTAAAGTGCACAAAATAATTTTGGATAATCGTAAAGTGAAGTTGGTCGAGATCGAGCTGATACTCTAAAGATTTCCAAGGACCGTGTTGGGCATATTGTGGATGAATATTTGGGTAGGCGAAAGCTCTGTATAAAGTGGGTGCCGCGCCAGCTCACCATCGACGAAATTTAGCGTCGATGAGGAGGTAACGGCCGAAACTGAGACTTATTTTTAGGCTAAAGACAAATCGTATTATAAAAATGATCTAGATAAATTGTATGAACGCTATAATCGTTTTATGGCCCTCGAAGGCAACTATATTGAATAAAAATCAAATTTTGTAAAAAAAAAATTTAGTCCAACTGTTATGTGTAGGAATTAAGAATGCGGATTTTTTGGCTTGAAAATGGCATTTATTTGTATAACAAAATGAATGAGTACATTAACCAATATATTGCCCATCGTTAGCTATGACTTCCTCCCATCTTTTAGGAAGTTTGTTGATTCCTCGTTTGAAGAAGTCCTCATCTTTCGAGGCAATCCATTCATCGACCCATTTTTGCACATCTTCAGCATTTCGAAAGCGTACATCTTCCAGGGGCTTACCTGCATTGATCTTAACAAATGGTAATCAAAAGGAGCAAGGTCTGGAGAGTACGGGGGGTGATCGTTAGATGATCCCAACCGAGCCTCTTTATTTTTTCCTGAACGATGTTTGCACGATGTGGTCTGGCGTTGTCATCATGAAAAAAAACTTTGTGGTGTTTTCGATGCTATCAATTTGTCTTTTTTCGTTCAATTTCTTTGCCAATTCGCCCAGTTGTTATCGGTAGCGATCAGATGTAACCGTTTCATTCGGTTTTAACAGCTCATAATACACGACACCCTTCTGATCCCACCAAATGCACATCATAAGGATCTGGCAATGAATACCGCGTTTTGATTGTGAAGTTAATGGTTGGCCGGGATCAACGTATGATGCTTTACGTTTAGGGTTGTCGTAATACACCCACTTTTCATCGCCGGTGACAATTCGACTCAAAAAACTATGTTTTTTGTGCTCTGCAAGATGTTTTTTATTTTCATTCAGTTGATGTGGTAACCATTTTCCAAGTTTTCGAATCTTTTCCCTTTGCATGTAAACGTTTGCCAATGGTTGTTTGGTCGACATTCAACGCCATTGCAAGTTCATGTTGCGTTCTACACGAATTTTCATCCAATAACGCTTGCAACACTTTGTCTTCAAATTTTTTTTTGCTGAACTGGCCGTTCTTTGTCTTCCAAGTCAAAATCACCATTTCGGAAGCGTACAAACCATCGTTCACAAGTTGCTTGAGCTGGAGCATGTCCACCATAAGCTTCAACCAACAAACGATAACTTTCAGAAGCGGTTTTCTTCAAATGAAAGAATGTAACTAAACTTCCCCGCACAACCAATTTTTCAGGCACGAAATTCGACATGTTTGATGCAATAAAAAACTTTGTTGTTTACACTTCAACGAAATGACACATACTGCAATTTATAGCCTACTGATACAGACAAAAAAAAAGAAAATGGCGCGGTGTGTTGCGATACACTCAACGCTAGTTGCGCCATCTGTTATCTAAATCCGCATTATTAATTCATATACCCAATATATCGTTTCAACATGCAATGTTTCTTTTTAGAAACACCCCAATGACGTATATTTTTACCTTGACAGAATGCTACGTAACGAAACGTACAATGTACTAAATGACACTTTTAATATTATTAACAAATGTAAACAAAAATGGACGACACCTGTAACAAAAGGCACGTATTGGTGGGTAGGTGGTAAGGGGGCTTAAATCTACCATCCTTCAACTCTTCATAAGATTTTAACATAAAATGATGTTCAAATTAATTCCCAAGAACACGATTGGATTTCTAGGCGAGCTCTTCGGTGAAATGGGATTAGAAAAAATTTAATGATGCAGTTTTGTGGAGAATAAAAATTAAGCATAAATTGTAGAATAAATTTTTGGCCTAACTACAACCAATTACGTTTAAATCCCAGCGGAATTTATGGGAATGGACGGGATAGGATCAGGAAAAATGTAATGATGCAATTTTGCATAGAATAAAATTGCAGCATATCTTGTAGAAGAAATGTTTGGGCTAACTATAACCATTTCCGAGTAAATCCCAATGGAATTTATGGGAAAGGATGTGGTGGGATGAGAAAAAATTCCACGATTTTGCATCAAACCTTCAGATCCAAAATTTCTAGTCAATTGGTTGGAAACAGAATGAGATATCGCTTATCACCTTGGATTTGTATGGGAGTCCCTGCTGATGGGATGGGATCAGAGAATGTAACTATTTGCATTTGGTACCAAACCCCTAAATCCAAAATTTCAAGCAAATATCTTCAAAACTTGAGATATACAAAAAACGAGTCACATTGTATGCCATATACGAAACGACTAAGGAGTCACGGTGTATGACATCTATATGGGTTAAATGAACAAGAGGGCTGGTTGCATCTTACTTTTAGCTTTAATATGTCACTTGGAAAATTCAGTTAACCCTTTACCTAGCTTTACCGGTCCTAGCTAAAGGTCCGCTAAACTGTATATTTGCTCGAAATTCAAATTGTTTTGTTTTTTTTTTTAAATCATTTCAGATCTTATATTAAAGAACATTGAATTATTTATATTGTAAAACCATTATATAAGGTTGTCTAAAAAGTATTGATAATTTATTTTTACAAAATTCAAAAGATTTTTTTAAATATTTCAAATGAACTTTATTAAACCAAATATGCGCCGTTTTGATCGATGACCCTTTGCCATTTTTCTGGTAAAGACATTATCCCATGACTGTAGAACTTCTGTGTTTTCTGGGCAAAAAACTGATCCAAGTGCATTTTGCAGTCCTCTGCGGAATTTAATTTTAAACCATTAAGGGAGTTCTGCAGATACCGGAACAAATGATAATCTGAAGGTGCAAGGTCCGGGCTATATGGTATGTGATCCATTTTTCATCACCTGTAATCGCCACCATAATTCACCACCACCAATTCAAATTCGCCTTATTCGCCAATTCGCTTTAAAAATGACTCGATTTCGTTCCTTTTAAACAGCGTTTCGCAAATGGAAATTCGGTTCATTAAATTGTTTTGTGTTAATTCATGTGGTACCCAAACATCGAGCCTTTTCTTGTATCCAGCCTTTGTCAAATGGTTTAAAACTGTTTGGTGATGGATGTTTAGATCTTTACCGATATCATGACTGCTTACGTGTCGATTTCCTTCAATTTTTGATATGATTTCATCGACTTTGTCAGTGATTGGTCGACCAGAACGAGGTGCATCTTTGACATCAAAATTACCGGAACGAAATCGAGCAAACCATCTATAGGCTGTTAATTTTGATAAAGTTCCTTCACCGTAAACTGCCCAAATTTGTTCATGTGCCTGCGTTGCATTTTCACCTTTTTCATAATAAAATTGTAAAATGTATCGAATTTTTTCACTAATTTCGCTCATCTTTAATGCACTACAACTTTTAAATGACTAAACAAATTTAATGTCATCTTTCGAACATATGTTAGTGTTACCTGATCAGATTAGTACTACTTGAAATATTCAATTATAATGACATCTATTTATAAAAATTATCAATACTTTTTCGACAACCTAATATAATGAAACGAATATAAAGTGTAATATACATTTTTAATTACATATATTTAGTAAAAAAAAACGTATTGCCTTTAATTGATTTTCGCTCACTGTATATGGTTAAAAAAAAACAAATCAAATTGTATTTGTTGTTTTTGTTGTTGTTGAATGAAGAAATCCCCCCGACGGGGGGCATGTTGTGTACGTTTTTTTTTCATTATATAATATTTTTCTCATATATATAAAACGCAATTCTTTAACCAATGACTAATGAAAATTAAATAACTTAAAATTCATGCGGTGTGTGCCGTTTTCAATGTGAATGGACAAAACAAAAACAAAATTCTATATTATTAATTTAATATGGTATTATATTTATTTATTGAATTGTACAAAAAAAAAAAAATTGGTCTCAAAATTAAAATCATTATTTAAAAAAAATGTATCAAACTCTGAAAATGTTCCAAAATACCAAAAGAATCAAAATATATAATTATATCCAAATTTATTTATTTATTTACATTTCAATTAATTCATTGGCGCGCGAAAATAATACAAATAATAATAATGATGACGATATAATATATATGTTGTACATAATAATTGAGAGACGTCGTTAGACGACGGATGCAAATGCCGTTGCTGATGTGTGCTTGTTTATTGTGATTTTTCAAGTGTAATGATGATGAATATATATATATTTGTATAATATTACGAAGGGGAGAGATGATTTGATTTTTAAGTTTTGACAAAACACTGGCAAATGCGAATAAAAGGAAAATTAGAAACCGAATTTCTATTAATTGTGAAATGTCTATATACAAATAGGAAATCGTTCTCGTTTAAAATCGCATCAGCAGAATTAACCAATAATTGAATCTAATTTGAAACATTATAGATAGATATTCGGATTCAGTGCCCCTCTTTTAAGCAAACCTATATGCAAAATTTTCAGCCAAATTGAAAAATTTTTGGGGAAAAAACAATTTTTTTAAGGAGTTTTAGTATAGGAAGATTTTGGGAAATCTTTACCAGGCCATAACTCAAAAATCAATGGATGAATCAATTTAGAAACCCAGATATTCGGATTCAGCGCGGCTTAATCTATAAGTATGCACATTTTCAACCAGAGTCATCCATAGGTTTTTGAGTTATCCCTCTCCACAACAATGCGGATGTGGATGCACACTAAAATGCGGATGTGGATGCAGACGAAAATGCGGAGGTGAATGCAGAGGAGGCTGCGGAGGAGAAAAAAAGAATTGCAAATTATTGTAAACACAATACCTACATGTATATTAAAATTATTGTTATTTCCTAACCAGTAAACTGATTTGAATGATGTTATACCACCTACAGGAAGATATTTTTATATGCTCTTTAAGAAAAAAATAAAATTTTGATAGGAGTTTATCAGAAACTAATATTGAAAAACGCAATCATTTGATAAAAATGATCAATACTCATAAATTTTTTTGTAAGAGCGCCAAACGAATTTTATTGCATATTTAGAAAGATCAAAAGCAAAATTAATAACGGCCACCCCTTTTCGCACTTCCAATTGACACCTACCCAGTTTTCCACTTAGGTGTCCCCGAATGCTCATCGAAAACGGAAGTGTTCCTCATTATCTCAAGCATCTGTTTGAAGGGAATCTGTCCCATCTCACTCGCAGAGTCTACCCGTATTATCCATACGAATTTTCATCCACACAATATGATGCCTGAAGCCTCTATGACCAGTCTATGAATTGGTGATGGTCACCAATTTCCTGAGAGTTCCCCAGGAACTTGTTACTTCGGTAATAAAATTGTGTAACGTAATAATTACCTCGTATTTGTATGAGTTCATACGCAAGCCAATTACCTATAAAATAATTATTTAGGTATTAAAAAAAAATCGACGAAACCATAGTCGTTGCGTAGTGGATGGGTCTCAAGACGATTGCGTATTAACTTTGTCCTTTGTCGCGATAATGAAAAAATGAAATTGTATGAAAGTTCCACACAACATTAAAAATTACCGCAATATATAACCGTTTTTATACTAAATGTTATACTAAATGTGTTTTAGAGGGTCGGGCGCGTGGCACCCAAAATGATCAGGAAATGATTGTCAAGCGTCGAGTAGTAGGTGGGATTAAAAGACCCGCACCCTCGCCCAGAATATAATAATTGAAAAATAGAAACAACACAGAATGGAGCTTCTCTTTCTCTAACTCTCCATATCTTATCTTTCATTCAGTGGAATTGAATTTCTTTCGGTAAATTAAATACAAAATGGAATTTCATTTAACCCTGTTATGACCTTAAGATCGACTATATAAATCGGACTTCGGTGGGTACAATTCTACCCACATGTAATTTGTATTGGAATGTATGAAAAATCGAGTCAAAATAAATTATTAAATTCATGCGGCATTTGAGGTTCCTTATGATGACATCTATTGTAAAATAGGTTGGTTCCTAAGGGCACGAATGGAAGCCAAATGGGGTACGCGTCCGCGATGCGACCGATCTGCGGCTAACAGTGATAAGACGACGGGTGGGGGTGTGCTGGTATCTGTTAGTATGCTGGTATCCGCATGCCTAGTGAGAAGATGGAGGGCGAGGGGGCTGACAATTTGGAGATGGTAGTAGTTAAGGTCACGATGAAGCAGGGTTGCATGTATATCGTAAATGTATATTTTCCGCCTGGTTCATCATACGAAAAGTATATGACTTTCGCTAACGTCATTTCTGAATTGTCAAACGGGATCAGGCTTAGCGATAAGTTATTGATCTTGGGCGACTTCAACCTCCCGAAAATTCGCTGGGTCTGCGATGATGACAATACTGGCACATTCCTGCCATTGGGTTTGCATGGTGACACAGCTCGCGATGTAATCTCTTCGTTGTTGGCGTCGGGTGTGTCACAGATCAGTGGCATTTGTAATGCTGGAGGAAACATGTTGGACCTTGTGTTTTACAGCGATGGGAGTGGTGCGTATGTATCCGAGGCAACGGAACCGTTGTGTCGGGTTGATGCACCTTACCATCCGCCGTTGCGTATCCGAATCGAGGGGATCGTTGCATGTTCAAAAACGAACGCGCGCCCAATGGTCTTCAATTTTCGTAAGGGAAATTATGATGCACTGATGGAACATCTTAATGCTATTAATTGGGACATAATCTTTAATGGCAGCGGTGGGGTAGACGTTGAGGTTTCGCGGTTTTATAACATATTGCGTGATGGTTTTCGTAGGTTTGTTCCAATGAGGGTCCTTCGCATTGGTCATCCGCCTTGGTACAATCGTGCCTTAATATCATTAAAGACTGCCAAGTGCAGGGCGCATTTGCGTTACAGGCGGACAAATCTTCGATCCGATTATGTGATCTATTGTTCCGCGCGGACAAGATTCACACAACGCCGGCGTCACTGCTATGGTGCGTATATTAGAAGGATGCAATCGTCTCTGGGCCATGATCCTAAAAGGTTCTGGAACTATGTTAATGTTAAGAGGAAGTCAGGGGGCATGCCTTCTATGATGAATTTCAATGGTGCAAAGTTGGCATCTGCTCGAGAGATATGTGGGGCATTTTCGAAGTATTTCGGGGATGCCTACATTTCGAGTAGGAATTTATCTGGGGTCCTGAAGTCTGCATGGGACAGATGGTTAATATAGGTACATTGTGTATATCACGTGAGCAGATATTGACTAAATTGAACAAAATTAGCATTAACAAGGGTTCTGGACCAGATGGAGTGCATCCATTGTTCCTAAGGAAATGTGCGGAATCGTTGGTTGATCCATTGTTCCACATTTTCAATTTATCCCTACAAACTGGCACATTTCCGGAACAGTGGAAGGCTTCTTATATAACACCGATTCATAAGTCGGGTTCACGTGCTGACACAAATTGATGTGGTTTACATGGATTTTCATAAGGCTTTTGATAGGGTTTGTCATCACATCCTTATTGATAAGCTTGAGAGAGTTGATATTTATTCATCAATGCTAAACTGGTTAACTTCTTATTTGGTGGGTAGAAAGCAATTTGTACGCACTCTTGGTTGTGATTCGAACGTCTTTCAAGTGTGATCGGGTGTTCCTCAGGGAAGCCACCTTGGCCCTCTATTGTTTAATTTGTTCATTAATGACATAACGTTGGGAATAAGTTCGTCCCAGTGCCTTTTGTATGCGGACGACTTGAAAATTTTCTCAACCATTGCATCAAGTGATGATGCAGCGTTCTTGCACGATGACCTGGTCCGGGTTTCGTCCTGGTGCGATAGAAATTGTATGATGCTCAATGTGAAAAAATGTTTCGTTATGTCATATCACAGGAAGGTTAATCCAATTGGTTATGATTATGTCATATCCGGCAATTCCCTTGTAATTGTCGATGAAATTATTGATTTGGGGGTTAGATTTGATAGGCGTATGACATTTGGTGCACACATTGATTATATTACATGCAAGGCCTATTCGCTGCTGGGATTTATCAAACGGTGTTGTGTGGATTTTTCGGACCCATATGTATTGAAGGGTTTATATTGTGCATTGGTTAGATCGGGATTAGAGTATGCATCTGTGGTATGGAATCCATACTATGATGTCCATTCGGATGCTATTGAATCGGTGCAGAGAAATTTTATTAGATATGCTCTTCGTAAGTTGGGGTGGTCCGAAGATTCTAAACTTCCCCCGTATTTGCATAGGTGTCAACTTATCGATCTGCCGACATTAAGACACAGGCGGGAAACTGTATGTGTCATGTTTGTATTTGATATGTTGACAAATTTGATTGACGCACCAAATTTATTGTCTAGGATTGATTTCAACGTGCCAATCCGGTGCTCCCGTGGTCACAACTTCTTGCACTTGGACTTTCATATAGAACAAACTACGGAAAATATGAGCCGTTATGCAATATGTCTGGGTTATTTAACAAGTATGGCGATCATTTTGATTTCGGAATTTCGCGTGGTATTTTTTCGAATAAATTAAGGGCCTCATGTTTCGGGGGGGGGGGGGGGGGTGGCGGATCGAGTCCGGTCTTTGTATGTTTGGTTTTTTTTTGTTTTTTGTTGGTTGTGGCGTTAATAATAATATTTTGTTGAATGAGAGTGTTAAATGTGTGCATGGGTAATTTATATTTAGTAAAAATTTATGATATGGTATGATAGGATACGATGATGCATGGATGTATTACTTTTACTATTGGTCGGAGTTTATTTTTATTTGTGTTCTCTTTTGTGTAATATTATTTTAATTTGGTTTGTTTTTTATTTTTATTTTTTGTTTGGGAACGATTGTTCTGCATTCGATTTTATATTTTTGTATTTTGTATTTTACATATTGTATTTTTATTATATGTTATGGAATATGGAAGTAGGGCTTGACCCGTTGCTAAGATTAAATAAATAAATAAATAAATATTTTGCTGAGTACTTCTTGGAATATATGATTGGTGGTACTTTGTGGTATACGAAAAGCGTATGATATTGATCGCTGACTATCTCCGCTTGCAAGGTATCTTCAAATTATTTATTATATCGTATAAAAATTAAATTAATGTTACAAATTATAATAGAATATTACGTATTACATGATGAAATTCAATTACCTTAAAGTCATTGCCAATCTTGTCCACTAGTAGGATTCATTGGCGTAATAAAACTATCACATTTCGTAATATGCGGTCCAATAATTCTCAATAACTTATCAAAAGATTCAGGGCGCATCCTAATATAATTGTGGTAATTTTCAAGGTCCGAAAATCTCATCTCTTTTAGAACCGATCGCTTCTTGATACTTACATTTTGCATAGGTACTTGCTATTATTACCGCACAACAACAAATAATTTTTTTATTTTTATCATTCATTTTAAAGGTTTTTTATTCTGAATTTTATTCGTCTTCAAATTTTTTTGGCTGACCTGGCCGTTCTTTGTCTTCCAAGTCAAAATCACCATTTGGGAAGCGTACAAACCATCGTTCACAAGTTGCTTGAGCTGGAGCATGTCCACCATAAGCTTCAACTAACAAACGATAACTTTTAGCAGCGGTTTTCTTCAAATGGAAGAATGTATCTAAACTTCCCCGCACAACCACTTTTTCAGGGACGAAATCCGACATGTTTGATGCAATAAAAAACTTTGTTGTTTACACTTCAACGAAATAACACATACTGCAATTTATAGGCTAATGACAGACAAAAAAAAGAAAATGGCCGCGGTGTTTTGCGATACACTCAACGCTAGTTGCGCCATCTGTTATCTAAATCCGCATTATTAATTCCTACACCTAATATAATTCTCACAAACACATATATATAATTATTTTACAAACTTTAGGACTTTATTCGGATTCAGCATCCATTAAATCATCCCGATGCAAATTTTCAGCCTGTTGGCTCAAACTTAAAGGATGCGATGAAAAATCCATTTTTTCATAAGGGGTTAGTATAGCAAAACTTTAGGCAATCTTTGTAGCGACATAACTCAAAAACTAAAGGCTGAAACGACCTGAAACCAATTTATTCGGTGCAAGCATCTCTTAAAGCATACCTATGCAAGTATCGGTTCAGCCCGATTGTTCAAACTTAAAGGATTGAGTTGGTGTATTATAAATTTAAGGCCACTCTACCTTCAGGCAACCAGTAATTGATGTCAATTTCAATAAATAGACAATTAATAATGATTTTTGTAAATGTTTGCTTAATTATTATTATGCGTCGATATTAAATTAATATTACATTTTGATAAAAATTTATTGGACATTCTCACGTTTGTTATAATTCACAATAAATATTACGAAATCGAGGAGAAATCAAAAGGATTTTCATAATCGTATATAAAGATAAAATTATAAAATATATAAAGATAAAATTAGTTAGTCAATTTGATTGATGATCATCATTCATATGATTCCAGAAGCATTTGAGCAGCGCATAAGGAATAATCCAATGTTAATTGTAGTGATTATGATACCGATTCATCTGCCAGCGAATTAATTGATGGTGATATCATGCACGAAAATAGGAAGGCATAGATGGACGTTCAACGTTAAGCTGTAATCTGATTTTCCTGGACTTTTTACTAGTTTTTAGTAACTTGTTGGTATTTATTACATTTGTTATAAGAAACAATTTTTAACAGATAGTTGATAGAAAAAATACTTATATTGGTGTATGTTTCGTTCTGATGGAACAATGCGATGTAAACATTTAGCATGTGTAACAAATTATCAGGTCATAGCTACACAAAACTCGTGTTAACATATTGTACATAAATTTTCAATTTTCTTAAATGTGAAAAGAGGTAAATATGTTTCGTATAACAAATGTAATAAATAAATATGTTAATATTATGTACTACTTACAATTAGTGTTTTCAGTGTTCTTTAAATAATAGAAATCAATTCGTAATTTTAGAAACATTATTTATAAACCAATTCCATTTTTCGAGTTGTTTTAACGAATTCGTCTATGACCGCTTTGTGGAATTGTGGCTTAGATTTTAAATATTTCAATATTCAAAATGAAAATTGAAGTAATAACTTAAAAGATAAAAAAAGCTAATAAAATATGATTTTAGTATAGGACGAGCGACGATAATTAATTATGAAACTAAAAAATAAAATACGTCTAACAATAAATGAATAAATGTAAATAGAATTTTTTATTCAACACTATATTTTTAATTTTGCATAAAAAAATCACATCATCTGTTTGAATGAATAGAATAGAAAGAATGAATTTGGAGGAGAAATGAAATAAATAATAATGTTGTTCAAATAAAATTTGAACAATACCGGCCCATATATCGCGCTTATATACCTCCATATATTCGCATTTTCTGCGCTATATATGAAAGTATATAATCAGCGACACTACGATGATTGTTCAAACAATTCATTTAACACAAATTATAGTACATAGTAGATTAGTAGACGAAAGACGACACAGTGAAAGGGGAATTGTTGACGATTTTTTTTTATGCTGAATGCGAGTGTAGTACATAATGAAACCAAATATAAATATAAACAGTCAGGCAGTCAAGCACGCATATAGAAGTGTTGTTCAAGCAAATTTATGAACATCGGCACAGTATATATAAATACATATGATTTGGTATTTTAAATGTATTTAGCCGTCTTCTATTTTTAATTCTAATGGTTTAAAGGAGAATTTTTACATATTATATTGTTCATTGTGTTTCTTGAACATCAGAGTATTCATTTGTATATTCTCAAATATTTGCTATATATCTATACAGTATGCCGAGAAAATGCATGTTCACTTTTAATATTTTTATTGAATGGATGAATTAATAATTTAATTAAAATGTTAGGATATTATAGATATTATTAGATATTATTAGGATGTTTTGGACGTTATTCTTGAGATTTCTAGGGCGTTCTAGAACACTTTGAACAATACTAGGAATCGTCCTTGGGTGATATCATCATATTGTCAATAAAAGTATTATTGGTTTGGTTTGTAAATCAGATGATTGCTCTTCATCGTCGGTTCATGATTGGAAACGATATATCATAATTAATAATATTATTATCAAACATTTTTAAATTATGTGGTTTTGAATTTTATCTGGTATTGCTTGATGCGTTTTGGAAGCGATGGATTTAATTCGTATGCGAATTTTGGATGCGATGGATTTAATTCGTATTCAATCGAAAGAATTAACAGATGGATTTTGAAAATTATATTATATTCGTGCTTGACCAAAATATTCGTGGATGAATCGCTAAAGTTAATATCATTATTACATTTTATCTGCTGCTGTTGTGTAGAATTTTTTTAATATGCACTTTCATATGCCATGATAAATTACCTTTGTCAGCAAAGGTTTTTCCACACACCTTACAACAATAAGGTTTTTCACGGGTATGAGAGCGAGTATGGCACTTTAATTCCCAATTTGTTACAAAATCTTTGCCACAATCATCACAACGAAAATTTTTTTCACGGGTATGAAAAGCACGAATATGTCTGTTTAAAGCACTTGTTTGTGAAAAGGCTTTTCCACATTCCTCGCAATCATACGGTTTTTCGTCGGTATGAGTGCGATTGTGTTTGTTCAAATCATATTGCGAATTGGAATATTTTCCACAAGTTATACATTGAAATTTAGTTTTCTCATTTGATTCAGTATTCATATTTATTTTGTTTTTTATTTTTAAATTAATGTATGTTTTAGTCCCGCACTCTTAAATTAATTATATTCAATGTATTTTTACTTTTGATTGTCAATTTTATAATCTTTAACTTAAAACTTTTTTTCACTTCTTTCATTTTTTTTTAATTTAAATGGTATTAAGTTTAAAAAATTTTTTTAGGATCAAAAAAGTTCCCATTCGTGGAGAGCAAAATATGATAAAAAAAAGTTAAACGATAACAATAATATTGCGCACGCATACTACAAAGTACGCGTACTTAAAAGGAATTTATTATTATGTTGAAATGCATGTAAATTTGTATTGTTTATCTACACCGGAAAAAGAATTCGGCGATATTAACTTCTAACATTCTAATAAAAGAAAGTTTGGATATAGAAAATATTTACAGATGGCATAACTAACGTTGTGTTTGCATCGGAGCTGGACGGTTCATCACATCCACGGGTCATCACATCCACGGATTCCACAGATTTTGGTTTTTGTACGTAATATACCTAATTTGTTAAAAAAGGCAGCTAACTTATCGCAGCTAACGATTTTCATCCTGTAGTATAGATGAGCTCTTAGATTCTCTAGTGACCTGTCAAATATCCAACCACCAATCTGGCGTTTGTCTATTTTAGGAGTAGGATTTGTTCCGTCAGTCCTTTTGAATATGCATTAATAAAGTACTTAGAATTCCTGCAGCTATCGGTGTCATTTCAGGTGTTCTGTGACTCCCGTAGCACTATTTCCTTCATCCTTGCTATAATAGTTGCCTTAGCTAAACCACAGAATGGTCTAGGTTGAGTGCCCGAGTCAGCAGAGTCCTTTCTAACGATTGCATCTGTCCTCTCTCGTTACCCTCTATTCCAGTATGTCCAGGTATCCACATTATTTACCCTTGACACCTCTTTCAGTATCCCCCGGGGACAGTCGAGCACGAGCTTCGACCTCATCTCTCGGGATTTCACGGCCATGAGTGCCGCTTTGCTATCCTATAAGATAAAGATCCGCTGGTTTGTATACCCCCTTGTCCCTGATCCATCTGATGCAAAGTTCTATAGCATGGATTTCCGACCGGAATACGGTGCCATAGCAATTCGCAGAGTAGCCCCAAGTTCCATTCTTGAATTAGCCCCATATAACCCGGAGCCAGAACATAGGTTGATCTTAGATCCGTCCGTATAGAATTTTAGGGCGTTTTCAGTGAAAAGTAATCTTATTCTCCGTCCAATCCTCCCTATTGGGAAACACAACCGAGAAGTATTTTCGAAGTCATACAGTCTAGGAATGTCTTCTCCCAGCAGCATTCCGAGAATTACATCATTTCTGCCACTGGTGTTCCTTAGCCACCCCCACGATTCCTACGGTAATCATAGTTGCGTGCACCATCTTTCTTGTCTCGTTCTTAATGAACAGATGCAGTGGGGGAAGATATAGAATCGCCTTTAGCGCTGTAGTAGCTCGCGTAACAGCAAAACACGCCGATCGCTGAATTTTGTGTAATTTGACCTGTGCCGTTCTTTGGTGTTGTAACCCACTATGAAAAAATGGATTGTCAACCGAATTCTTTAAATTTGAGCAAGCGGGCTGAAAATTTACATAGCAAAGTTTTAAGGGATGCTGAATCCGAATAAAGTGGTTGCATAACGTTTCAGCCCTTAGGTTTTAAATTATGGCCCGCCAAAGATTTCCCAAAGTTTTGCTATACTAACTCCTTATGATGAAATGGATTTTTCAACGGTTCCTTTAAGTTTGAGCAAACGTGCTGAAAATTTGCATGGGTATGTTTTAAGGAATGCTGAATCCGAATAAAGTGGTTTCAGAACGTTTTAGCCCTTAGTTTTTGAGTTATGGCCGCGCGAAGATTTCCCAAAATTTTGTAATACTAACCCCTTATGAAAAATTGGATTTTTCACCGAATCCTTTAAGTTTGAGCTAACGGGCTGAAAATTTGCATGGGTATGCTTTAAGGTATGCTGAATCCGAATAAAGTGGTTTCAGAAAGTTTTATCCCTAAGTTTTTGAGGTATAGCTCAGCAAAGATTTCCCAAAATTTTGCTATACTAACCCCTTATGAAAAATTGGATTTTTCACCGAATCCTTTAAGTTTGAGCGAACGGGCTGAAAATTTGCATGGGTATGCTTTAAGGTATGCTGAATCCGAATAATGTGGTTTCAGAATGTTTTAGCCCTTAGTTTTTGAGTATGCTTAAGGTATGCTGAATCCGAATAAAGTGCTTTCAGAACGTGTTAGCCCTTAGTTTTTGAGTAATGTCCGCGCAAAGATTTCCCAAAATTTTGCTATACTAACCCCTTATGAAAAATTGGATTTTTCACCGAATCCTTTAAGTTTGAGCTAACGCGCTGAAAATGCATGGGTATGCTTTAAAGGGTGCTGAATCCGAATAAAGTGGTTTCCGAAAGTTTTAGCCCTTAGTTTTCGAGGTATAACTCAGCAATGATTTCCCAAAGTTTTGCTATACTAACCCCTTATGAAAAATTGGATTTTTCACCGAATCCTTTAAGTTTGAGCTAACTGCTGAAAATTTGCATGGGTATGCTTTAAGGTATGCTGAATCCGAATAAAGTGGTTTCAGAATGTTTTGGACCTTAGTGTTTGAGTTATGGCCGCGCGAAGATTTCCCAAAATTTTGCTATACTAACCCCTTATGAAAAATTGGATTTTTCACCGAATCCTTTAAGTTTGAGCTAACGCGCTGAAAATTTGCATGGGTATGCTTTAAGGGGTGCTGAATCCCAATAAAGTGGTTCCAGAATGTTTTATCCCTTAGTTTTTGAGTATGCTTTAAGGTATGTTGAATCCGAATAAAGTGGTTTCAGAACGTTTTAGCCCTTAGTTTTTGAGTAATGGCCCTGCGAAAATTTCCCAAAATTTTGCTATACTAACCCCTTATGAAAAATTGGATTTATCATCGAATCCTTTAAGTTTGAGCTAACGCGCTGAAAATTTGCATGGGTATGCTTTAAGGGGTGCTGAATCCGAATAAAGTGGTTCCAGAATGTTTTAGCCCTTAGTTTTTGAGTATGCTTTAAGGTATGTTGAATCCGAAAAAAGTGGTTTCAGAACGTTTTAGCCCTTAGTTTTTGAGTAATGGCCCTGCGAAAATTTCCCAAAATTTTGCTATACTAACCCCTTATGAAAAATTGGATTTTTCACCGAATCCTTTAGGTTTGGGCGAACGGGTTGAAAATTTGCATGGGTATGCTTTAAGGTATGCTGAATCCGAATAGAGTGGTTTCAGGACGTTTTAGCCCTTAGTTTTTGAGTATGCTTAAGGTATGCTGAATCCGAATAAAGTGCTTTCAGAACGTGTTAGCCCTTAGTTTTTGAGTAATGGCCGCGCAAAGATTTCCCAAAATTTTGCTATACTAACCCCTTATGAAAAATTGGATTTTTCACCGAATCCTTTAAGTTTGAGCTAACGCGATGAAAATTTGCATTGGTATGCTTTACAGGGTGCTGAATCCGAATAAAGTGGTTTCAGAAAGTTTTATCCCTAAGTTTTTGAGTTATGGCCGCGCGAAGATTTCCCAAAATTTTGTAATACTAACCCTGATATGTATATGAACTATAAATGAATTATAATACTAATATTAATGTATTTTAAATAAATAGAACAGTACAGAATTAACCTCCGAATAGATCACATATAAATATATTAATTGGCGACGAGCGAGAAAAAAAAAAAATAATACGGGAAAAAATAGGTGTATAGAATAAAAATTAATAAAATATTTTTATAATAAAATTTTCGGTTATAAATTGTTTACAATTCATAAAAGAAAAGATATAATAGACATTAAATAATAGTGAAAAAAATATATATATATAAAAGTTAAAATTATATTATTATAATATTAATTATATAAAAATTGTGAATTGCCAACATGACAAAGTTTTTGGGGACAATAGAGTTTTTTGTTCCAGGTGAAGATGTGGAATCTTATATAGAGAGATTAGAAAGGTTGTTAAAAATAAATAAAATTGCTGCCAAAGATCAGGTAGAATATTTTTTAACTTTAGTGGGACCAGAAGTGTACCAAAAATTGAAATCATTAATATGACCGAAACTCATATCAAGCTGCACCTTCGACTCTTTAAAAAGAACACTAATAAAACAGTATAAACCGAAAAGGAAAATTATCGCCGAAAGATTTAAATTTTATAACAGAAAACAGAAAGAGGCTGAAAGCATTAATGATTATGTAATGGAATTAAAAACATTGGCCAGTACTTGTAATTTTAAAGACGCACATCTAGATGAAATTTTAAGGGACAGATTTATTATTGGCATTGTGGATCCAAAAATTCAAGATAAGCTACTGGATGAAAACGACGAGATGTCATTAGATGATGCGGTAAAAAAGGCAGAAAATTCAGAACTAACTAAATCTGAAATGAAAAATATTAAACCGGAAGCGGATATAAATCATATGGCGTTTTCAAATAGAGGAAGATCAAGGTATAGTACAAATAATCATAATGAGAGGTTTAGAAGTGGTAGTCGCAAGAATAATGGTCATAAGGGAATACCATCCAGCATTTCGTGCTATATTTGTCAAGGTAGACATTATGCCAGTCAGAGTTGGAAAAGGAAGAATAAGGAACAGTACCAAAATAACAATTTCAAAAATAACAATTACATTAAAGGCATCAACAGTAATAACAAACACGTAAATAACCATAATGATAGTAGGACTAGCAACAGTAAATTTAATTATAATCGTGGTATAAAGCATTTGGAAGACGAGGTAGATAACCTTACATTAAATTCATTGTATTCTGCAAATCACAAATTAAATGATAAGGCAAAGAAGATTGCAATGTATGTGGAGAACACCTATTTAGACATGGAAATCGACACAGGAGCATCAACATCTGTGATAAGTTATAATGATTTTGTTAATTATTTTTCACATTTAAATATTAATAATTTAAATAAAAACTTAAGTGTCATTACAGGTGATCGAGTTGATGTTGTTGGTAGTATGGATGTATCTGTAAAACGTACAAAAGGGGATATGTCCGAATATAATTTGGAATTAATAGTAATTAGAAGCAATAAAAATTTTGTTCCATTGTTGGGCCGTTCCTGGCTGGACGTAATTTTCCCAAAGTGGAGATTAGGGTTTGATATTACTGCTCATTCGGGGGGAAATGCTATAAATTCGGTCATTCCGTGTACCGATGGTTTTGTATCGGACGTTCTGAAAAAATATAAAGATATGTTTTCGGTAGAATTGAACAATCCAATTAAACATTTTGAAGCGGACATTGTTATGTCATCCGACGCTACACCAATATTTCATAAACCGTATACCGTTCCGTATGGCCTAAGAGCAAAAACGGAGGAAGAATTAGAAAGATTGTGTTCTCAGGGTATTATCACACCTATAAAATATTCGCAATGGGCATCGCCTATTGTTATAGTAGAAAAAACCAATGGGTCAATCAGATTATGTGTGGATTGCAAAGTAACGATAAATAAATTCATTATTACAGAACATTATCCCTTGCCTAGATTTGATGATATTATGGCCTCTCTGGCAGGATGCAAATATTTTACGGTTTTAGATTTATCGGGGGCATATATGCAAATACCGGTATCTGAAAGTTCAAAGAAATATTTGGTGATAAATACACATAAAGGATTATTCCAGTTTAATAGATTGGTATTCGGGGTAAGTAGTGCGCCATCCAGTTTCCAGAGAATTATGGATGAGGTTTTAAAAGGATTATCGATGGTGAAGGCGTTTTTGGATGATTTATTAATAGGGGGTAAGGATATTGAGGATTGTAAACGAAATGTAATAAGGGTTTTGGATATACTGCAATCATTTAATATAAAGGTAAACTTGGGGAAATGTAAATTTTTAAAAAATAGCGTTGAGTATTTAGGACATATAATTGATGCAGACGGAATAAGACCAAACCCAACGAAAGTAGAATCAATAATAAATGCACCAGCTCCAGAAAATATTACTCAGTTAAAATCATTCTTGGGGTTAATAAATTTTTACAATAGATTTATTCCAAATCTATCCGCGGAATTAAGTGCATTATATTCGTTATTGAATAAAGGTGAATGTTTTCAATGGGATTCTCAAAAACAGGAAACATTTGACCGTTCGAAACAACTTTTAATTAAAAATGATCTATTAGTACATTATGATCCAAAAAGACCAATAATAATTGCTTGTGATGCAAGTCCCTACGGCGTGGGTGCCGTGCTTTCTCATCTTATCGATGGGTCGGAAAGACCAGTTATGTTTATTTCAGGTACATTGAGTGCCGCTGAAAAAAATTATTCTCAACTACATAGGGAAGCTTTGGCAATCATTTTTGCTGTTAAGCGTTTCCACAAGTATATATATGGACGTAAGTTTTTAATATACACGGACCACAAACCTTTGAAAGAAATTTTTGGTCACAATAAAAACACTCCACCAGTGGCAGCAGCCAGACTGCAAAGATGGACAATATTTTTATCCATGTATAGCTATCAGATAGTATATAGAAAGTCGATGTTAATGGGTCATGCCGATGGATTATCGCGGTTACCGGAGAATAAGGAGACAAATGTGGAGCATTTTTGTATAAATTCAATGGATGCCGTAAAAGGGGCTCCTATGGATTTTAATCAGGTCCAATCGGAAACTGAGGGGGATTGGATATTATCGAATGTTTATAAATATCTATTAGAAGGGTGGCCAAACTCCAATAAGTTGGATTTAGAATTAGAACCGTATTTTGCCAAAAGAAATTTTCTGGCAACGGAAAAAGGTTGTATCTTCTACGGAAGTAGAATCGTTATTCCCAGTAAATTGCGTGGGGAGATGTTAAATTTATTACATGAGGGACATATAGGCATTGTCAGGATGAAGCTTCTAGCGAGGAAGTATATGTGGTTCCCAGGAATTGATCGGGCTATTGAAAATATGGTGAAAGGTTGTTATACTTGTCAGATAAGTGGTAATAAGGTCGCGAGCTCGGATACCGTTGGTTGGCCAGTCACCCATTTCCCATTTCAAAGGGTCCATGTTGATTTTTTTCATTTCCAGGGAAATGAATTTTTAGTATATGTGGATAGTTTCTCAAGGTGGATTGAGGTCATAAAAATGAATACCACCAGGGCTAGTAACGTCATTCAGCAAATTAGAAACATATTTGCACTAATGGGAATACCTAACGAATTAGTAAGCGATAATGGACCTCCATTTACTAGTTATGAATTTCTAGAATTTTGTAATCAGAATGGGGTATTGGTATCAAAATCGCCTCCATATCATCCGAAAAGTAATGGCTTGGCTGAAAGGGCGGTTCAAACAGTGAAACAATCATTAAAGAAATATTTAAATGACACCAAATCGCGAAATTGGTCAATTGAAAAAAAAATATCTCAATTTTTGTTTATTTATAGAAATACTCCTACCACAACAACGGCTCGAGCGCCGGTAGAATTGTTATTTAAATTTAAACCAAGGACGAAAATTGATATGTTATTTCTAAACAATAATAATAATAATTGTAATGCTAATAATAATATTAATAATAATTGTAATACTAATAGTAATAATAAGAGTCATACTAATAATAAGTATACGTTAGTACGTAAGAATCAATTAGTGAATAAGAAAATAACGGAATTTGTCGAACAGGAAGTTGTTTTTTACAGAAACCATTTTAAAAATCACGTGAATTGGGTGAAAGCATTGATTTTAAAAAGATTGTCTAAAACAATTTATAAAATATCGATTGGCGGATGCGTAAAAACCGCACATTGCGACCAATTGAAAAAAAATTGGAACAAGAAGGTTTCCTTTGCACCGACAGAACATTTAATAAGGGAGCAAGATCATACACAAGATAAAGAAATTGAATTAAAAACTGAACAGGAACCAGAAAAGGAAATTAGAAGATCCTCACGGGTTAAGGAAACAGTGGATTATTGTTTTTGGAAGAGGAAATAGGTAGAAGTAGTGAATATAAATTAAGTTTAAAGAAAAAAAGAATAATGAAATTGAAATAAAGTAATTGTTGAATTTATGAAGTTAATTGCTAAGAAGGGAAAGATGATATGTATATGAACTATAAATGAATTATAATACTAATATTAATATATTTTAAATAAATAGAACAGTACAGAATTAACCTCCGAATAGATCACATATAAATATATTAAACCCCTTATGAAAAATTGGATTTTTCACCGAATCCTTTAAGTTTAAGCTAACGGGCTCAAAATTTGCATGGTTATGTTTTAAGGTATGCTGAATCCGAATTAAGTGGTTTCAGAAAGTTTTAGCCCTAAGTTTTTGAAGTATAGCTCAGCAAAGATTTCCAAAAAATTTTGCTATACTAACCCCTTATGAAAAATCGGATTTTTCACCGAATCCTTTAAGTTTGAGCAAACGGGCTGAAAATTTGCATGGGTATGCTTTAAGGTATGCTGAATCCGAAAAAAGTGGTTCCAGAATGTTTTAGCCCTTAGTTTTTGAGTAATGGCCCCGCGAAGATTTCCCAAAATTTTGCTATACTAACCCCTTATGAAAAATTGGATTTTTCACCGAATGTTTTAAGTTTGAGCTAACGCGCTGAAATTTTGCATGGGTATGCTTTAAGGGGTGCTGAATCCGAATAAAGTGGTTCCAGAATGTTTTAGCCCTTAGTTTTTGAGTATGCTTTAAGGTATGCTGAATCCGAATAAAGTGGTTTCAGAACGTTTTAGCCCTTAGTTTTTGAGTAATGGCCCAGCGAAAATTTCCCAAAATTTTGTTATACTAACCCCTTATGAAAAATTGGATTTTTCATCGAATCCTTTAAGTTTGAGCTAACGCGCTGAAAATTTGCATGGGTATGCTTAAAGGGGTGCTGAATCCGAATAAAGTGGTTCCAGAACGTTTTAGCCCTTAGTTTTTGAGTACGCTTAAGGTATGCTGAATCCGAATAAAGTGGTTTCAGAAGGTTTTAGCCCTTAGTTTTTGAGTAATGGCCCTGCGAAGATTTCCCAAAATTTGGCTATACTAACCCCTTATGAAAAATTGGATTTTTTATCGAATCCTTTAAGTTTGAGCTAACGCGCTGAAAATATTCATGGGTATGCTTTAAGGGGTGCTGAATCCAAATAAAGTGGTTCCAGAATGTTTTAGCCCTTAGTTTTTGAGTAATGGCCCTGCGAGGATTTCCCAAAATTTTGCTATACTAACCCCTTATGAAAAATTGGATTTTTCACCGAATCCTTTAAGTTTGAGCTAACGCGCTGAAAATTTGCATGGGTATGCTTTAAGGGGTGCTGAATCCGAATAAAGTGGTTCCAGAATGTTTTAGCCCTTAGTTTTTGAGTATGCTTTAAGGTATGCTGAATCCGAATAAAGTGGTTTCATAACGTTTTAGCCCTTAGTTTTTGAGTAATGGCCCTGCGAAATTTTCCCAAAATTTTGCTATACTAACCCCTTATGAAAAATTGGATTTTTCATCGAATCCTTTAAGTTTGAGCTAACGCGCTGAAAATTTGCATGGTATGCTTTCAGGGGTGCTGAATCCGAATAAAGTGGTTCCAGAATGTTTTAGCACTTAGTTTTTGAGTAATGGCCCTGCAAAGATTTCCCAACATTTTGCTATACTTACCCCTTATGAAAAATTGGATTTTTCATAGAATCCTTTAAGTTTGAGCTAACGCGCTGAAAATTTGCATGGTATGCTTTAAGGGGTGCTGAATCCGAATAAAGTGGTTCCAGAATGTTATAGCCCTTAGTTTTTGATTAATGGCCCCCGAAGATTTACCAAAATTTTGCTATACTAACCCCTTATGAAAAATTGGATTTTTCACCGAATCCTTTAAGTTTGAGCTAACGCGCTGAAAATTTGCATGGGTATGCTTTAAGGGGTGCTGAATCCGAATAAAGTGGTTCCAGAATGTTTTAACCCTTAGTTTTTGAGTATGCTTTAAGGTATGTTGAATCCGAATAAAGTGGTTTCAGAACGTTTAAGCCCTTAGTTTTTGAGTAACGGCCCTGCCAAAATTTCCCAAAATTTTGCTATACTAACCCCTTATGAAAAATTGGATTTTTCATCGAATCCTTTAAGTTTGAGCTAACGCACTGAAAAATTGCATGGGTATGCTTTAAGGTCTGCTGAATCCGAATAAAGTGGTTCCAGAATGATTTAGCCCTTAGTTTTTGAGTATGCTTTAGGGTATGCTGAATCCGAATAAAGTGGTTTCAGAACGTTTTAGCCCTTAGTTTTTGAGTAATGGCTGTGCAAAAATTTCCCAAAATTTTGCTATACTAACCCCTTATGAAAAATTGGATTTTTTATCGAATCCTTTAAGTTTGAGCTAACGCGCTGAAAATTTGCATGGGTATGCTTTAAGGGGTGCTGAATCCAAATAAAGTGGTTCCAGAATGTTTTAGCCCTTAGTTTTTGAGTAATGGCCCTGCGAAGATTTCCCAAAATTTTGCTATACTTACCCCTTATGAAAAATTGGATTTTTCATCGAATCCTTTAAGTTTGAGTTAACGCGCTGAAAATTTGCATGGTATGCTTTAAGGGGTGCTGAATCCGAATAATGTGGTTCCAGAATGTTTTAGCCCTTAGTTTTTGAGTAATGGCCCCGCTAAGATTTCCCAAAATTTTGCTATACTAACCCCTTATGAAAAATTGGATTTTTCACCGAATACTTTAAGTTTGAGCTAACGCGCTGAAAATTTGCATGGGTATGCTTTAAGGGGTGCTGAATCCGAATAAAGTGGTTCCAGAATGTTTTAGCCCTTAGTTTTGAGTATGCTTTAAGGTATGCTGAATCCGAATAAAGTGGTTTCAGAACGTTTTAGCCCTTAGTTTTTGAGTAATGGCCGTGCAAAAATTTCCCAAAATTTTGCTATACTTACCCCTTATGAAAAATTGGATTTTT
The DNA here is from genome assembly GCA_958336335.1 of Dilophus febrilis. Lineage (NCBI taxonomy): Eukaryota > Metazoa > Arthropoda > Insecta > Diptera > Bibionidae > Dilophus > Dilophus febrilis. The sequence continues at coordinate 20,455,827 of OY284473.1, forward strand.
CATCGAATCCTTTAAGTTTGAGCAAACGCGCTGAAAATTTGCATGGTATGCTTTAAGGGGTGCTGAATCCGAATAAAGTGGTTCCAGAATGTTTTAGCCCTTAGTTTTTGAGTATGCTTTAGGGTATGCTGAATCCGAATAAAGTGGTTTCAGAACGTTTTAGCCCTTAGTTTTTGAGTAATGGCCCTGCAAAAATTTCCCAAAATTTTGCTATACTAACCCCTTATGAAAAATTGGATTTTTTATCGAATCCTTTAAGTTTGAGCTAACGCGCTGAAAATTTGCATGGGTATGCTTTAAGGGGTGCTGAATCCAAATAAAGTGGTTCCAGAATGTTTTAGCCCTTAGTTTTTGAGTAATGGCCCTGCGAAGATTTCCCAAAATTTTGCTATACTAACCCCTTATGAAAAATTGGATTTTTCATCGAATCCTTTAAGTTTGAGCTAACGCACTGAAAAATTGCATGGGTATGCTTTAAGGTCTGCTGAATCCGAATAAAGTGGTTCCAGAATGTTTTAGCCCTTAGTTTTTGAGTATGCTTTAGGGTATGCTGAATCCGAATAAAGTGGTTTCAGAACGTTTTAGCCCTTAGTTTTTGAGTAATGGCCCTGCAAAAATTTCCCAAAATTTTACTATACTTACCCCTTATGAAAAATTGGATTTTTCATCGAATCCTTTAAGTTTGAGTTAACGCGCTGAAAATTTGCATGGGTATGCTTTAAGGGGTGCTGAATCCGAATAAAGTGGTTTCAGAATGTTTTAGCCCTTAGTTTTTGAGTAATGGCCCCGCTAAGATTTCCCAAAATTTTGCTATACTAACCCTTTATGAAAAATTGGATTTTTCAACGAATGCTTTAAGTTTGAGCTACCAGCGCTGAAAATTTGCATGGGTATGCTTTAAGGTATGCTGAATCCGAATAATGTGGTTTCAGGACGTTTTAGCCCTTAGTTTTTGAGTAATGGCCCGGGAAGGTGTCCCAAACTTTTGCTATACTAACCCTTTATGAAAAATAGGATTTTTCACCGAATCCTTTCAGTTTGAGCTAACGGGCTGAAAATTTGCATGGGTATACTTTAAATTATGCTGAATCCGAATAATGTGGTTTCAGACCGTTTTAGTCCTTACATTTTGGGTATCAGCCTGATTGCTCAAACTTAAAGGATTGAGTTGGTGTATAAGATAAATTTAAGCCCCCCTCCCCTACCTTCAGAGGCAATTCAGTAATTGATTTCAATTTCAACAAAAAATGATTTTTGTAAATGTTTGCTTTATTATTATTATTATTACTATTCGGCGATATTAAATTAATATTACATTTTGATAAAAATTTATTGTGGACATTCACACATTTGTTATAATTCACATTAAACATTACAAAATTTTATACATAAAAAAATAATAGCTATTTAAAATAAGAAAAAATATTGTCAATAAGATAAAATTAGTTAGTCTCTTTGATTGATGATCGCCATCATTCTAATGATTCACTCAGTGATCCGTGGATCGTATGGTTAGCGCGAATGTACACATCCAATGTTGATACTAGGGATTCGGATACCGATTCATTTGTCAGATGTGAATTAATTGATGGAGATGGAGGCATCATCATATTGTCATTGAAAGTATTATTGGTTTGTGCATCGTGTGAGTGTGATTGCGCTTCTGATTGATATATAATTGGGTTTGGCAACGGCACATAATTAAGATGTGGTAAAACATATTTATCCTTTTGAATTTCATTTGGTACTATTATTGCTTGATAGTTGTTTGATGGCGACCGATTTAATTCCGAGTAATTATAATTTGATGTTGAATTCGAATCATCGAAAAAATTAACTGATGATGGATTATGAAATTCATTTGAATCTATTTTGTTTTGTATATTATTAGTGCTGGTTTTAATATGCACTTTCTGTATATGTGTTGATAAATTACTTTTGTCTGCAAACGTATTTCCACACACATCACATTGATAATGAGGTATAACACCTGAATGAATAGTACGAATATGTCTATTTAAACTATCATTCGTGCAAAGGCTTTTCCACATTCGTTGCAGTCGTAAGGTTTTTCACCGGTATGAGTGCGAATATGTCTGTTTAAATTACCTTCAAATGAAAAGGCTTTTCCACACACCTTACAACAATAAGGTTTTTCACCGGTATGAGAGCGAATATGCCGTTTTAATTCCCCATTTGTTACAAATTCTTTTCCACAATCATCACAACGATAATTTTTTTCACGGGTATGAATAGCACGAATATGTTTGTTTAAATTAGCCATTTGTGCAAAGGTTTTTCCACATTCGAGGCAATCATAAGGTTTTTCGCCTGTATGCGTTCGAATGTGAATGTTCAAATCATATTGCGATTTGGAATATATCCCACAAGTTGTACATTGAAATTTAGTTTTCTCACAAACATGTGATTGAGTATTCATATTTATTTTATTAGTAAACTTTAAAACCAATTAAAAACTAAACAACAATTTTTTTTTTTAAATTAATGAATGTTTTAATACCGCCCCGCATTCTTAAAATCAATCTCAATCAATCAATCAATCTTAAAGTCAATTTTATAAAATCTTTAACTTAAAACTCACGTTTTTTTTTATAATGTAGTTTAACTTAATTTTAAAAAATTTTAATTTTATTTTTAATTGTGTAAAATTCACTAATGAAAATATTAAACAGATTTAATTATACAATAAACAAATTTTTTAAAATGTACCGTCGTTTTGAAACGCAACCGAATTATTAAATGATAATTAATTTTTATATATAAAATCTATTTCAAAAAGAAATCAAGAATATTCCAATACACAAACAATTAACAAAAAGAAATATAATAAAAAAAGCAATGTTCGAAAAAACACCTGTAACAGGAAGCACATACTGATGCGGTGACCTGATGGTACTGACGATGTTTGGCGTAAGGGGAGTTAAATTTATCACCAAATTAACTCTTCACTCAACAATCTTGTCCGAACACGAAATATATTGACATTCATTGAACACCAGAACAGCGGATTTGTGTTGGGAGCCATCCTGCTGCGATGGGATCCGGGAAAAATTTTCCGGGAATGTTATTTTGTATCATTTATTGTTACCACCAAACTCGCTAAAATAGCTAAAATTATCAAAATCAAATATCTTCAATACTATGATTGAAATATACAATAATGAATATTCCGATAATTCTGAAAAGCAATAGAAAATCTTGGTTTGGTAGTTTCCGAGAGAAAAAATAAGACAAGCGAACGAACAAAATTTTTAATGGGATTTTTTTTTAGGATCCAAAAAGTTCCCATTCCAGGAGAGCAAAATATGATAACAAAAAGGTAAACAATAACAATAATATTGCGCACGCATACTACAAAGTACGCGTACTTAAAAGGAATTTATTATTACAGAAGGTCCTCTCTAATCCGAATCGATATTTGGCATAGGTGATCCGGATTACAGAGGTATTTGGATTGTAGAAGGTGCATTTAATAAACGTTATTTTTATTGTGATTTCGTTATTATATGCACATTACCACAAAAAAATAGTATTTAATGATTAGGCAGATTCAAATATGGTCACAGATAATAAAATACGTTCAAGTTAAAGGACTCTAATAAGTTTAACAATGATTGGATAAATTGGCCTTTAATAGATGTTTGTTTTACATTTTTATTCATAAGTTGTAAGGACATATCTCTTAGTTCTGTCACAATCATTATTTGTTCAAACGACGCATTATTCTCTTCCCATAAAATATACGCCATAAAAAGATGTTAATAATTAATTCTGAATTCAGTAAAAAATTCAATTTCATATCCATTTCAACTCTTGCAAATGTGAAAACCAAATAGATACAGATTTGTATATTGACGCACATCAATTTATGATAACATTTTATTAGGAATTTTAATTGGTGAAAGATTTTTATTCTCTCCACTTCGTTGTAATAGAGCAAGTGGTATTATTCTGGCACTACTTTTAAACTATAGTAATTGATTATTATTCATTTTTTTGCTAGAAAATAAAATATAAGATCAAATTTATATTCATGTTAATAAGTGCCCATTTCAAAAGCTCCAAACCCAATGGTTAAATCGGTCTGAAACCTATTTATTCGGATTCAGCATCCCTTAAAACATATATATGCAAGTTTTCAGCGCGATTGCTGAAACTTACAGGTTTCGGTGAGAAATCCATTTTTTCATGAGGGCAAAAAATCGTATAGCAAAATTTTGGGAAATCTTTGCGGAACCATAACTCAAAAACTAAGGGCTAAAACGTTCTGAAACCAGTTTATTCGGATCCAGCATACCTTACAGCATACCAATCCGAATTTTCAGACCGTTTGCTCAAACTTAAAGGATTCGATGAGAAATCCGTTTTTTCATAAGGGGTTGGTATAGCAAAATTTTGGGAAATCTTTGCGGGGCCATAACTCAAAAACTAAGGGCTAAAACGTTCTGAAAGCACTTTATTCGGATCCAGCATACCTTAAAGCATACCCATGCGAATTTTCAGACCGTTTGCTCAAACTTAAAGTATTCGATGAGAAATCCATTATTTCATAAGGGGTTAGTATAGCAAAATTTTGGGAAATCTTTGCGGGGCTATAACTCAAAAACTAAGGGCTAAAACGTTCTGCAACCACTTTATTCGGATTCAACATAGCTTAAAGCATACCCATGCAAATTTTCAGACCGTTTGCTCAAACTTAAAGGATTCGATGAGAAATCCATTTTTTCATAAGGGGTTAGTATAGCAAAATTTTGGGAAATATTTGCGGGGCCATAACTCAAAAATTAAGGGCTAAAACGTTCTGAAACCACTTTATTCGGATCCAGCATACCTTAAAGCATACCTATGCAAATTTTCAGACCGTTTGCTCAAATTTAAAGGATTCGATGAGAAATCCATTTTTTCAAAAGGGGTTAGTATAGCAAAATTTTGGGAAATGTTTGCGGGGCCATAACTCAAAAACTAAGGGCTAAAATGTTCTGAAACCACTTTATTCGGATTCAGCATACCTTAAAGCATACCCATGCAAATTTTCAGAGCGTTTGCTCAAACTTAAAGGATACGATTCGGGGCCATAACTCAAAAACTAAGGGCTAAAACGATCTGAAACAACAATATTCGGATTCAGCATACCTTAAAGCATACCTATGCAAATTTTCAGAACGTTTGCTCAAACTTAAAGGATTCGGTGAAAAATCCATTATTTCGTAAGGGGTTAGTATAGCAAAATTTTGGGAAATCTTTGGGGGGCCATAACTCATAAACTAAGTGCTAAAACGCCCTGAAACAACAATATTCGGATTCAGCATACCTTAAAGCATACCTATGCAAATTTTCAGACCGTTTGCTCAAACTTAAAGGATTCGATGATAAATCCATTGTTTCATAAGGGGTTAGTATAGCAAAATTTTGGGAAATCTTTGCGGGGCCATAACTCATAAACTAAGGTCTAAAACGTTCTGAAACCACTTTATTCGGATCCAGTATACCTTAAAGCATACCCATGCAAATTTTCAGACCGTTTGCTCATACTTAAAGAATTCGATGAGAAATCCATTTTTTCATAAGAGGTTAGTATAGCAAAATTTTGGGAAATCTTTGCGGGGCTATAGCTCAAAAACTAAGGGATTAAACGTTCTGAAAACACTTTATTCGAATTCAGCATACCTTAAAGCATACCCATGCAAATTTTCAGGCAGTTTGCTCAAACTTAAAGGATACGATTCGGGGCCATAACTCAAAAACTAAGGGCTAAAACGATCTGAAACAACAATATTCGGATTCAGCATACCTTAAAGCATACCCATGCAAATTTTCAGACAGTTTGCTCAAACTTAAAGGATTCGATGATAAATCCATTGTTTCATAAGGGGTTAGTATCGCAAAATTTTGGGAAATCTTTGGGGGGCCATAACTCATAAACTAAGGGCTAAAACGTTCTGAAACAACAATATTCGGATTCAGCATACCTTAAAGCATACCCATGCAAATTTTCAGAGCGTTTGCTCAAACTTAAAGGATTCGGTGAAAAATCCATTTTTTCATAAGAGTTTAGTATAGCAAAATTTTGGGAAATCTTTGCAGGGCTATAACTCAAAAACTAAGGGCTAAAACGTTCTGAAACCTCTTTATTCGAATCCAGCATACCTTAAAGCATACCCATGCAAATTTTCAGACCGTTTGCTCAAACTTAAAGGATTCGGTGAAAAATCCATTTTTTCATAAGAGTTTAGTATAGCAAAATTTTGGGAAATCTTTGCAGGGCTATAACTCAAAAACTAAGGGCTAAAACGTTCTGAAACCTCTTTATTCGAATCCAGCATACCTTAAAGCATACCCATGCAAATTTTCAGACCGTTTGCTCAAACTTAAAGGATTCGATGAGATATCCATTTTTTCAAAAGGGGTTAGTATAGCAAAATTTTGGGAAATCTTTGCGGGGCCATAACTCAAAAACTAAGGGCTAAAACGTTCTGAAACAACAATATTCGGATTCAGCATACCTTAAAGCATACCTATGCAAATTTTCAGAACGTTTGCTCAAACTTAAAGGATTCGGTGAAAAATCCATTATTTCATAAGGGGTTAGTATAGCAAAATTTTGGGAAATCTTTGCAGAGCTATAACTCAAAAACTAAGGGCTAAAACGTTCTGAAACCTATTTATTCGAATCCAGCATACCTTAAAGCATACCCATGCAAATTTTCAGACCGTTTGCTCAAACTTAAAGGATTCGGTGAAAAATCCATTTTTTCATAAGAGTTTAGTATAGCAAAATTTTGGGAAATCTTTGCAGGGCTATAACTCAAAAACTAAGGGCTAAAACGTTCTGAAACCTCTTTATTCGAATCCAGCATACCTTAAAGCATACCCATGCAAATTTTCAGACCGTTTGCTCAAACTTAAAGGATTCGATGAGATATCCATTTTTTCAAAAGGGGTTAGTATAGCAAAATTTTGGGAAATCTTTGCGGGGCCATAACTCAAAAACTAAGGGCTAAAACGTTCTGAAACAACAATATTCGGATTCAGCATACCTTAAAGCATACCTATGCAAATTTTCAGAACGTTTGCTCAAACTTAAAGGATTCGGTGAAAAATCCATTATTTCATAAGGGGTTAGTATAGCAAAATTTTGGGAAATCTTTGCAGAGCTATAACTCAAAAACTAAGGGCTAAAACGTTCTGAAACCTATTTATTCGAATCCAGCATACCTTAAAGCATACCCATGCAAATTTTCAGACCGTTTGCTCAAACTTAAAGGATTCGGTGAGAAATCCATTTTTTCGAAAGGGGTTAGTATAGCAAAATTTTGGGAAATCTTTGCCGGGCCATAACTCAAAAACTAAGGGCTAAAATGTTCTGAAACATCAATATTCGGATTCAGCATACCTTAAAGCATACCTATGCAAATTTTCAGAACGTTTGCTCAAACTTAAAGGATTCGGTGAAAAATCCATTGTTTCATAAGGGGTTAGTATAGCAAAATTTTGGGAAATCTTTGCGGGGCCATAACTCAAAAACTAAGGGCTAAAACGTTATGAAACCACTTTATTCGGATTCAGCATACCTTAAAGCATACCTATGCAAATTTTCAGAACGTTTGCTCAAACTTAAAGGATTCGGTGAAAAATCCATTGTTTCATAAGGGGTTAGTATAGCAAAATTTTGGGAAATCTTTGCGGGCCATAACTCAAAAACTAAGGGCTAAAACGTTCTGAAACCACTTTATTCGGATCCAGCATACCTAAAAGCATACCTATGCAAATTTTCAGACCGTTTTCTCAAACTTAAAGGATTCGATGAAAAATTCATTTTTTCATAAGGGGTTAGTATAGCAAAGTTTTGGGAAATATTTGCGGGGCCATAACTCAAAAACTAAGGGCTAAAACGTTCTGAAACCACTTTATTCGGATCCAGCATACCTTAAAGCATACCCATGCAAATTTTCAGACCGTTTGCTCAAACTTAAAGGATTCGATGAGAAATCCATTTTTTCATAAGGGGTTAGTATAGCAAAATTTTGGGAAATATTTGCGGGGCCATAACTCAAAAACTAAGGGCTAAAACGTTCTGAAACCACTTTATTCGGATCCAGCATACCTTAAAGCATACCTATGCAAATTTTCAGACCGTTTGCTCAAACTTAAAGGATTCGATGAAAAATCCATTTTTTCATAAGGGGTTAGTATAGCAAAATTTTGGGAAATATTTGCGGGGCCATAACTCAAAAACTAAGGGCAACCTTTGCGGGGCCATAACCCAAAAACTAAGGGCTAAAACGTTCTGAAACCCATGCGAATTTTCAGACCGTTTGCTCAAACTTAAAGGATTCGATGAGAAATCCATTTTTTCCAAAAGGATTAGTATAGCAAAATTTTGGGAAATCTTTGCGCGGCCATAACTCAAAAACAAAGGGCTAAAATGTTCTGAAACAACAATATTGGGATTCAGCATACCTTAAAGCATACCCATGCAAATTTTCAGACCGTTTGCTTAAACTTAAAGGATTCGATGAGAAATCCATTTTTTCAAAAGGGGTTAGTATAGCAAAATTTTGGGAAATCTTTGCGGGGCCATAACTCAAAAACTAAGTGATAAAATGTTCTGAAACAACAATATTCGGATTCAGCATACCTTAAAGCATACCCATGCAAATTTTCAGACCGTTTGCTCAAACTTAAAGGATTCGGTGAAAAATGCATTATTTCATAAGAGGTTAGTATAGCAAAATTTTGCTAAATTTTTGCGATGCCATAACTCAAAAACTAAGGCCTAAAACGTTCTGAAACCACTTTATTCGGATCCAGTATACCTTAAAGCATACCCATGCAAATCTTCAGACCGTTTGCTCAAACTTAAAGAATTCGATGAGAAATCCATTTTTTCATAAGAGGTTAGTATAGCAAAATTTTGGGAAATTTTTGCAGGGCTACAACTCAAAAACTAAGGGCTAAAACGTTCTGAAACCTCTTTATTCGAATCCAGCATACCTTAAAGCATACCCATGCAAATTTTCAGACCGTTTGCTCAAACTTAAAGGATTCGATGAAAAATTCAATTTTTAATAAGGGGCTAGTATAGCAAAATTTTGGGAAATCTTTGCGGGGCCATAACTCAAAAACTAAGGGATAAAATGTTCTGAAACCACTTTATTCGGATCCAGCATACCTTAAAGCATACCTATGCAAATTTTCAGACCGTTTGCTCAAACTTAAAGGATTCGATGAGAAATCCATTTTTTCATAAGGGGTTAGTATAGCAAAATTTTGGGAAATCTTTGCGGGGTCATAACTCAAAAAATAAGGCCTAAAACGTTCTGAAACCTATTTATTCGAATCCAGCATACCTTAAAGCATACCCATGCAAATTTTCAGACCGTTTGCTCAAACTTAAAGGATTCGGTGAGAAATCCATTTTTTCGTAAGGGGTTAGTATAGCAAAATTTTGGGAAATCTTTGCCGGGCCATAACTCAAAAACTAAGGGCTAAAATGTTCTGAAACAACAATATTCGGATTCAGCATACCTTAAAGCATACCTATGCAAATTTTCAGAACGTTTGCTCAAACTTAAAGGATTCGGTGAAAAATCCATTGTTTCATAAGGGGTTAGTATAGCAAAATTTTGGGAAATATTTGCGGGGCCATAACTCAAAAACTAAGGGCTAAAACGTTATGAAACCACTTTATTCGGATCCAGCATACCTTAAAGCATACCTATGCAAATTTTCAGACCGTTTGCTCAAACTTAAAGGATTCGATGATAAATCCATTGTTTCATAAGGGGTTAGTATAGCAAAATTTTGGGAAATCTTTGCGGGCCATAACTCAAAAACTAAGGGCTAAAACGTTCTGAAACCACTTTATTCGGATCCAGCATACCTAAAAGCATACCTATGCAAATTTTCAGACCGTTTGCTCAAACTTAAAGGATTCGATGAAAAATTCATTTTTTCATAAGGGGTTAGTATAGCAAAGTTTTGGGAAATATTTGCGGGGCCATAACTCAAAAACTAAGGGCTAAAACGTTCTGAAACCACTTTATTCGGATCCAGCATACCTTAAAGCATACCCATGCAAATTTTCAGACCGTTTGCTCAAACTTAAAGGATTCGATGAGAAATCCATTTTTTCATAAGGGGTTAGTATAGCAAAATTTTGGGAAATATTTGCGGGGCCATAACTCAAAAACTAAGGGCTAAAACGTTCTGAAACCACTTTATTCGGATCCAGCATACCTTAAAGCATACCTATGCAAATTTTCAGACCGTTTGCTCAAACTTAAAGGATTCGATGAAAAATCCATTTTTTCATAAGGGGTTAGTATAGCAAAATTTTGGGAAATATTTGCGGGGCCATAACTCAAAAACTAAGGGCAACCTTTGCGGGGCCATAACCCAAAAACTAAGGGCTAAAACGTTCTGAAACCCATGCGAATTTTCAGACCGTTTGCTCAAACTTAAAGGATTCGATGAGAAATCCATTTTTTCCAAAGGGATTAGTATAGCAAAATTTTGGGAAATCTTTGCGCGGCCATAACTCAAAAACAAAGGGCTAAAATGTTCTGAAACAACAATATTGGGATTCAGCATACCTTAAAGCATACCCATGCAAATTTTCAGACCGTTTGCTTAAACTTAAAGGATTCGATGAGAAATCCATTTTTTCAAAAGGGGTTAGTATAGCAAAATTTTGGGAAATCTTTGCGGGGCCATAACTCAAAAACTAAGTGATAAAATGTTCTGAAACAACAATATTCGGATTCAGCATACCTTAAAGCATACCCATGCAAATTTTCAGACCGTTTGCTCAAACTTAAAGGATTCGGTGAAAAATGCATTATTTCATAAGAGGTTAGTATAGCAAAATTTTGCTAAATTTTTGCGATGCCATAACTCAAAAACTAAGGCCTAAAACGTTCTGAAACCACTTTATTCGGATCCAGTATACCTTAAAGCATACCCATGCAAATCTTCAGACCGTTTGCTCAAACTTAAAGAATTCGATGAGAAATCCATTTTTTCATAAGAGGTTAGTATAGCAAAATTTTGGGAAATTTTTGCAGGGCTACAACTCAAAAACTAAGGGCTGAAACGTTCTGAAACCTCTTTATTCGAATCCAACATACCTTAAAGCATACCCATGCAAATTTTCAGACCGTTTGCTCAAACTTAAAGGATTCGATGAAAAATTCAATTTTTAATAAGGGGCTAGTATAGCAAAATTTTGGGAAATCTTTGCGGGGCCATAACTCAAAAACTAAGGGATAAAATGTTCTGAAACCACTTTATTCGGATCCAGCATACCTTAAAGCATACCTATGCAAATTTTCAGACCGTTTGCTCAAACTTAAAGGATTCGATGAGAAATCCATTTTTTCATAAGGGGTTAGTATAGCAAAATTTTGGGAAATCTTTGCGGGGTCATAACTCAAAAAATAAGGCCTAAAACGTTCTGAAACCACTTTATTCGGATCCAGCATACCTTAAAGCATCCCCATGCGAATTTTCAGACCGTATGCTCAAACATAAAGGATTCGATGAGAAATCCATTTTTCATAAGGGGTTAGTATAGAAAATTTTGGGAAATCTTTGCGTGGCCATAACTCAAAAACTAAGGGCTAAAACGTTCTGAAACCACTTTATTCGGATTCAGCATACCTTAAAGCATACCCATGCGAATTTTCAGACCGTTTGCTCAAACTTAAAGGATTCGATGAGAAATCCATTTTTTCATAAGGGGTTAGTATAGCAAAATTTTGGGAAATCTTTGCGGGGCCATAACTCAAAAACTAAGGGCTAAAACGTTCTGAAACCACTTTATTCGGATTCAGCATACCTTAAAGCATACCCATGCAAATTTTCAGACCGTTTGCTCAAACTTAAAGGATTCGATGAGAAATCCATTTTTTTCAAAAGGGGTTAGTATAGCAAAATTTTGGGAAATCTTTGCGGGGCCATAACTCAAAAACTAAGGGCTAAAATGTTCTGAAACAACAATATTCGGATTCAGCATACCTTAAAGCATACCTATGCAAATTTTCAGAACGTTTGCTCAAACTTAAAGGATTCGGTGAAAAATCCATTATTTCATAAGGCGTTAGTATAGCAAAATTTTGGGAAATCTTTGCGGAGCTATAGCTCAAAAACTAAGGGCTAAAACGATCTGAAACCACTTTATTCGAATTCAGCATACCTTAAAGCATACCCATGCAAATTTTCAGACAGTTTGCTCAAACTTAAAGGATTCGATGATAAATCCATTGTTTCATAAGGGGTTAGTATAGCAAAATTTTGGGAAATCTTTGGGGGGCCATAATTCATAAACTAAGGGCTGAAACGTCCTGAAACCACTTTATTCGGATCCAGCATACCTTAAAGCAAAACTATGCAAATTTTCAGACCGTTTGCTCAAACTTAAAGGATTCGATGAGAAATCCATTATTTCATAAGGGGTTAGTATAGCAAAATTTTGGGAAATCTTTGCGGGGCGATAACTCACAAACTAAGGGCTAAAACGTTCTGCAACCACTTTATTCGGATTCAGCATACCTTAAAGCATACCCATGCAAATTTTCAGACCGTTTGCTCAAACTTAAAGGATTCGATGAGAAATCCATTTTTTCAAAAGGGGTTAGTATAGCAAAATTTTGGGAAATGTTTGCGGGGCCATAACTCATAAACTAAGGGCTAAAACGTTCTGAAACCACTTTATTCGGATCCAGTATACCTTAAAGCATACCCATGCAAATTTTCAGACCGTTTGCTCAAACTTAAAGAATTCGATGAGAAATCCATTTTTTCATAAGAGGTTAGTATAGCAAAATTTTGGGAAATCTTTGCAGGGCTATAACTCAAAAACTAAGGGCTGAAACGTTCTGAAACCTCTTTATTCGAATCCAGCATACCTTAAAGCATACCCATGCAAATTTTCAGACCGTTTGCTCAAACTTAAAGGATTCGATGAAAAATTCAATTTTTCATAAGGGGCTAGTATAGCAAAATTTTGGGAAATCTTTGCGGGGCCATAACTCAAAAACTAAGGGATAAAATGTTCTGAAACCACTTTATTCGGATCCAGCATACCTTAAAGCATACCTATGCAAATTTTCAGACCGTTTGCTCAAACTTAAAGGATTCGATGAGAAATCCATTTTTTCATAAGGGGTTAGTATAGCAAAATTTTGGGAAATCTTTGCGGGGTCATAACTCAAAAACTAAGGGCTAAAACGTTCTGAAACCACTTTATTCGGATACAGCATACCTTAAAGCATCCCCATGCGAATTTTCAGACCGTATGCTCAAACATAAAGGATTCGATGAGAAATCCATTTTTCATAAGGGGTTAGTATAGCAAAATTTTGGGAAATCTTTGCGTGGCCATAACTCAAAAACTAAGGGCTAAAACGTTCTGAAACCACTTTATTCGGATTCAGCATACCTTAAAGCATACCCATGCGAATTTTCAGACCGTTTGATCAAACTTAAAGGATTCGATGAGAAATCCATTATTTCATAAGGGGTTAGTATAGCAAAATTTTGGGAAATCTTTGCGGGGCGATAACTCAAAAACTAAGGGCTAAAACGTTCTGCAACCACTTTATTCGGATTCAGCATACCTTAAAGCATACCCATGCAAATTTTCAGACCGCTTGCTCAAACTTAAAGGATTCGATGAAAAATCCATTTTTTCATAAGGGGTTAGTATAGCAAAATTTTGGGAAATATTTGCGGGGCCATAACTCAAAAACTAAGGGCAACCTTTGCGAGGCCATAACTCAAAAACTAAGGGCTAAAACGTTCTGAAACCCATGCGAATTTTCAGACCGTTTGCTCAAACTTAAAGGATTCGATGAGAAATCCATTTTTTCAAAAGGGATTAGTATAGCAAAATTTTGGGAAATCTTTGCGCGGCCATAACTCAAAACAAAGGCCTAAAATGTTCTGAAACAACAATATTCGGATTCAGCATACCTTAAAGCATACCCATGCAAATTTTCAGACCGTTTGCTCAAACTTAAAGGATTCGATGAGAAATCCATTTTTTCAAAAGGGGTTAGTATAGCAAAATTTTGGGAAATATTTGCGCGGCCATAACTCAAAACAAAGGGCTAAAATGTTCTGAAACAACAATATTCGGATTCAGCATACCTTAAAGCATACCCATGCAAATTTTCAGACCGTTTGCTCAAACTTAAAGGATTCGATGAAAAATCCATTTTTTCATAAGGGGTTAGTATAGCAAACTTTTGGGAAATCTTTGCGGAGCCATAACTCAAAAACTAAGGGCTAAAACGTTCTGAAGCAACAATATTCGGATTCAGCATACCTTAAAGCATACCCATGCAAATTTTCAGACCGTTTGCTCAAACTTAAAGGATTCGATGAGAAATCCATTTTTTCATAAGGGGTTAGTATAGCAAAATTTTGCTAAATCTTTGCGGGGCCATAACTCAAAAACTAAGGGCTAAAACGTTCTGAATCAACAATATTCGGATTCAGCATACATTAAAGCATACCCATGCTCAAACTAAAAGGATTCGATGAGAAATCCATTTTTTCATAAGGGGTTAGTATAGCAAAATTTTGGGAAACCTTTGCGGGCCATAACTCAAAAACTAAGGTCAAAAACGTTCTAAAACCACTTTATTCCGATTCAGCATACCTCAAAGCATACCCATGCGAATTTTCAGACCGTTTGCTCAAACTTAACGGATTCGATGAGAAATCCGTTTTTTCATAAGGGGTTAGAATAGCAAAATTTTGGGCAACCTTTGCGGAGCCATAACTCAAAAACTAAGTACTAAAACGTTCTGAAACCACTTTATTCGGATCCAGCATACCTTAAAGCATACCCATGCGAATTTTCAGACCGTTTGCTCAAACTTAAAGGATTCGATGAGAAATCCATTTTTTCAAAAGGGATTAGTATAGCAAAATTTTGGGAAATCTTTGCGCGGCCATAACTCAAAACAAAGGGCTAAAACGTTCTGAAACAACAATATTCGGATTCAGCATACCTTAAAGCATACCCATGCAAATTTTCAGACCGTTTGCTCAAACTTAAAGGATTCGATGAGAAATCCATTTTTTCATAAGGGGTTAGTATAGCAAAATTTTGCTAAATCTTTGCGGGGCCATAACTCAAAAACTAAGGGCTAAAACGTTCTGAAACCACTTTATTCGGATTCAGCATACCTTAAAGCATACCCATGCGAATTTTCAGACCGTTTGCTCATACTTAAAGGATTCAATGAGAAATCCATTTTTTCATAACGGGTTAATATAGCAAACTTTTGGGAAATCTTTGCGGAGCCATAACTCAAAAACTAAGGGCTAAAACGTTCTGAAGCAACAATATTCGGATTCAGCATACCTTAAAGCATACCCATGCAAATTTTCAGACCGTTTGCTCAAACTTAAAGGATTCGATGAGAAATCCATTTTTTCATAAGGGGTTAGTATAGCAAAATTTTGCTAAATCTTTGCGGGGCCATAACTCAAAAACTAAGGGCTAAAACGTTCTGAATCAACAATATTCGGATTCAGCATACCTTAAAGCATACCCATGCTCAAACTAAAAGGATTCGATGAGAAATCCATTTTTTCATAAGGGGTTAGTCTAGCAAAATTTTGGGAAATCTTTGCGGGGCCATAACTCAAAAACTAAGGGCTAAAACGTTCTGAAACCACTTTATTCGGATTCAGCATACCTTAAAGCATACCCATGCGAATTTTCAGACCGTTTGCTCAAACTTAAAGGATTCGATGAGAAATCCATTTTTTCATAAGGGATTAGTATAGCAAAATTTTGGGAAATTTTGCGGGGCTATAACTCAAAAACTAAGGGCTAAAACGTTCTGAAACCACTTTATTCGGATTCAGCATACCATAAAGCATACCCATGCAAATTTTCAGACCGTTTGCTCAAACTTAAAGGATTCGATGAAAAATCCATTATTTCATAAGGGGTTAGTATAGCAAAATTTTGGGAAACCTTTGCGGGCCATAACTCAAAAACTAAGGTCAAAAACGTTCTAAAACCACTTTATTCCGATTCAGCATACCTTAAAGCATACCCATGCGAATTTTCAGACCGTTTGCTCAAACTTAAAGGATTCGATGAGAAATCCGTTTTTTCATAAGGGGTTAGAATAGCAAAATTTTGGGCAACCTTTGCGGAGCCATAACTCAAAAACTAAGTACTAAAACGTTCTGAAACCACTTTATTCGGATCCAGCATACCTTAAAGCATACCCATGCGAATTTTCAGACCGTTTGCTCAAACTTAAAGGATTCGATGAGAAATCCATTATTTCATAAGTGGTTAGTATAGCAAAATTTTGGGAAATCTTTGCGGGGCTATAACTCAAAAACTAAGGGCTAAAACGTTCTGCAACAACAATATTCGGATTCAGCATACCTTAAAGCATACCTATGCAAATTTTCAGACCGTTTGCTCAAACTTAAAGGATTCGATGAAAAATCCATTATTTCATAAGGGGTTAGTATAGCAAAATTTTGGGAAATCTTTGCGGGGCTATAGCTCAAAAACTAAGGGCTAAAACGTTCTGAAACCACTTTATTCGAATTCAGGATACCTTAAAGCATACCCATGCAAATTTTCAGACAGTTTGCTCAAACTTAAAGGATACGATTCGGGGCCATAACTCAAAAACTAAGGGGTAAAATGTTCTGAAACCACTTTATTCGGATTCAGCATACCTTAAAGCATACCCATGCAAATTTTCAGACCGTTTGCTCAAACTTAAAGGATTCGATGAGAAATCGATTATTTCATAAGGGATTAGTATAGCAAAATTTTGGGAAATCTTTGCGGGGCCGTAACTCAAAAACTAAGGGCTAAAACGTACTGAAATCACTTTATTCGGATTCAGCATACCTTAAAGCATACCCATGCAAATTTTCAGAGCGTTTGCTCAAACTTAAAGGATTCGATGAAAAATCCATTTTTTCATAAGGGGTTAGTATACCAAAATTTTGCTAAATCTTTGCGGGGCCATAACTCAAAAACTAAGGGCTAAAACGTTCTGAAACAACAATATTCGGATTCAGCATACCTTAAAGCATACCCATGCAAATTTTCAGACCGTTTGCTCAAATTTAAAGGATTCGATGAGAAATCCATTTTTTAATAAGGGGTTAGTATAGCAAAATTTTGGGAAATCTTTGCGGTGCCATAACTCAAAAACTAAGGGCTAAAACGTTCTGAAACCACTTTATTCGGATTCAGCATACCTTAAAGCACACCCATGCGAATTTTCAGACCGTTTGCTCAAACTTAAAGGATTCGATGAAAAATCCATTTTTTCATAAGGGGTTAGTATAGCAAACTTTAGGGTTAGTATAGCAAATAACTCAAAAACTAAGGGCTAAACCGTTCTGAAGCAACAATATTCGGATTCAGCATACCTTAAAGCATACCCATGCAAATTTTCAGACCGTTTGCTCAAACTTAAAGGATTCGATGAGAAATCCATTTTTTCATAAGGGGTTAGTATAGCAAAATTTTGCTAAATCTTTGCGGGGCCATAACTCAAAAACTAAGGGCTAAAACGTTCTGAATCAACAATATTCGGATTCAGCATACCTTAAAGCATACCCATGCTCAAACTAAAAGGATTCGATGAGAAATCCATTTTTTCATAAGGGGTTAGTCTAGCAAAATTTTGGGAAATCTTTGCGGGGCCATAACTCAAAAACTAAGGGCTAAAACGTTCTGAAACCACTTTATTCGGATTCAGCATACCTTAAAGCATACCCATGCGAATTTTTAGACCGTTTGCTCATACTTAAAGGATTCAATGAGAAATCCATTTTTTCATAAGGGGTTAATATAGCAAAATTTTGGGAAATCTTTGCGGGAACATAACTCAAAAACTAAGGCATAAAACGTTCTGAAACCACTTTATTCGGATTCAGCATACCTTACAGCACACCCATGCGAATTTTCAGACCGTTTGCTCAAACTTAAAGGATTCGATGAGAAATCCATTTTTTCATAAGGGATTAGTATAGCAAAATTTTGGGAAATTTTTGCGGGGCTATAACTCAAAAACTAAGGGCTAAAACGTTCTGAAACCACTTTATTCGGATTCAGCATACCATAAAGCATACCCATGCAAATTTTCAGACCGTTTGCTCAAACTTAAAGGATTCGATGAGAAATCCATTATTTCATAAGGGGTTAGTATAGCAAAATTTTGGGAAACCTTTGCGGGCCATAACTCAAAAACTAAGGTCCAAAACGTTCTAAAACCACTTTATTCCGATTCAGCATACCTTAAAGCATACCCATGCGAATTTTCAGACCGTTTGCTCAAACTTAAAGGATTCGATGAGAAATCCGTTTTTTCATAAGGGGTTAGAATAGCAAAATTTTGGGCAACCTTTGCGGAGCCATAACTCAAAAACTAAGTACTAAAACGTTCTGAAACCACTTTATTCGGATCCAGCATACCTTAAAGCATACCCATGCGAATTTTCAGACCGTTTGCTCAAACTTAAAGGATTCGATGAGAAATCCATTATTTCATAAGTGGTTAGTATAGCAAAATTTTGGGAAATCTTTGCGGGGCTATAACTCAAAAACTAAGGGCTAAAACGTTCTGCAACAACAATATTCGGATTCAGCATACCTTAAAGCATACCTATGCAAATTTTCAGACCGTTTGCACAAACTTAAAGGATTCGATGAAAAATCCATTATTTCATAAGGGGTTAGTATAGCAAAATTTTGGGAAATCTTTGCGGGGCTATAGCTCAAAAACTAAGGGCTAAAACGTTCTGAAACCACTTTATTCGAATTCAGGATACCTTAAAGCATACCCATGCAAATTTTCAGACAGTTTGCTCAAACTTAAAGGATACGATTCGGGGCCATAACTCAAAAACTAAGGGGTAAAATGTTCTGAAACCACTTTATTCGGATTCAGCATACCTTAAAGCATACCCATGCAAATTTTCAGACCGTTTGCTCAAACTTAAAGGATTCGATGAGAAATCGATTATTTCATAAGGGATTAGTATAGCAAAATTTTGGGAAATCTTTGCGGGGCCATAACTCAAAAACTAAGGGCTAAAACGTACTGAAATCACTTTATTCGGATTCAGCATACCTTAAAGCATACCCATGCAAATTTTCAGAGCGTTTGCTCAAACTTAAAGGATTCGATGAAAAATCCATTTTTTCATAAGGGGTTAGTATAGCAAAATTTTGCTAAATCTTTGCGGGGCCATAACTCAAAAACTAAGGGCTAAAACGTTCTGAAACAACAATATTCGGATTCAGCATACCTTAAAGTATACCCATGCAAATTTTCAGACCGTTTGCTCAAATTTAAAGGATTCGATGAGAAATCCATTATTTCATAAGGGGTTAGTATAGCAAAATTTTGGGAAATCTTTGCGGGGCCATAACTCAAAAACTAAGGGCTAAAACGTTCTGAAACCACTTTATTCGGATTCAGCATACCTTAAAGCACACCCATGCGAATTTTCAGACCGTTTGCTCAAACTTAAAGGATTCGATGAGAAATCCATTTTTTCATAAGGGATTAGTATAGCAAAATTTTGGGAAATCTTTGCGGGGCTATAACTCAAAAACTAAGGGCTAAAACGTTCTGAAACCACTTTATTCGGATTCAGCATACCATAAAGCATACCCATGCAAATTTTCAGACCGTTTGCTCAAACTTAAAGGATTCGATGAGAAATCCATTATTTCATAAGGGGTTAGTATAGCAAAATTTTGGGAAATCTTTGCGGGGCCATAACTCAAAAACTAAGGGCTAAAACGTTCTGAAACCACTTTATTCGGATTCAGCATACCTTAAAGCACACCCATGCGAATTTTCAGACCGTTTGCTCAAACTTAAAGGATTCGATGAGAAATCCATTTTTTCATAAGGGATTAGTATAGCAAAATTTTGGGAAATCTTTGCGGGACCATAACTCAAAAACTAAGGGCTAAAACGTACTGAAATCACTTTATTCGGATTCAGCATACCTTAAAGCATACCCATGCAAATTTTCAGAGCGTTTGCTCAAACTTAAAGCATTCGATGAAAAATCCATTTTTTCATAAGGGGTTAGTATAGCAAAATTTTGCTAAATCTTTGCGGGGCCATAACTCAAAAACTAAGGGCTAAAACGTTCTGAAACAACAATATTCGGATTCAGCATACCTTAAAGCATACCCATGCAAATTTTCAGACCGTTTGCTCAAATTTAAAGGATTCGATGAGAAATCCATTATTTCATAAGGGGTTAGTATAGCAAAATTTTGGGAAATCTTTGCGGGGCCATAACTCAAAAACTAAGGGCTAAAACGTTCTGAAACCACTTTATTCGGATTCAGCATACCTTAAAGCACACCCATGCGAATTTTCAGACCGTTTGCTCAAACTTAAAGGATTCGATGAGAAATCCATTTTTTCATAAGGGATTAGTATAGCAAAATTTTGGGAAATCTTTGCGGGGCTATAACTCAAAAACTAAGGGCTAAAACGTTCTGAAACCACTTTATTCGGATTCAGCATACCATAAAGCATACCCATGCAAATTTTCAGACCGTTTGCTCAAACTTAAAGGATTCGATGAGAAATCCATTATTTCATAAGGGGTTAGTATAGCAAAATTTTGGGAAACCTTTGCGGGCCATAACTCAAAAACTAAGGTCCAAAACGTTCTAAAACCACTTTATTCCGATTCAGCATACCTTAAAGCATACCCATGCGAATTTTCAGACCGTTTGCTCAAACTTAAAGGATTCGATGAGAAATCCGTTTTTTCATAAGGGGTTAGAATAGCAAAATTTTGGGCAACCTTTGCGGAGCCATAACTCAAAAACTAAGTACTAAAACGTTCTGAAACTACTTTATTCGGATCCAGCATACCTTAAAGCATACCCATGCGAATTTTCAGACCGTTTGCTCAAACTTAAAGGATTCGATGAGAAATCCATTATTTCATAAGTGGTTAGTATAGCAAAATTTTGGGAAATCTTTGCGGGGCTATAACTCAAAAACTAAGGGCTAAAACGTTCTGCAACAACAATATTCGGATTCAGCATACCTTAAAGCATACCTATGCAAATTTTCAGACCGTTTGCACAAACTTAAAGGATTCGATGAAAAATCCATTATTTCATAAGGGGTTAGTATAGCAAAATTTTGGGAAATCTTTGCGGGGCTATAGCTCAAAAACTAAGGGCTAAAACGTTCTGAAACCACTTTATTCGAATTCAGGATACCTTAAAGCATACCCATGCAAATTTTCAGACAGTTTGCTCAAACTTAAAGGATACGATTCGGGGCCATAACTCAAAAACTAAGTGGTAAAATGTTCTGAAACCACTTTATTCGGATTCAGCATACCTTAAAGCATACCCATGCAAATTTTCAGACCGTTTGCTCAAACTTAAAGGATTCGATGAGAAATCGATTATTTCATAAGGGATTAGTATAGCAAAATTTTGGGAAATCTTTGCGGGGCCATAACTCAAAAACTAAGGGCTAAAACGTACTGAAATCACTTTATTCGGATTCAGCATACCTTAAAGCATACCCATGCAAATTTTCAGAGCGTTTGCTCAAACTTAAAGGATTCGATGAGAAATCCATTTTTTCAAAAGGGGTTAGTATAGCAAAATTTTGGGAAACCTTTGCGGGCCATAACTCAAAAACTAAGGTCAAAAACGTTCTAAAACCACTTTATTCCGATTCAGCATACCTTAAAGCATACCCATGCGAATTTTCAGACCGTTTGCTCAAACTTAAAGGATTCGATGAGAAATCCATTTTTTCAAAAGGGGTTAGTATACAAAATTTTGGGAAATCTTTGCGCGGCCATAACTCAAAACAAAGGGCTAAAATGTTCTGAAACAACAATATTCGGATTCAGCATACCTTAAAGCATACCAATGCGAATTTTCAGACCGTTTGCTCAAACTTAAAGGATTCGATGAGAAATCCATTTTTTCATAAGGGATTAGTATAGCAAAATTTTGGGAAATCTTTGCGGGGCTATAACTCAAAAACTAAGGGCTAAAACGTTCTAAAACCACTTTATTCCGATTCAGCATACCTTAAAGCATACCCATGCGAATTTTCAGACCGTTTGCTCAAACTTAAAGGATTCGATGAGAAATCCGTTTTTTCATAAGGGGTTAGAATAGCAAAATTTTGGGCAACCTTTGCGGAGCCATAACTCAAAAACTAAGTACTAAAACGTTCTGAAACCACTTTATTCGGATCCAGCATACCTTAAAGCATACCCATGCGAATTTTCAGACCGTTTGCTCAAACTTAAAGGATTCGATGAGAAATCCATTATTTCATAAGTGGTTAGTATAGCAAAATTTTGGGAAATCTTTGCGGGGCCATAACTCAAAAACTAAGGGCTAAAACGTTCTGCAACAACAATATTCGGATTCAGCATACCTTAAAGCATACCTATGCAAATTTTCAGACCGTTTGCACAAACTTAAAGGATTCGATGAAAAATCCATTATTTCATAAGGGGTTAGTATAGCAAAATTTTGGGAAATCTTTGCGGGGCTATAGCTCAAAAACTAAGGGCTAAAACGTTCTGAAACCACTTTATTCGAATTCAGGATACCTTAAAGCATACCCATGCAAATTTTCAGACAGTTTGCTCAAACTTAAAGGATACGATTCGGGGCCATAACTCAAAAACTAAGGGGTAAAATGTTCTGAAACCACTTTATTCGGATTCAGCATACCTTAAAGCATACCCATGCAAATTTTCAGACCGTTTGCTCAAACTTAAAGGATTCGATGAGAAATCGATTATTTCATAAGGGATTAGTATAGCAAAATTTTGGGAAATCTTTGCGGGGCCATAACTCAAAAACTAAGGGCTAAAACGTACTGAAATCACTTTATTCGGATTCAGCATACCTTAAAGCATACCCATGCAAATTTTCAGAGCTTTTGCTCAAACTTAAAGGATACAATTCGGGGCCATAACTCAAAAACTAAGGGGTAAAATGTTCTGAAACCACTTTATTCGGATTCAGCATACCTTAAAGCATACCCATGCAAATTTTCAGACCGTTTGCTCAAACTTAAAGGATTCGATGAGAAATCGATTATTTCATAAGGGATTAGTATAGCAAAATTTTGGGAAATCTTTGCGGGGCTATAACTCAAAAACTAAGGGCTAAAACGTTCTGAAACCACTTTATTCGGATTCAGCATACCATAAAGCATATCCAATGCAAATTTTCAGACCGTTTGCTCAAACTTAAAGGATTCGATGAGAAATCCATTATTTCATAAGGGGTTAGTATAGCAAAATTTTGGGAAACCTTTGCGGGCCATAACTCAAAAACTAAGGTCAAAAACGTTCTAAAACCACTTTATTCCGATTCAGCATACCTTAAAGCATACCCATGCGAATTTTCAGACCGTTTGCTCAAACTTAAAGGATTCGATGAGAAATCCATTTTTTCAAAAGGGGTTAGTATACAAAATTTTGGGAAATCTTTGCGCGGCCATAACTCAAAACAAAGGGCTAAAATGTTCTGAAACAACAATATTCGGATTCAGCATACCTTAAAGCATACCAATGCGAATTTTCAGACCGTTTGCTCAAACTTAAAGGATTCGATGAGAAATCCATTTTTTCATAAGGGATTAGTATAGCAAAATTTTGGGAAATCTTTGCGGGGCTATAACTCAAAAACTAAGGGCTAAAACGTTCTGAAACCACTTTATTCGGATTCAGCATACCATAAAGCATACCCATGCAAATTTTCAGACCGTTTGCTCAAACTTAAAGGATTCGATGAGAAATCCATTTTTTCATAAGGGATTAGTATAGCAAAATTTTGGGAAATCTATGCGGGGCTATAACTCAAAAACTAAGGGCTAAAACGTTCTGAAACCACTTTATTCGGATTCAGCATACCATAAAGCATACCCATGCAAATTTTCAGACCGTTTGCTCAAACTTAAAGGATTCGATGAGAAATCCATTATTTCATAAGGGGTTAGTATAGCAAAATTTTGGGAAATCTTTGCGGGGCCATAACTCAAAAACTAAGGGCTAAAACGTTCTGAAACCACTTTATTCGGATTCAGCATACCTTAAAGCACACCCATGCGAATTTTCAGACCGTTTGCTCAAACTTAAAGGATTCGATGAGAAATCCATTATTTCATAAGGGGTTAGTATAGCAAAATTTTGGGAAATCTTTGAGGGGCCATAACTCAAAAACTAAGGGCTAAAACGTTCTGAAACCACTTTATTCGGATTCAGCATACCTTGAAGCACACCCATGCGAATTTTCAGACCGTTTGCTCAAACTTAAAGGATTCGATGAGAAATCCATTTTTTCATAAGGGATTATTATAGCAAAATTTTGGGAAATCTTTGCGGGGCCATAACTCAAAAACTAAGGGCTAAAACGTTCTGAAACCACTTTATTCGGATTCAGCATACCTTAAAGCACACCCATGCAAATTTTCAGACCGTTTGCTCAAACTTAAAGGATTCGATGAGAAATCCATTTTTTCATAAGGGATTAGTATAGCAAAATTTTGGGAAATTTTTGCGGGGCTATAACTCAAAAACTAAGGGCTAAAACGTTCTGATACCACTTTATTCGGATTCAGCATACCATAAAGCATACCCATGCAAATTTTCAGACCGTTTGCTCAAACTTAAAGGATTCGATGAGAAATCCATTATTTCATAAGGGGTTAGTATAGCAAAATTTCGGGAAACCTTTGCGGGCCATAACTCAAAAACTAAGGTCAAAAACGTTCTAAAACCACTTTATTCCGATTCAGCATACCTTAAAGCATACCCATGCGAATTTTCAGACCGTTTGCTCATACTTAAAGGATTCAATGAGAAATCCATTTTTTCATAAGGGGTTAATATAGCAAAATTTTGGGAAATCTTTGCGGGGCCATAACTCAAAAACTAAGGGATAAAACGTTCTGAAACCACTTTATTCGGATTCAGCATACCTTAAAGCACACCCATGCGAATTTTCAGACCGTTTGCTCAAACTTAAAGGATTCGATGAGAAATCCATTTTTTCATAAGGGATTATTATAGCAAAATTTTGGGAAATCTTTGCGGGGCCATAACTCAAAAACTAAGGGCTCAAACGTTCTGAAACCACTTTATTCGGATTCAGCATACCTTAAAGCACACCCATGCGAATTTTCAGACCGTTTGCTCAAACTTAAAGGATTCGATGAGAAATCCATTTTTTCATAAGGGATTATTATAGCAAAATTTTGGGAAATCTTTGCGGGGCCATAACTCAAAAACTAAGGGCTAAAACGTTCTGAAACCACTTTATTCGGATTCAGCATACCTTAAAGCATACCCATGCGAATTTTCAGACCGTTTGCTCATACTTAAAGGATTCAATGAGAAATCCATTTTTTCATAAGGGGTTAATATAGCAAAATTTTGGGAAATCTTTGCGGGGCCATAACTCAAAAACTAAGGCATAAAACGTTCTGAAACCACTTTATTCGGATTCAGCATACCTTAAAGCACACCCATGCGAATTTTCAGACCGTTTGCTCAAACTTAAAGGATTCGATGAGAAATCCATTTTTTCATAAGGGATTAGTATAGCAAAATTTTGGGAAATCTTTGCGGGGCTATAGCTCAAAAACTAAGGGCTAAAACGTTCTGAAACCACTTTATTCGAATTCAGGATACCTTAAAGCATACCCATGCAAATTTTCAGACAGTTTGCTCAAACTTAAAGGATACGATTCGGGGCCATAACTCAAAAACTCACTGCTAAACGTTCTGAAACCACTTTATTCGGATTCAGCATACCTTAAAGCATACCCATGCAAATTTTCAGACCGTTTGCTCAAACTGAAAGGATTCGATGAGAAATCGATTATTTCATAAGGGATTAGTATAGCAAAATTTTGGGAAATCTTTGCAGGGCCATAACTCAAAAACTAAGGGCTAAAACGTTCTGA
The DNA here is from genome assembly GCA_958336335.1 of Dilophus febrilis. Taxonomy (NCBI): domain Eukaryota; kingdom Metazoa; phylum Arthropoda; class Insecta; order Diptera; family Bibionidae; genus Dilophus; species Dilophus febrilis. Next base: position 20,481,857 of record OY284473.1, read on the forward strand.
AACCACTTTATTCGGATTCAGCATACCTTAAAGCACACCCATGCGAATTTTCAGACCGTTTGCTCAAACTTAAAGGATTCGATGAGAAATCCATTTTTTCATAAGGGATTAGTATAGCAAAATTTTGGGAAATCTTTGCGGGGCTATAACTCAAAAACTAAGGGCTAAAACGTTCTGAAACCACTTTATTCGGATTCAGCATACCATAAAGCATACCCATGCAAATTTTCAGACCGTTTGCTCAAACTTAAAGGATTCGATGAGAAATCCATTATTTCATAAGGGGTTAGTATAGCAAAATTTTGGGAAATCTTTGCGGGGCTATAGCTCAAAAACTAAGTGCTATAACGTTCTAAAACCACTTTATTCGAATTCAGGATACCTTAAAGCATACCCATGCAAATTTTCAGACAGTTTGCTCAAACTTAAAGGATACGATTCGGGGCCATAACTCAAAAACTCACTGCTAAAACGTTCTGAAACCACTCTATTCGGATTCAGCATACCTTAAAGCATACCCATGCAAATTTTCAGACCGTTTGCTCAAACTGAAAGGATTCGATGAGAAATCGATTATTTCATAAGGGATTAGTATAGCAAAATTTTGGGAAATCTTTGCAGGGCCATAACTCAAAAACTAAGGCCTAAAACGTTCTGAAACCACTTTATTCGGATTCAGCATACCTTAAAGCAATCCCATGCAAATTTTCAGAGCGTTTGCTCAAACTTAAAGGATTCGATGAGAAATCGATTATTTCATAAGGGATTAGTATAGCAAAATTTTGGGAAATCTTTGCAGGGCCATAACTCAAAAACTAAGGGCTAAAACGTTCTGAAACCACTTTATTCGGATTCAGCATACCTTAAAGCACACCCATGCGAATTTTCAGACCGTTTGCTCAAACTTAAAGGATTCGATGAGAAATCCATTTTTTCATAAGGGATTAGTATAGCAAAATTTTGGGAAATCTTTGCGGGGCTATAACTCAAAAACTAAGGGCTAAAACGTTCTGAAACCACTTTATTCGGATTCAGCATACCATAAAGCATACCCATGCAAATTTTCAGACCGTTTGCTCAAACTTAAAGGATTCGATGAGAAATCCATTATTTCATAAGGGGTTAGTATAGCAAAATTTTGGGAAATCTTTGCGGGGCTATAGCTCAAAAACTAAGTGCTATAACGTTCTAAAACCACTTTATTCGAATTCAGGATACCTTAAAGCATACCCATGCAAATTTTCAGACAGTTTGCTCAAACTTAAAGGATACGATTCGGGGCCATAACTCAAAAACTCACTGCTAAAACGTTCTGAAACCACTCTATTCGGATTCAGCATACCTTAAAGCATACCCATGCAAATTTTCAGACCGTTTGCTCAAACTGAAAGGATTCGATGAGAAATCGATTATTTCATAAGGGATTAGTATAGCAAAATTTTGGGAAATCTTTGCAGGGCCATAACTCAAAAACTAAGGCCTAAAACGTTCTGAAACCACTTTATTCGGATTCAGCATACCTTAAAGCAATCCCATGCAAATTTTCAGAGCGTTTGCTCAAACTTAAAGGATTCGATGAGAAATCCATTTTTTCATAAGGGGTTAGTATAGCAAAATTTTGCTAAATCTTTGCGGGGCCATAACTCAAAAACTAAGGGCTAAAACGTTCTGAAACCACTCTATTCGGATTCAGCATACCTTAAAGCATACCCATGCAAATTTTCAGACCGTTTGCTCAAACTGAAAGGATTCGATGAGAAATCGATTATTTCATAAGGGATTAGTATAGCAAAATTTTGGGAAATCTTTGTGGGGCTATAACTCAAAAACTAAGGGCTAAAACGTTCTGAAACCACTTTATTCGGATTCAGCATACCTTAAAGCACACCCATGCGAATTTTCAGACCGTTTGCTCAAACTTAAAGGATTCGATGAGAAATCCATTTTTTCATAAGGGATTAGTATAGCAAAATTTTGGGAAATCTTTGCGGGGCTATAACTCAAAAACTAAGGGCTAAAACGTTCTGAAACCACTTTATTCGGATTCAGCATACCATAAAGCATACCCATGCAAATTTTCAGACCGTTTGCTCAAACTTAAAGGATTCGATGAGAAATCCATTATTTCATAAGGGGTTAGTATAGCAAAATTTTGGGAAATCTTTGCGGGGCCATAACTCAAAAACTAAGGGCTAAAACGTTCTAAAACCACTTTATTCGGATCCAGCATACCTTAAAGCATACCCATGCAAATTTTCAGACCGTTTGCTCAAACTTAAAGGATACGATTCGGGGCCATAACTCAAAAACTCACTGCTAAAACGTTCTGAAACCACTCTATTCGGATTCAGCATACCTTAAAGCATACCCATGCAAATTTTCAGACCGTTTGCTCAAACTGAAAGGATTCGATGAGAAATCGATTATTTCATAAGGGATTAGTATAGCAAAATTTTGGGAAATCTTTGCAGGGCCATAACTCAAAAACTAAGGCCTAAAACGTTCTGAAACCACTTTATTCGGATTCAGCATACCTTAAAGCAATCCCATGCAAATTTTCAGAGCGTTTGCTCAAACTTAAAGGATTCGATGAAAAATCCATTTTTTCATAAGGGGTTAGTATAGCAAAATTTTGCTAAATCTTTGCGGGGCCATAACTCAAAAACTAAGGGCTAAAACGTTTTGAAACAACAATGTTCGGATTCAGCATACAATAAAGCATACCCACGCAAATTTTCAGACCGTTTGCTCAAACTTAAAGGATTCGATGAGAAATCCATTTTTTCATAAGGGGTTAGTATAGCAAAATTTTGCTAAATCTTTGCGGGGCCATAACTCAAAAACTAAGGGCTAAAACGTTCTGAAACCACTTTATTCGGATTCAGCATACCTTAAAGCATACCCATGCGAATTTTCAGACCGTTTGCTCATACTTAAAGGATTCAATGAGAAATCCATTTTTTCATAAGGGGTTAATATAGCAAAATTTTGCTAAATCTTTGCGGGGCCATAACTCAAAAACTAAGGCCTAAACCTTTTTTAAACCACTTTATTCGGATCCAGCATACCTTAAAGCATACCCATGCAAATTTTCAGACCGTTTACTCAAACTTAAAGGATTCGATGAGAAATCCATTTTTTCATAAGAGGTTAGTACAGCAAAATTTTGGGAAATTTTTTGGGGGCCATAACTCAAAAACTAAGGCATAAAACGTTCTGAAACCACTTTATTCGGATTCAGCATACCTTAAAGCACACCCATGCGAATTTTCAGACCGTTTGCTCAAACTTAAAGGATTCGATGAGAAATCTATTTTTTCATAAGGGATTAGTATAGCAAAATTTTGGGAAATCTTTGTGGGGCTATAACTCAAAAACTAAGGGCTAAAACGTTCTGAAACCACTTTATTCGGATTCAGCATACCATAAAGCATACCCATGCAAATTTTCAGACCGTTTGCTCAAATTTAAAGGATTCGATGAGAAATCCATTATTTCATAAGGGGTTAGTATAGCAAAATTTTGGGAAATCTTTGCAGGGCCATAACTCAAAAACTAAGGGATAAAACGTTCTGAAACCACTTTATTCGGATTCAGCATACCTTAAAGCACACCAATGCGAATTTTCAGACCGTTTGCTCAAACTTAAAGGATTCGATGAGAAATCCATTTTTTCATAAGGGATTATTATAGCAAAATTTTGGGAAATGTTTGCGGGGCCATAACTCAAAAACTAAGGGCTAAAACGTTCTGAAACCACTTTATTCGGATCCAGCATACCTTAAAGCATACCCATGCAAATTTTCAGACCGTTTGCTCAAACTTAAAGGATTCGATGAGAAATCCATTTTTTAATAGCAAAATTTTGGGAAATCTTTGCGTGGTCATAACTCAAAAACTTAGGTGTAAAACGTTCTGAAACCACTTTATTCGGATTCAGCATACCTTAAAGCATATCCATGCAAATTTTCAGACCGTTTGCTCAAACTTAAAGGATTCGATGAGAAATCCATTTTTTCAAAAGGGATTAGTATAGCAAAATTTTGGGAAATCTTTGCGCGGCCATAACTCAAAAACAAAGGGCTAAAATGTTCTGAAACAACAATATTGGGATTCAGCATACCTTAAAGCATACCCATGCAAATTTTCAGACCGTTTGCTTAAACTTAAAGGATTCGATGAGAAATCCATATTTTCAAAAGGGGTTAGTATAGCAAAATTTTGGGAAATCTTTGCGGGGCCATAACTCAAAAACTAAGGGATAAAATGTTCTGAAACCACTTTATTCGGATCCAGCATACAATAAAGCATACCCAAGCAAATTTTCAGACCGTTTGCTCAAACTTAAAGGATTCGATGAGAAATCCATTTTTTCATAAGGGGTTAGTATAGCAAAATTTTGCTAAATCTTTGCGGGGCCATAACTCAAAAACTAAGGGCTAAAACGTTCTGAAACCACTCTATTCGGATTCAGCATACCTTAAAGCATACCCATGCAAATTTTCAGACCGTTTGCTCAAACTGAAAGGATTCGATGAGAAATCGATTATTTCATAAGGGATTAGTATAGCAAAATTTTGGGAAATCTTTGTGGGGCTATAACTCAAAAACTAAGGGCTAAAACGTTCTGAAACCACTTTATTCGGATTCAGCATACCTTAAAGCACACCCATGCGAATTTTCAGACCGTTTGCTCAAACTTAAAGGATTCGATGAGAAATCCATTTTTTCATAAGGGATTAGTATAGCAAAATTTTGCTAAATCTTTGCGGGGCCATAACTCAAAAACTAAGGGCTAAAACGTTCTGAAACCACTCTATTCGGATTCAGCATACCTTAAAGCATACCCATGCAAATTTTCAGACCGTTTGCTCAAACTTAAAGGATTCGATGAGAAATCCATTTTTTCAAAAGGGATTAGTATAGCAAAATTTTGGGAAATCTTTGCGCGGCCATAACTCAAAAACAAAGGGCTAAAATGTTCTGAAACAACAATATTGGGATTCAGCATACCTTAAAGCATACCCATGCAAATTTTCAGACCGTTTGCTTAAACTTAAAGGATTCGATGAGAAATCCATTTTTTCATAAGGGGTTAGTATAGCAAAATTTTGCTAAATCTTTGCGGGGCCATAACTCAAAAACTAAGGGCTAAAACGTTTTGAAACAACAATGTTCGGATTCAGCATACAATAAAGCATACCCACGCAAATTTTCAGACCGTTTGCTCAAACTTAAAGGATTCGATGAGAAATCCATTTTTTCATAAGGGGTTAGTATAGCAAAATTTTGCTAAATCTTTGCGGGGCCATAACTCAAAAACTAAGGCCTAAACCTTTTTTAAACCACTTTATTCGGATCCAGCATACCTTAAAGCATACCCATGCAAATTTTCAGACCGTTTACTCAAACTTAAAGGATTCGATGAGAAATCCATTTTTTCATAAGAGGTTAGTACAGCAAAATTTTGGGAAATTTTTTGGGGGCCATAACTCAAAAACTAAGGCATAAAACGTTCTGAAACCACTTTATTCGGATTCAGCATACCTTAAAGCACACCCATGCGAATTTTCAGACCGTTTGCTCAAACTTAAAGGATTCGATGAGAAATCTATTTTTTCATAAGGGATTAGTATAGCAAAATTTTGGGAAATCTTTGTGGGGCTATAACTCAAAAACTAAGGGCTAAAACGTTCTGAAACCACTTTATTCGGATTCAGCATACCATAAAGCATACCCATGCAAATTTTCAGACCGTTTGCTCAAATTTAAAGGATTCGATGAGAAATCCATTATTTCATAAGGGGTTAGTATAGCAAAATTTTGGGAAATCTTTGCGGGGCCATAACTCAAAAACTAAGGGCTAAAACGTTCTGAAACCACTTTATTCGGATTCAGCATACCATAAAGCATACCCATGCAAATTTTCAGACCGTTTGCTCAAACTTAAAGGATTCGATGAGAAATCCATTATTTCATAAGGGGTTAGTATAGCAAAATTTTGGGAAATCTTTGCGGGGCTATAGCTCAAAAACTAAGTGCTATAACGTTCTAAAACCACTTTATTCGAATTCAGGATACCTTAAAGCATACCCATGCAAATTTTCAGACAGTTTGCTCAAACTTAAAGGATACGATTCGGGGCCATAACTCAAAAACTCACTGCTAAAACGTTCTGAAACCACTCTATTCGGATTCAGCATACCTTAAAGCATACCCATGCAAATTTTCAGACCGTTTGCTCAAACTGAAAGGATTCGATGAGAAATCGATTATTTCATAAGGGATTAGTATAGCAAAATTTTGGGAAATCTTTGCAGGGCCATAACTCAAAAACTAAGGCCTAAAACGTTCTGAAACCACTTTATTCGGATTCAGCATACCTTAAAGCAATCCCATGCAAATTTTCAGAGCGTTTGCTCAAACTTAAAGGATTCGATGAAAAATCCATTTTTTCATAAGGGGTTAGTATAGCAAAATTTTGCTAAATCTTTGCGGGGCCATAACTCAAAAACTAAGGGCTAAAACGTTTTGAAACAACAATGTTCGGATTCAGCATACAATAAAGCATACCCACGCAAATTTTCAGACCGTTTGCTCAAACTTAAAGGATTCGATGAGAAATCCATTTTTTCATAAGGGGTTAGTATAGCAAAATTTTGCTAAATCTTTGCGGGGCCATAACTCAAAAACTAAGGGCTAAAACGTTCTGAAACCACTCTATTCGGATTCAGCATACCTTAAAGCATACCCATGCAAATTTTCAGACCGTTTGCTCAAACTGAAAGGATTCGATGAGAAATCGATTATTTCATAAGGGATTAGTATAGCAAAATTTTGGGAAATCTTTGTGGGGCTATAACTCAAAAACTAAGGGCTAAAACGTTCTGAAACCACTTTATTCGGATTCAGCATACCTTAAAGCACACCCATGCGAATTTTCAGACCGTTTGCTCAAACTTAAAGGATTCGATGAGAAATCCATTTTTTCATAAGGGATTAGTATAGCAAAATTTTGGGAAATCTTTGCGGGGCTATAACTCAAAAACTAAGGGCTAAAACGTTCTGAAACCACTTTATTCGGATTCAGCATACCATAAAGCATACCCATGCAAATTTTCAGACCGTTTGCTCAAACTTAAAGGATTCGATGAGAAATCCATTATTTCATAAGGGGTTAGTATAGCAAAATTTTGGGAAATCTTTGCGGGGCCATAACTCAAAAACTAAGGGCTAAAACGTTCTAAAACCACTTTATTCGGATCCAGCATACCTTAAAGCATACCCATGCAAATTTTCAGACCGTTTGCTCAAACTTAAAGGATACGATTCGGGGCCATAACTCAAAAACTCACTGCTAAAACGTTCTGAAACCACTCTATTCGGATTCAGCATACCTTAAAGCATACCCATGCAAATTTTCAGACCGTTTGCTCAAACTGAAAGGATTCGATGAGAAATCGATTATTTCATAAGGGATTAGTATAGCAAAATTTTGGGAAATCTTTGCAGGGCCATAACTCAAAAACTAAGGCCTAAAACGTTCTGAAACCACTTTATTCGGATTCAGCATACCTTAAAGCAATCCCATGCAAATTTTCAGAGCGTTTGCTCAAACTTAAAGGATTCGATGAAAAATCCATTTTTTCATAAGGGGTTAGTATAGCAAAATTTTGCTAAATCTTTGCGGGGCCATAACTCAAAAACTAAGGGCTAAAACGTTTTGAAACAACAATGTTCGGATTCAGCATACAATAAAGCATACCCACGCAAATTTTCAGACCGTTTGCTCAAACTTAAAGGATTCGATGAGAAATCCATTTTTTCATAAGGGGTTAGTATAGCAAAATTTTGCTAAATCTTTGCGGGGCCATAACTCAAAAACTAAGGGCTAAAACGTTCTGAAACCACTTTATTCGGATTCAGCATACCTTAAAGCATACCCATGCGAATTTTCAGACCGTTTGCTCATACTTAAAGGATTCAATGAGAAATCCATTTTTTCATAAGGGGTTAATATAGCAAAATTTTGCTAAATCTTTGCGGGGCCATAACTCAAAAACTAAGGCCTAAACCTTTTTTAAACCACTTTATTCGGATCCAGCATACCTTAAAGCATACCCATGCAAATTTTCAGACCGTTTACTCAAACTTAAAGGATTCGATGAGAAATCCATTTTTTCATAAGAGGTTAGTACAGCAAAATTTTGGGAAATTTTTTGGGGGCCATAACTCAAAAACTAAGGCATAAAACGTTCTGAAACCACTTTATTCGGATTCAGCATACCTTAAAGCACACCCATGCGAATTTTCAGACCGTTTGCTCAAACTTAAAGGATTCGATGAGAAATCTATTTTTTCATAAGGGATTAGTATAGCAAAATTTTGGGAAATCTTTGTGGGGCTATAACTCAAAAACTAAGGGCTAAAACGTTCTGAAACCACTTTATTCGGATTCAGCATACCATAAAGCATACCCATGCAAATTTTCAGACCGTTTGCTCAAATTTAAAGGATTCGATGAGAAATCCATTATTTCATAAGGGGTTAGTATAGCAAAATTTTGGGAAATCTTTGCAGGGCCATAACTCAAAAACTAAGGGATAAAACGTTCTGAAACCACTTTATTCGGATTCAGCATACCTTAAAGCACACCAATGCGAATTTTCAGACCGTTTGCTCAAACTTAAAGGATTCGATGAGAAATCCATTTTTTCATAAGGGATTATTATAGCAAAATTTTGGGAAATGTTTGCGGGGCCATAACTCAAAAACTAAGGGCTAAAACGTTCTGAAACCACTTTATTCGGATCCAGCATACCTTAAAGCATACCCATGCAAATTTTCAGACCGTTTGCTCAAACTTAAAGGATTCGATGAGAAATCCATTTTTTAATAGCAAAATTTTGGGAAATCTTTGCGTGGTCATAACTCAAAAACTTAGGTGTAAAACGTTCTGAAACCACTTTATTCGGATTCAGCATACCTTAAAGCATATCCATGCAAATTTTCAGACCGTTTGCTCAAACTTAAAGGATTCGATGAGAAATCCATTTTTTCAAAAGGGATTAGTATAGCAAAATTTTGGGAAATCTTTGCGCGGCCATAACTCAAAAACAAAGGGCTAAAATGTTCTGAAACAACAATATTGGGATTCAGCATACCTTAAAGCATACCCATGCAAATTTTCAGACCGTTTGCTTAAACTTAAAGGATTCGATGAGAAATCCATATTTTCAAAAGGGGTTAGTATAGCAAAATTTTGGGAAATCTTTGCGGGGCCATAACTCAAAAACTAAGGGATAAAATGTTCTGAAACCACTTTATTCGGATCCAGCATACAATAAAGCATACCCACGCAAATTTTCAGACCGTTTGCTCAAACTTAAAGGATTCGATGAGAAATCCATTTTTTCATAAGGGGTTAGTATAGCAAAATTTTGCTAAATCTTTGCGGGGCCATAACTCAAAAACTAAGGGCTAAAACGTTCTGAAACCACTCTATTCGGATTCAGCATACCTTAAAGCATACCCATGCAAATTTTCAGACCGTTTGCTCAAACTGAAAGGATTCGATGAGAAATCGATTATTTCATAAGGGATTAGTATAGCAAAATTTTGGGAAATCTTTGTGGGGCTATAACTCAAAAACTAAGGGCTAAAACGTTCTGAAACCACTTTATTCGGATTCAGCATACCTTAAAGCACACCCATGCGAATTTTCAGACCGTTTGCTCAAACTTAAAGGATTCGATGAGAAATCCATTTTTTCATAAGGGATTAGTATAGCAAAATTTTGGGAAATCTTTGCGGGGCTATAACTCAAAAACTAAGGGCTAAAACGTTCTGAAACCACTTTATTCGGATTCAGCATACCATAAAGCATACCCATGCAAATTTTCAGACCGTTTGCTCAAACTTAAAGGATTCGATGAGAAATCCATTATTTCATAAGGGGTTAGTATAGCAAAATTTTGGGAAATCTTTGCGGGGCCATAACTCAAAAACTAAGGGCTAAAACGTTCTAAAACCACTTTATTCGGATCCAGCATACCTTAAAGCATACCCATGCAAATTTTCAGACCGTTTGCTCAAACTTAAAGGATACGATTCGGGGCCATAACTCAAAAACTCACTGCTAAAACGTTCTGAAACCACTCTATTCGGATTCAGCATACCTTAAAGCATACCCATGCAAATTTTCAGACCGTTTGCTCAAACTGAAAGGATTCGATGAGAAATCGATTATTTCATAAGGGATTAGTATAGCAAAATTTTGGGAAATCTTTGCAGGGCCATAACTCAAAAACTAAGGCCTAAAACGTTCTGAAACCACTTTATTCGGATTCAGCATACCTTAAAGCAATCCCATGCAAATTTTCAGAGCGTTTGCTCAAACTTAAAGGATTCGATGAAAAATCCATTTTTTCATAAGGGGTTAGTATAGCAAAATTTTGCTAAATCTTTGCGGGGCCATAACTCAAAAACTAAGGGCTAAAACGTTTTGAAACAACAATGTTCGGATTCAGCATACAATAAAGCATACCCACGCAAATTTTCAGACCGTTTGCTCAAACTTAAAGGATTCGATGAGAAATCCATTTTTTCATAAGGGGTTAGTATAGCAAAATTTTGCTAAATCTTTGCGGGGCCATAACTCAAAAACTAAGGGCTAAAACGTTCTGAAACCACTTTATTCGGATTCAGCATACCTTAAAGCATACCCATGCGAATTTTCAGACCGTTTGCTCATACTTAAAGGATTCAATGAGAAATCCATTTTTTCATAAGGGGTTAATATAGCAAAATTTTGCTAAATCTTTGCGGGGCCATAACTCAAAAACTAAGGCCTAAACCTTTTTTAAACCACTTTATTCGGATCCAGCATACCTTAAAGCATACCCATGCAAATTTTCAGACCGTTTACTCAAACTTAAAGGATTCGATGAGAAATCCATTTTTTCATAAGAGGTTAGTACAGCAAAATTTTGGGAAATTTTTTGGGGGCCATAACTCAAAAACTAAGGCATAAAACGTTCTGAAACCACTTTATTCGGATTCAGCATACCTTAAAGCACACCCATGCGAATTTTCAGACCGTTTGCTCAAACTTAAAGGATTCGATGAGAAATCTATTTTTTCATAAGGGATTAGTATAGCAAAATTTTGGGAAATCTTTGTGGGGCTATAACTCAAAAACTAAGGGCTAAAACGTTCTGAAACCACTTTATTCGGATTCAGCATACCATAAAGCATACCCATGCAAATTTTCAGACCGTTTGCTCAAATTTAAAGGATTCGATGAGAAATCCATTATTTCATAAGGGGTTAGTATAGCAAAATTTTGGGAAATCTTTGCAGGGCCATAACTCAAAAACTAAGGGATAAAACGTTCTGAAACCACTTTATTCGGATTCAGCATACCTTAAAGCACACCAATGCGAATTTTCAGACCGTTTGCTCAAACTTAAAGGATTCGATGAGAAATCCATTTTTTCATAAGGGATTATTATAGCAAAATTTTGGGAAATGTTTGCGGGGCCATAACTCAAAAACTAAGGGCTAAAACGTTCTGAAACCACTTTATTGGGATCCAGCATACCTTAAAGCATACCCATGCAAATTTTCAGACCGTTTGCTCAAACTTAAAGGATTCGATGAGAAATCCATTTTTTAATAGCAAAATTTTGGGAAATCTTTGCGTGGTCATAACTCAAAAACTTAGGTGTAAAACGTTCTGAAACCACTTTATTCGGATTCAGCATACCTTAAAGCATATCCATGCAAATTTTCAGACCGTTTGCTCAAACTTAAAGGATTCGATGAGAAATCCATTTTTTCAAAAGGGATTAGTATAGCAAAATTTTGGGAAATCTTTGCGCGGCCATAACTCAAAAACAAAGGGCTAAAATGTTCTGAAACAACAATATTGGGATTCAGCATACCTTAAAGCATACCCATGCAAATTTTCAGACCGTTTGCTTAAACTTAAAGGATTCGATGAGAAATCCATATTTTCAAAAGGGGTTAGTATAGCAAAATTTTGGGAAATCTTTGCGGGGCCATAACTCAAAAACTAAGGGATAAAATGTTCTGAAACCACTTTATTCGGATCCAGCATACCTTAAAGCATAACTATGCAAATTTTCAGACCGTTTGCTCAAACTTAAAGGATTCGATGAGAAATCCATTTTTTCATTAGGGGTTAGTATAGCAAAATTTTGGGAAATCTTTGCGGGGTCATAACTCAAAAACTAAGGGCTAAAATGTTCTGAAACCACTTTATTCGGATTCAGCATACCTTAAAGCATACCTATGCACATTTTCAGACCGTTTGCTCAAACTTAAAGGATTCGATGATAAATCCATTGTTTCATAAGGGGTTAGTATAGCAAAATTTTGGGAAATCTTTGGGGGGCCATAACTCATAAACTAAGGGCTAAAACGTTCTGAAACCACTTTATTCGGATCCAGTATACCTTAAAGCATACCCATGCAAATTTTCAGACCGTTTGCTCAAACTTAAAGAATTCGATGAGAAATCCATTTTTTCATAAGAGGTTAGTATAGCAAAATTTTGGGAAATCTTTGCAGGGCTATAACTCAAAAACTAAGGGCTGAAACGTTCTGAAACCTCTTTATTCGAATCCAGCATACCTTAAAGCATACCCATGCAAATTTTCAGACCGTTTGCTCAAACTTAAAGGATTCGATGAAAAATTCAATTTTTCATAAGCGGCTAGTATAGCAAAATTTTGGGAAATCTTTGCGGGGCCATAACTCAAAAACTAAGGGCTAAAATGTTCTGAAACCACTTTATTCGGATCCAGCATACCTTAAAGCATACCTATGCAAATTTTCAGACCGTTTGCTCAAACTTAAAGGATTCGATGAGAAATCCATTTTTTCATAAGGGGTTAGTATAGCAAAATTTTGGGAAATCTTTGCGGGGTCATAACTCAAAAACTAAGGCCTAAAACGTTCTGAAACCACTTTATTCGGATCCAGCATACCTTAAAGCATCCCCATGCGAATTTTCAGACCGTATGCTCAAACATAAAGGATTCGATGAGAAATCCATTTTTCATAAGGGGTTAGTATAGCAAAATTTTGGAAAATCTTTGCGTGGCCATAACTCAAAAACTAAGGGCTAAAACGTTCTGAAACCACTATATTCGGATTCAGCATACCTTAAAGCATACCCATGCGAATTTTCAGACCATGTGATCAAACTTAAAGGATTCGATGAGAAATCCATTATTTCATAAGGGGTTAGTATAGCAAAATTTTGGGAAATGTTTGCGGGGCGATAACTCACAAACTAAGGGCTAAAACGTTCTGCAACCACTTTATTCGGATTCAGCATACCTTAAAGCATACCCATGCAAATTTTCAGACCGCTTGCTCAAACTTAAAGGATTCGATGAGAAATCCATTTTTTCAAAAGGGGTAAGTATAGCAAAATTTTGCGAAATGTTTTCGGGGCCATAACTCAAAAACTAAGGGCTAAAATGTTCTGAAACAACAATATTCGGATTCAGCATACCTTAAAGCATACCTATGCAAATTTTCAGAACGTTTGCTCAAACTTAAAGGATTCGGTGAAAAATCCATTATTTCATAAGGGGTTAGTATAGCAAAATTTTGGGAAATCTTTGCGGGGCCATAACTCATAAACTAAGGGCAAAAACGTTCTGAAACAACAATATTCGGATTCAGCATACCTTAAAGCATGCCTATGCAAATTTTCAGACCGTTTGCTCAAACTTAAAGGATTCGATGATAAATCCATTGTTTCATAAGGGGTTAGTATAGCCAAATTTTGGGAAATCTTTGGCGGGCCATAACTCATAAACTAAGGGCTAAAACGTTCTGAAACAACAACATTCGGATTCAGCATACCTTAAAGCATACCTATGCAAATTTTCAGACCGTTAGCTCAAACTTAAAGGATTCGGTGAGAAATCCATTTTTTCATAAGGGGTTAGTATAGCAAAATTTTGGGAAATCTTTGCGGGGCCATAACTCAAAAACTAAGCGCTAAAACGTTCTGAAACAACAATATTCGGATTCAGCATACCTTAAAGCATACCCATGCAAATTTTCAGACCGTTTGCTCAAACTTAAAGGATTCGATGAGAATTCGATTATTTCATAAGGGGTTAGTATAGCAAAATTTTGGGAAATCTTTGCGGGGCCATAACTCAAAAACTAAGGGCTAAAACGTTCTGAAACCACTTTATTCGGATTCAGCATACCTTAAAGCATACCCATTCAAATTTTCAGAGCGTTTGCTCAAACTTAAAGGATTCGATGAAAAATCCATTTTTTCATAAGGGGTTAGTATAGCAAAATTTTGGGAAATCTTTGCGGTGCCATAACTCAAAAACTAAGGGCTAAAACGTTCTGAAACCACTTTATTCGGATTCAGCATACCTTAAAGCATACCCATGCGAATTTTCAGACCGTTTGCTCATACTTAAAGGATTCAATGAGAAATCCATTTTTTCATAAGGGGTTAATATAGCAAAATTTTGGGAAATCTTTGCGGGGACATAACTCAAAAACTAAGGCATAAAACGTTCTGAAACCACTTTATTCGGATTCAGCATACCTTAAAGCACACCCTTGCGAATTTTCAGACCGTTTGCTCAAACTTAAAGGATTCGATGAGAAATCCATTTTTTCATAAGGGATTAGTATAGCAAAATTTTGGGAAATTTTTGCGGGGCTATAACTCAAAAACTAAGGGCTAAAACGTTCTGAAACCACTTTATTCGGATTCAGCATACCATAAAGCATACCCATGCAAATTTTCAGACCGTTTGCTCAAACTTAAAGGATTCGATGAGAAATCCATTATTTCATAAGGGGTTAGTATAGCAAAATTTTGGGAAACCTTTGCGGGCCATAACTCAAAAACTAAGGTCAAAAACGTTCTAAAACCACTTTATTCCGATTCAGCATACCTTAAAGCATACCCATGCGAATTTTCAGACCGTTTGCTCAAACTTAACGGATTCGATGAGAAATCCGTTTTTTCATAAGGGGTTAGAATAGCAAAATTTTGGGCAACCTTTGCGGAGCCATAACTCAAAAACTAAGTACTAAAACGTTCTGAAACCACTTTATTCGGATCCAGCATACCTTAAAGCATACTAATGCGAATTTTCAGACCGTTTGCTCAAACTTAAAGGATTCGATGAGAAATCCATTTTTTCAAAAGGGATTAGTATAGCAAAATTTTGGGAAATCTTTGCGCGGCCATAACTCAAAACAAAGGGCTAAAATGTTCTGAAACAACAATATTCGGATTCAGCATACCTTAAAGCATACCCATGCAAATTTTCAGACCGTTTGCTCAAACTTAAAGGATTCGATGAGAAATCCATTTTTTCAAAAGGGGTTAGTATACAAAATTTTGGGAAATCTTTGCGCGGCCATAACTCAAAACAAAGGGCTAAAATGTTCTGAAACAACAATATTCGGATTCAGCATACCTTAAAGCATACCCATGCAAATTTTCAGACCGTTTGCTCAAACTTAAAGGATTCGATGAAAAATCCATTTTTTCATAAGGGGTTAGTATAGCAAACTTTTGGGAAATCTTTGCGGAGCCATAACTCAAAAACTAAGGGCTAAAACGTTCTGAAGCAACAATATTCGGATTCAGCATACCTTAAAGCATACCCATGCAAATTTTCAGACCGTTTGCTCAAACTTAAAGGATTCGATGAGAAATCCATTTTTTCATAAGGGGTTAGTATAGCAAAATTTTGCTAAATCTTTGCGGGGCAATAACTCAAAAACTAAGGGCTAAAACGTTCTGAATCAACAATATTCGGATTCAGCATACCTTAAAGCATACCCATGCTCAAACTTAAAGGATTCGATGAGAAATCCATTTTTTCAAAAGGGGTTAGTATACAAAATTTTGGGAAATCTTTGCGCGGCCATAACTCAAAACAAAGGGCTAAAATGTTCTGAAACAACAATATTCGGATTCAGCATACCTTAAAGCATACCCATGCAAATTTTCAGACCGTTTGCTCAAACTTAAAGGATTCGATGAAAAATCCATTTTTTCATAAGGGGTTAGTATAGCAAACTTTTGGGAAATCTTTGCGGAGCCATAACTCAAAAACTAAGGGCTAAAACGTTCTGAAGCAACAATATTCGGATTCAGCATACCTTAAAGCATACCCATGCAAATTTTCAGACCGTTTGCTCAAACTTAAAGGATTCGATGAGAAATCCATTTTTTCATAAGGGGTTAGTATAGCAAAATTTTGCTAAATCTTTGCGGGGCTATAACTCAAAAACTAAGGGCTAAAACGTTCTGAAACCACTTTATTCGGATTCAGCATACCATAAAGCATACCCATGCAAATTTTCAGACCGTTTGCTCAAACTTAAAGGATTCGATGAGAAATCCATTATTTCATAAGGGGTTAGTATAGCAAAATTTTGGGAAATCTTTGCGGGGCTATAGCTCAAAAACTAAGTGCTATAACGTTCTAAAACCACTTTATTCGAATTCAGGATACCTTAAAGCATACCCATGCAAATTTTCAGACAGTTTGCTCAAACTTAAAGGATACGATTCGGGGCCATAACTCAAAAACTCACTGCTAAAACGTTCTGAAACCACTCTATTCGGATTCAGCATACCTTAAAGCATACCCATGCAAATTTTCAGACCGTTTGCTCAAACTGAAAGGATTCGATGAGAAATCGATTATTTCATAAGGGATTAGTATAGCAAAATTTTGGGAAATCTTTGCAGGGCCATAACTCAAAAACTAAGGCCTAAAACGTTCTGAAACCACTTTATTCGGATTCAGCATACCTTAAAGCAATCCCATGCAAATTTTCAGAGCGTTTGCTCAAACTTAAAGGATTCGATGAAAAATCCATTTTTTCATAAGGGGTTAGTATAGCAAAATTTTGCTAAATCTTTGCGGGGCCATAACTCAAAAACTAAGGGCTAAAACGTTTTGAAACAACAATGTTCGGATTCAGCATACAATAAAGCATACCCACGCAAATTTTCAGACCGTTTGCTCAAACTTAAAGGATTCGATGAGAAATCCATTTTTTCATAAGGGGTTAGTATAGCAAAATTTTGCTAAATCTTTGCGGGGCCATAACTCAAAAACTAAGGGCTAAAACGTTCTGAAACCACTTTATTCGGATTCAGCATACCTTAAAGCATACCCATGCGAATTTTCAGACCGTTTGCTCATACTTAAAGGATTCAATGAGAAATCCATTTTTTCATAAGGGGTTAATATAGCAAAATTTTGCTAAATCTTTGCGGGGCCATAACTCAAAAACTAAGGCCTAAACCTTTTTTAAACCACTTTATTCGGATCCAGCATACCTTAAAGCATACCCATGCAAATTTTCAGACCGTTTGCTCATACTTAAAGGATTCAATGAGAAATCCATTTTTTCATAAGGGGTTAATATAGCAAAATTTTGGGAAATCTTTGCGGGGCCATAACTCAAAAACTAAGGGATAAAACGTTCTGAAACCACTTTATTCGGATTCAGCATACCTTAAAGCACACCCATTCGAATTTTCAGACCGTTTGCTCAAACTTAAAGGATTCGATGAGAAATCCATTTTTTCATAAGGGATTATTATAGCAAAATTTTGGGAAATCTTTGCGGGGCCATAACTCAAAAACTAAGGGCTCAAACGTTCTGAAACCACTTTATTCGGATTCAGCATACCTTAAAGCACACCCATGCGAATTTTCAGACCGTTTGCTCAAACTTAAAGGATTCGATGAGAAATCCATTTTTTCATAAGGGATTATTATAGCAAAATTTTGGGAAATCTTTGCGGGACCATAACTCAAAAACTAAGGGCTAAAACGTTCTGAAACCACTTTATTCGGATTCAGCATACCTTAAAGCATACCCATGCGAATTTTCAGACCGCTTGCTCATACTTAAAGGATTCAATGAGAAATCCATTTTTTCATAAGGGGTTAATATAGCAAAATTTTGGGAAATCTTTGCGGGGCCATAACTCAAAAACTAAGGCATAAAACGTTCTGAAACCACTTTATTCGGATTCAGCATACCTTAAAGCACACCCATGCGAATTTTCAGACCGTTTGCTCAAACTTAAAGGATTCGATGAGAAATCCATTTTTTCATAAGGGATTAGTATAGCAAAATTTTGGGAAATCTTTGCGGGGCTATAGCTCAAAAACTAAGGGCTAAAACGTTCTGAAACCACTTTATTCGAATTCAGGATACCTTAAAGCATACCCATGCAAATTTTCAGACAGTTTGCTCAAACTTAAAGGATACGATTCGGGGCCATAACTCAAAAACTCACTGTTAAAACGTTCTGAAACCACTCTATTCGGATTCAGCATACCTTAAAGCATACCCATGCAAATTTTCAGACCGTTTGCTCAAACTGAAAGGATTCGATGAGAAATCGATTATTTCATAAGGGATTAGTATAGCAAAATTTTGGGAAATCTTTGTGGGGCTATAACTCAAAAACTAAGGGCTAAAACGTTCTGAAACCACTTTATTCGGATTCAGCATACCTTAAAGCACACCCATGCGAATTTTCAGACCGTTTGCTCAAACTTAAAGGATTCGATGAGAAATCCATTTTTTCATAAGGGATTAGTATAGCAAAATTTTGGGAAATCTTTGCGGGGCTATAACTCAAAAACTAAGGGCTAAAACGTTCTGAAACCACTTTATTCGGATTCAGCATACCATAAAGCATACCCATGCAAATTTTCAGACCGTTTGCTCAAACTTAAAGGATTCGATGAGAAATCCATTATTTCATAAGGGGTTAGTATAGCAAAATTTTGGGAAATCTTTGCGGGGCCATAACTCAAAAACTAAGGGCTAAAACGTTCTAAAACCACTTTATTCGGATCCAGCATACCTTAAAGCATACCCATGCAAATTTTCAGACCGTTTGCTCAAACTTAAAGGATACGATTCGGGGCCATAACTCAAAAACTCACTGCTAAAACGTTCTGAAACCACTCTATCCCATGCAAATTTTCAGACCGTTTGCTCAAACTGAAAGGATTCGATGAGAAATCGATTATTTCATAAGGGATTAGTATAGCAAAATTTTGGGAAATCTTTGCAGGGCCATAACTCAAAAACTAAGGCCTAAAACGTTCTGAAACCACTTTATTCGGATTCAGCATACCTTAAAGCAATCCCATGCAAATTTTCAGAGCGTTTGCTCAAACTTAAAGGATTCGATGAAAAATCCATTTTTTCATAAGGGGTTAGTATAGCAAAATTTTGCTAAATCCATTTTTTCATAAGGGGTTAGTATAGCAAAATTTTGCTAAATCTTTGCGGGGCCATAACTCAAAAACTAAGGGCTAAAACGTTCTGAAACCACTTTATTCGGATTCAGCATACCTTAAAGCATACCCATGCGAATTTTCAGACCGTTTGCTCATACTTAAAGGATTCAATGAGAAATCCATTTTTTCATAAGGGGTTAATATAGCAAAATTTTGCTAAATCTTTGCGGGGCCATAACTCAAAAACTAAGGCCTAAACCTTTTTTAAACCACTTTATTCGGATCCAGCATACCTTAAAGCATACCCATGCAAATTTTCAGACCGTTTACTCAAACTTAAAGGATTCGATGAGAAATCCATTTTTTCATAAGAGGTTAGTACAGCAAAATTTTGGGAAATTTTTTGGGGGCCATAACTCAAAAACTAAGGCATAAAACGTTCTGAAACCACTTTATTCGGATTCAGCATACCTTAAAGCACACCCATGCGAATTTTCAGACCGTTTGCTCAAACTTAAAGGATTCGATGAGAAATCTATTTTTTCATAAGGGATTAGTATAGCAAAATTTTGGGAAATCTTTGTGGGGCTATAACTCAAAAACTAAGGGCTAAAACGTTCTGAAACCACTTTATTCGGATTCAGCATACCATAAAGCATACCCATGCAAATTTTCAGACCGTTTGCTCAAATTTAAAGGATTCGATGAGAAATCCATTATTTCATAAGGGGTTAGTATAGCAAAATTTTGGGAAATCTTTGCAGGGCCATAACTCAAAAACTAAGGGATAAAACGTTCTGAAACCACTTTATTCGGATTCAGCATACCTTAAAGCACACCAATGCGAATTTTCAGACCGTTTGCTCAAACTTAAAGGATTCGATGAGAAATCCATTTTTTCATAAGGGATTATTATAGCAAAATTTTGGGAAATGTTTGCGGGGCCATAACTCAAAAACTAAGGGCTAAAACGTTCTGAAACCACTTTATTCGGATCCAGCATACCTTAAAGCATACCCATGCAAATTTTCAGACCGTTTGCTCAAACTTAAAGGATTCGATGAGAAATCCATTTTTTAATAGCAAAATTTTGGGAAATCTTTGCGTGGTCATAACTCAAAAACTTAGGTGTAAAACGTTCTGAAACCACTTTATTCGGATTCAGCATACCTTAAAGCATATCCATGCAAATTTTCAGACCGTTTGCTCAAACTTAAAGGATTCGATGAGAAATCCATTTTTTCAAAAGGGATTAGTATAGCAAAATTTTGGGAAATCTTTGCGCGGCCATAACTCAAAAACAAAGGGCTAAAATGTTCTGAAACAACAATATTGGGATTCAGCATACCTTAAAGCATACCCATGCAAATTTTCAGACCGTTTGCTTAAACTTAAAGGATTCGATGAGAAATCCATATTTTCAAAAGGGGTTAGTATAGCAAAATTTTGGGAAATCTTTGCGGGGCCATAACTCAAAAACTAAGGGATAAAATGTTCTGAAACCACTTTATTCGGATCCAGCATACCTTAAAGCATAACTATGCAAATTTTCAGACCGTTTGCTCAAACTTAAAGGATTCGATGAGAAATCCATTTTTTCATTAGGGGTTAGTATAGCAAAATTTTGGGAAATCTTTGCGGGGTCATAACTCAAAAACTAAGGGCTAAAATGTTCTGAAACCACTTTATTCGGATTCAGCATACCTTAAAGCATACCTATGCACATTTTCAGACCGTTTGCTCAAACTAAAAGGATTCGATGATAAATCCATTGTTTCATAAGGGGTTAGTATAGCAAAATTTTGGGAAATCTTTGGGGGGCCATAACTCATAAACTAAGGGCTAAAACGTTCTGAAACCACTTTATTCGGATCCAGTATACCTTAAAGCATACCCATGCAAATTTTCAGACCGTTTGCTCAAACTTAAAGAATTCGATGAGAAATCCATTTTTTCATAAGAGGTTAGTATAGCAAAATTTTGGGAAATCTTTGCAGGGCTATAACTCAAAAACTAAGGGCTGAAACGTTCTGAAACCTCTTTATTCGAATCCAGCATACCTTAAAGCATACCCATGCAAATTTTCAGACCGTTTGCTCAAACTTAAAGGATTCGATGAAAAATTCAATTTTTCATAAGCGGCTAGTATAGCAAAATTTTGGGAAATCTTTGCGGGGCCATAACTCAAAAACTAAGGGCTAAAATGTTCTGAAACCACTTTATTCGGATCCAGCATACCTTAAAGCATACCTATGCAAATTTTCAGACCGTTTGCTCAAACTTAAAGGATTCGATGAGAAATCCATTTTTTCATAAGGGGTTAGTATAGCAAAATTTTGGGAAATCTTTGCGGGGTCATAACTCAAAAACTAAGGCCTAAAACGTTCTGAAACCACTTTATTCGGATCCAGCATACCTTAAAGCATCCCCATGCGAATTTTCAGACCGTATGCTCAAACATAAAGGATTCGATGAGAAATCCATTTTTCATAAGGGGTTAGTATAGCAAAATTTTGGAAAATCTTTGCGTGGCCATAACTCAAAAACTAAGGGCTAAAACGTTCTGAAACCACTATATTCGGATTCAGCATACCTTAAAGCATACCCATGCGAATTTTCAGACCATGTGATCAAACTTAAAGGATTCGATGAGAAATCCATTATTTCATAAGGGGTTAGTATAGCAAAATTTTGGGAAATGTTTGCGGGGCGATAACTCACAAACTAAGGGCTAAAACGTTCTGCAACCACTTTATTCGGATTCAGCATACCTTAAAGCATACCCATGCAAATTTTCAGACCGCTTGCTCAAACTTAAAGGATTCGATGAGAAATCCATTTTTTCAAAAGGGGTAAGTATAGCAAAATTTTGCGAAATGTTTTCGGGGCCATAACTCAAAAACTAAGGGCTAAAATGTTCTGAAACAACAATATTCGGATTCAGCATACCTTAAAGCATACCTATGCAAATTTTCAGAACGTTTGCTCAAACTTAAAGGATTCGGTGAAAAATCCATTATTTCATAAGGGGTTAGTATAGCAAAATTTTGGGAAATCTTTGCGGGGCCATAACTCATAAACTAAGGGCAAAAACGTTCTGAAACAACAATATTCGGATTCAGCATACCTTAAAGCATGCCTATGCAAATTTTCAGACCGTTTGCTCAAACTTAAAGGATTCGATGATAAATCCATTGTTTCATAAGGGGTTAGTATAGCCAAATTTTGGGAAATCTTTGGCGGGCCATAACTCATAAACTAAGGGCTAAAACGTTCTGAAACAACAACATTCGGATTCAGCATACCTTAAAGCATACCTATGCAAATTTTCAGACCGTTAGCTCAAACTTAAAGGATTCGGTGAGAAATCCATTTTTTCATAAGGGGTTAGTATAGCAAAATTTTGGGAAATCTTTGCGGGGCCATAACTCAAAAACTAAGCGCTAAAACGTTCTGAAACAACAATATTCGGATTCAGCATACCTTAAAGCATACCCATGCAAATTTTCAGACCGTTTGCTCAAACTTAAAGGATTCGATGAGAATTCGATTATTTCAAAAGGGGTTAGTATAGCAAAATTTTGGGAAATCTTTGCGGAGCCATAACTCAAAAACTAAGGGCTAAAACGTTCTGAAACCACTTTATTCGGATTCAGCATACCTTAAAGCATACCCATTCAAATTTTCAGAGCGTTTGCTCAAACTTAAAGGATTCGATGAAAAATCCATTTTTTCATAAGGGGTTAGTATAGCAAAATTTTGGGAAATCTTTGCGGTGCCATAACTCAAAAACTAAGGGCTAAAACGTTCTGAAACCACTTTATTCGGATTCAGCATACCTTAAAGCATACCCATGCGAATTTTCAGACCGTTTGCTCATACTTAAAGGATTCAATGAGAAATCCATTTTTTCATAAGGGGTTAATATAGCAAAATTTTGGGAAATCTTTGCGGGGACATAACTCAAAAACTAAGGCATAAAACGTTCTGAAACCACTTTATTCGGATTCAGCATACCTTAAAGCACACCCTTGCGAATTTTCAGACCGTTTGCTCAAACTTAAAGGATTCGATGAGAAATCCATTTTTTCATAAGGGATTAGTATAGCAAAATTTTGGGAAATTTTTGCGGGGCTATAACTCAAAAACTAAGGGCTAAAACGTTCTGAAACCACTTTATTCGGATTCAGCATACCATAAAGCATACCCATGCAAATTTTCAGACCGTTTGCTCAAACTTAAAGGATTCGATGAGAAATCCATTATTTCATAAGGGGTTAGTATAGCAAAATTTTGGGAAACCTTTGCGGGCCATAACTCAAAAACTAAGGTCAAAAACGTTCTAAAACCACTTTATTCCGATTCAGCATACCTTAAAGCATACCCATGCGAATTTTCAGACCGTTTGCTCAAACTTAACGGATTCGATGAGAAATCCGTTTTTTCATAAGGGGTTAGAATAGCAAAATTTTGGGCAACCTTTGCGGAGCCATAACTCAAAAACTAAGTACTAAAACGTTCTGAAACCACTTTATTCGGATCCAGCATACCTTAAAGCATACTAATGCGAATTTTCAGACCGTTTGCTCAAACTTAAAGGATTCGATGAGAAATCCATTTTTTCAAAAGGGATTAGTATAGCAAAATTTTGGGAAATCTTTGCGCGGCCATAACTCAAAACAAAGGGCTAAAATGTTCTGAAACAACAATATTCGGATTCAGCATACCTTAAAGCATACCCATGCAAATTTTCAGACCGTTTGCTCAAACTTAAAGGATTCGATGAGAAATCCATTTTTTCAAAAGGGGTTAGTATACAAAATTTTGGGAAATCTTTGCGCGGCCATAACTCAAAACAAAGGGCTAAAATGTTCTGAAACAACAATATTCGGATTCAGCATACCTTAAAGCATACCCATGCAAATTTTCAGACCGTTTGCTCAAACTTAAAGGATTCGATGAAAAATCCATTTTTTCATAAGGGGTTAGTATAGCAAACTTTTGGGAAATCTTTGCGGAGCCATAACTCAAAAACTAAGGGCTAAAACGTTCTGAAGCAACAATATTCGGATTCAGCATACCTTAAAGCATACCCATGCAAATTTTCAGACCGTTTGCTCAAACTTAAAGGATTCGATGAGAAATCCATTTTTTCATAAGGGGTTAGTATAGCAAAATTTTGCTAAATCTTTGCGGGGCAATAACTCAAAAACTAAGGGCTAAAACGTTCTGAATCAACAATATTCGGATTCAGCATACCTTAAAGCATACCCATGCTCAAACTTAAAGGATTCGATGAGAAATCCATTTTTTCAAAAGGGGTTAGTATACAAAATTTTGGGAAATCTTTGCGCGGCCATAACTCAAAACAAAGGGCTAAAATGTTCTGAAACAACAATATTCGGATTCAGCATACCTTAAAGCATACCCATGCAAATTTTCAGACCGTTTGCTCAAACTTAAAGGATTCGATGAAAAATCCATTTTTTCATAAGGGGTTAGTATAGCAAACTTTTGGGAAATCTTTGCGGAGCCATAACTCAAAAACTAAGGGCTAAAACGTTCTGAAGCAACAATATTCGGATTCAGCATACCTTAAAGCATACCCATGCAAATTTTCAGACCGTTTGCTCAAACTTAAAGGATTCGATGAGAAATCCATTTTTTCATAAGGGGTTAGTATAGCAAAATTTTGCTAAATCTTTGCGGGGCTATAACTCAAAAACTAAGGGCTAAAACGTTCTGAAACCACTTTATTCGGATTCAGCATACCATAAAGCATACCCATGCAAATTTTCAGACCGTTTGCTCAAACTTAAAGGATTCGATGAGAAATCCATTATTTCATAAGGGGTTAGTATAGCAAAATTTTGGGAAATCTTTGCGGGGCTATAGCTCAAAAACTAAGTGCTATAACGTTCTAAAACCACTTTATTCGAATTCAGGATACCTTAAAGCATACCCATGCAAATTTTCAGACAGTTTGCTCAAACTTAAAGGATACGATTCGGGGCCATAACTCAAAAACTCACTGCTAAAACGTTCTGAAACCACTCTATTCGGATTCAGCATACCTTAAAGCATACCCATGCAAATTTTCAGACCGTTTGCTCAAACTGAAAGGATTCGATGAGAAATCGATTATTTCATAAGGGATTAGTATAGCAAAATTTTGGGAAATCTTTGCAGGGCCATAACTCAAAAACTAAGGCCTAAAACGTTCTGAAACCACTTTATTCGGATTCAGCATACCTTAAAGCAATCCCATGCAAATTTTCAGAGCGTTTGCTCAAACTTAAAGGATTCGATGAAAAATCCATTTTTTCATAAGGGGTTAGTATAGCAAAATTTTGCTAAATCTTTGCGGGGCCATAACTCAAAAACTAAGGGCTAAAACGTTTTGAAACAACAATGTTCGGATTCAGCATACAATAAAGCATACCCACGCAAATTTTCAGACCGTTTGCTCAAACTTAAAGGATTCGATGAGAAATCCATTTTTTCATAAGGGGTTAGTATAGCAAAATTTTGCTAAATCTTTGCGGGGCCATAACTCAAAAACTAAGGGCTAAAACGTTCTGAAACCACTTTATTCGGATTCAGCATACCTTAAAGCATACCCATGCGAATTTTCAGACCGTTTGCTCATACTTAAAGGATTCAATGAGAAATCCATTTTTTCATAAGGGGTTAATATAGCAAAATTTTGCTAAATCTTTGCGGGGCCATAACTCAAAAACTAAGGCCTAAACCTTTTTTAAACCACTTTATTCGGATCCAGCATACCTTAAAGCATACCCATGCAAATTTTCAGACCGTTTGCTCATACTTAAAGGATTCAATGAGAAATCCATTTTTTCATAAGGGGTTAATATAGCAAAATTTTGGGAAATCTTTGCGGGGCCATAACTCAAAAACTAAGGGATAAAACGTTCTGAAACCACTTTATTCGGATTCAGCATACCTTAAAGCACACCCATGCGAATTTTCAGACCGTTTGCTCAAACTTAAAGGATTCGATGAGAAATCCATTTTTTCATAAGGGATTATTATAGCAAAATTTTGGGAAATCTTTGCGGGGCCATAACTCAAAAACTAAGGGCTCAAACGTTCTGAAACCACTTTATTCGGATTCAGCATACCTTAAAGCACACCCATGCGAATTTTCAGACCGTTTGCTCAAACTTAAAGGATTCGATGAGAAATCCATTTTTTCATAAGGGATTATTATAGCAAAATTTTGGGAAATCTTTGCGGGACCATAACTCAAAAACTAAGGGCTAAAACGTTCTGAAACCACTTTATTCGGATTCAGCATACCTTAAAGCATACCCATGCGAATTTTCAGACCGCTTGCTCATACTTAAAGGATTCAATGAGAAATCCATTTTTTCATAAGGGGTTAATATAGCAAAATTTTGGGAAATCTTTGCGGGGCCATAACTCAAAAACTAAGGCATAAAACGTTCTGAAACCACTTTATTCGGATTCAGCATACCTTAAAGCACACCCATGCGAATTTTCAGACCGTTTGCTCAAACTTAAAGGATTCGATGAGAAATCCATTTTTTCATAAGGGATTAGTATAGCAAAATTTTGGGACATCTTTGCGGGGCTATAGCTCAAAAACTAAGGGCTAAAACGTTCTGAAACCACTTTATTCGAATTCAGGATACCTTAAAGCATACCCATGCAAATTTTCAGACAGTTTGCTCAAACTTAAAGGATACGATTCGGGGCCATAACTCAAAAACTCACTGCTAAAACGTTCTGAAACCACTCTATTCGGATTCAGCATACCTTAAAGCATACCCATGCAAATTTTCAGACCGTTTGCTCAAACTGAAAGGATTCGATGAGAAATCGATTATTTCATAAGGGATTAGTATAGCAAAATTTTGGGAAATCTTTGTGGGGCTATAACTCAAAAACTAAGGGCTAAAACGTTCTGAAACCACTCTATTCGGATTCAGCATACCTTAAAGCATACCCATGCAAATTTTCAGACCGTTTGCTCAAACTGAAAGGATTCGATGAGAAATCGATTATTTCATAAGGGATTAGTATAGCAAAATTTTGGGAAATCTTTGCAGGGCCATAACTCAAAAACTAAGGCCTAAAACGTTCTGAAACCACTTTATTCGGATTCAGCATACCTTAAAGCAATCCCATGCAAATTTTCAGAGCGTTTGCTCAAACTTAAAGGATTCGATGAAAAATCCATTTTTTCATAAGGGGTTAGTATAGCAAAATTTTGCTAAATCTTTGCGGGGCCATAACTCAAAAACTAAGGGCTAAAACGTTTTGAAACAACAATGTTCGGATTCAGCATACAATAAAGCATACCCACGCAAATTTTCAGACCGTTTGCTCAAACTTAAAGGATTCGATGAGAAATCCATTTTTTCATAAGGGGTTAGTATAGCAAAATTTTGCTAAATCTTTGCGGGGCCATAACTCAAAAACTAAGGGCTAAAACGTTCTGAAACCACTTTATTCGGATTCAGCATACCTTAAAGCATACCCATGCGAATTTTCAGACCGTTTGCTCATACTTAAAGGATTCAATGAGAAATCCATTTTTTCATAAGGGGTTAATATAGCAAAATTTTGCTAAATCTTTGCGGGGCCATAACTCAAAAACTAAGGCCTAAACCTTTTTTAAACCACTTTATTCGGATCCAGCATACCTTAAAGCATACCCATGCAAATTTTCAGACCGTTTACTCAAACTTAAAGGATTCGATGAGAAATCCATTTTTTCATAAGAGGTTAGTACAGCAAAATTTTGGGAAATTTTTTGGGGGCCATAACTCAAAAACTAAGGGGTAAAACCTTCTGAAACCACTTTATTCGGATCCAGCATACCTTAAAGCATACCCATGCAAATTTTCAGACCGTTTGCTCAAACTTAAAGGATTCGATGAGAAATCCATTTGTTAATAAGGGGTTAGTATAGCAAAATTTTGGGAAATCTTTGCGGGGCCATACCTCAAAAACTAAGGCATAAAACGTTCTGAAACCACTTTATTCGGATTCAGCATACCTTAAAGCACACCCATGCGAATTTTCAGACCGTTTGCTCAAACTTAAAGGATTCGATGAGAAATCTATTTTTTCATAAGGGATTAGTATAGCAAAATTTTGGGAAATCTTTGTGGGGCTATAACTCAAAAACTAAGGGCTAAAACGTTCTGAAACCACTTTATTCGGATTCAGCATACCATAAAGCATACCCATGCAAATTTTCAGACCGTTTGCTCAAATTTAAAGGATTCGATGAGAAATCCATTATTTCATAAGGGGTTAGTATAGCAAAATTTTGGGAAATCTTTGCAGGGCCATAACTCAAAAACTAAGGGATAAAACGTTCTGAAACCACTTTATTCGGATTCAGCATACCTTAAAGCACACCAATGCGAATTTTCAGACCGTTTGCTCAAACTTAAAGGATTCGATGAGAAATCCATTTTTTCATAAGGGATTATTATAGCAAAATTTTGGGAAATGTTTGCGGGGCCATAACTCAAAAACTAAGGGCTAAAACGTTCTGAAACCACTTTATTCGGATCCAGCATACCTTAAAGCATACCCATGCAAATTTTCAGACCGTTTGCTCAAACTTAAAGGATTCGATGAGAAATCCATTTTTTAATAGCAAAATTTTGGGAAATCTTTGCGTGGTCATAACTCAAAAACTTAGGTGTAAAACGTTCTGAAACCACTTTATTCGGATTCAGCATACCTTAAAGCATATCCATGCAAATTTTCAGACCGTTTGCTCAAACTTAAAGGATTCGATGAGAAATCCATTTTTTCAAAAGGGATTAGTATAGCAAAATTTTGGGAAATCTTTGCGCGGCCATAACTCAAAAACAAAGGGCTAAAATGTTCTGAAACAACAATATTGGGATTCAGCATACCTTAAAGCATACCCATGCAAATTTTCAGACCGTTTGCTTAAACTTAAAGGATTCGATGAGAAATCCATATTTTCAAAAGGGGTTAGTATAGCAAAATTTTGGGAAATCTTTGCGGGGCCATAACTCAAAAACTAAGGGATAAAATGTTCTGAAACCACTTTATTCGGATCCAGCATACCTTAAAGCATAACTATGCAAATTTTCAGACCGTTTGCTCAAACTTAAAGGATTCGATGAGAAATCCATTTTTTCATTAGGGGTTAGTATAGCAAAATTTTGGGAAATCTTTGCGGGGTCATAACTCAAAAACTAAGGGCTAAAATGTTCTGAAACCACTTTATTCGGATTCAGCATACCTTAAAGCATACCTATGCACATTTTCAGACCGTTTGCTCAAACTTAAAGGATTCGATGATAAATCCATTGTTTCATAAGGGGTTAGTATAGCAAAATTTTGGGAAATCTTTGGGGGGCCATAACTCATAAACTAAGGGCTAAAACGTTCTGAAACCACTTTATTCGGATCCAGTATACCTTAAAGCATACCCATGCAAATTTTCAGACCGTTTGCTCAAACTTAAAGAATTCGATGAGAAATCCATTTTTTCATAAGAGGTTAGTATAGCAAAATTTTGGGAAATCTTTGCAGGGCTATAACTCAAAAACTAAGGGCTGAAACGTTCTGAAACCTCTTTATTCGAATCCAGCATACCTTAAAGCATACCCATGCAAATTTTCAGACCGTTTGCTCAAACTTAAAGGATTCGATGAAAAATTCAATTTTTCATAAGCGGCTAGTATAGCAAAATTTTGGGAAATCTTTGCGGGGCCATAACTCAAAAACTAAGGGCTAAAATGTTCTGAAACCACTTTATTCGGATCCAGCATACCTTAAAGCATACCTATGCAAATTTTCAGACCGTTTGCTCAAACTTAAAGGATTCGATGAGAAATCCATTTTTTCATAAGGGGTTAGTATAGCAAAATTTTGGGAAATCTTTGCGGGGTCATAACTCAAAAACTAAGGCCTAAAACGTTCTGAAACCACTTTATTCGGATCCAGCATACCTTAAAGCATCCCCATGCGAATTTTCAGACCGTATGCTCAAACATAAAGGATTCGATGAGAAATCCATTTTTCATAAGGGGTTAGTATAGCAAAATTTTGGAAAATCTTTGCGTGGCCATAACTCAAAAACTAAGGGCTAAAACGTTCTGAAACCACTTTATTCGGATTCAGCATACCTTAAAGCATACCCATGCGAATTTTCAGACCATGTGATCAAACTTAAAGGATTCGATGAGAAATCCATTATTTCATAAGGGGTTAGTATAGCAAAATTTTGGGAAATCTTTGTGGGGCTATAACTCAAAAACTAAGGGCTAAAACGTTCTGAAACCACTTTATTCGGATTCAGCATACCTTAAAGCACACCCATGCGAATTTTCAGACCGTTTGCTCAAACTTAAAGGATTCGATGAGAAATCCATTTTTTCATAAGGGATTAGTATAGCAAAATTTTGGGAAATGTTTTCGGGGCCATAACTCAAAAACTAAGGGCTAAAATGTTCTGAAACAACAATATTCGGATTCAGCATACCTTAAAGCATACCTATGCAAATTTTCAGAACGTTTGCTCAAACTTAAAGGATTCGGTGAAAAATCCATTATTTCATAAGGGGTTAGTATAGCAAAATTTTGGGAAATCTTTGCGGGGCCATAACTCATAAACTAAGGGCAAAAACGTTCTGAAACAACAATATTCGGATTCAGCATACCTTAAAGCATGCCTATGCAAATTTTCAGACCGTTTGCTCAAACTTAAAGGATTCGATGATAAATCCATTGTTTCATAAGGGGTTAGTATAGCCAAATTTTGGGAAATCTTTGGCGGGCCATAACTCATAAACTAAGGGCTAAAACGTTCTGAAACAACAACATTCGGATTCAGCATACCTTAAAGCATACCTATGCAAATTTTCAGACCGTTAGCTCAAACTTAAAGGATTCGGTGAGAAATCCATTTTTTCATAAGGGGTTAGTATAGCAAAATTTTGGGAAATCTTTGCGGGGCCATAACTCAAAAACTAAGCGCTAAAACGTTCTGAAACAACAATATTCGGATTCAGCATACCTTAAAGCATACCCATGCAAATTTTCAGACCGTTTGCTCAAACTTAAAGGATTCGATGAGAATTCGATTATTTCATAAGGGGTTAGTATAGCAAAATTTTGGGAAATCTTTGCGGGGCCATAACTCAAAAACTAAGGGCTAAAACGTTCTGAAATCACTTTATTCGGATTCAGCATACCTTAAAGCATACCCATGCAAATTTTCAGAGCGTTTGCTCAAACTTAAAGGATTCGATGAAAAATCCATTTTTTCATAAGGGGTTAGTATAGCAAAATTTTGGGAAATCTTTGCGGTGCCATAACTCAAAAACTAAGGGCTAAAACGTTCTGAAACCACTTTATTCGGATTCAGCATACCTTAAAGCATACCCATGCGAATTTTCAGACCGTTTGCTCATACTTAAAGGATTCAATGAGAAATCCATTTTTTCATAAGGGGTTAATATAGCAAAATTTTGGGAAATCTTTGCGGGGACATAACTCAAAAACTAAGGCATAAAACGTTCTGAAACCACTTTATTCGGATTCAGCATACCTTAAAGCACACCCTTGCGAATTTT
Source organism: Dilophus febrilis (assembly GCA_958336335.1). Lineage (NCBI taxonomy): Eukaryota > Metazoa > Arthropoda > Insecta > Diptera > Bibionidae > Dilophus > Dilophus febrilis. Next base: position 20,513,787 of record OY284473.1, read on the forward strand.
CAGACCGTTTGCTCAAACTTAAAGGATTCGATGAGAAATCCATTTTTTCATAAGGGATTAGTATAGCAAAATTTTGGGAAATTTTTGCGGGGCTATAACTCAAAAACTAAGGGCTAAAACGTTCTGAAACCACTTTATTCGGATTCAGCATACCATAAAGCATACCCATGCAAATTTTCAGACCGTTTGCTCAAACTTAAAGGATTCGATGAGAAATCCATTATTTCATAAGGGGTTAGTATAGCAAAATTTTGGGAAACCTTTGCGGGCCATAACTCAAAAACTAAGGTCAAAAACGTTCTAAAACCACTTTATTCCGATTCAGCATACCTTAAAGCATACCCATGCGAATTTTCAGACCGTTTGCTCAAACTTAACGGATTCGATGAGAAATCCGTTTTTTCATAAGGGGTTAGAATAGCAAAATTTTGGGCAACCTTTGCGGAGCCATAACTCAAAAACTAAGTACTAAAACGTTCTGAAACCACTTTATTCGGATCCAGCATACCTTAAAGCATACTAATGCGAATTTTCAGACCGTTTGCTCAAACTTAAAGGATTCGATGAGAAATCCATTTTTTCAAAAGGGATTAGTATAGCAAAATTTTGGGAAATCTTTGCGCGGCCATAACTCAAAACAAAGGGCTAAAATGTTCTGAAACAACAATATTCGGATTCAGCATACCTTAAAGCATACCCATGCAAATTTTCAGACCGTTTGCTCAAACTTAAAGGATTCGATGAGAAATCCATTTTTTCAAAAGGGGTTAGTATACAAAATTTTGGGAAATCTTTGCGCGGCCATAACTCAAAACAAAGGGCTAAAATGTTCTGAAACAACAATATTCGGATTCAGCATACCTTAAAGCATACCCATGCAAATTTTCAGACCGTTTGCTCAAACTTAAAGGATTCGATGAAAAATCCATTTTTTCATAAGGGGTTAGTATAGCAAACTTTTGGGAAATCTTTGCGGAGCCATAACTCAAAAACTAAGGGCTAAAACGTTCTGAAGCAACAATATTCGGATTCAGCATACCTTAAAGCATACCCATGCAAATTTTCAGACCGTTTGCTCAAACTTAAAGGATTCGATGAGAAATCCATTTTTTCATAAGGGGTTAGTATAGCAAAATTTTGCTAAATCTTTGCGGGGCAATAACTCAAAAACTAAGGGCTAAAACGTTCTGAATCAACAATATTCGGATTCAGCATACCTTAAAGCATACCCATGCTCAAACTTAAAGGATTCGATGAGAAATCCATTTTTTCATAAGGGGTTAGTCTAGCAAAATTTTGGGAAATCTTTGCGGGGCCATAACTCAAAAACTAAGGGCTAAAACGTTCTGAAACCACTTTATTCGGATTCAGCATACCTTAAAGCATACCCATGCGAATTTTCAGACCGTTTGCTCAAACTTAAAGGATTCGATGAGAAATCCATTTTTTCATAAGGGATTAGCATAGCAAAATTTTGGGAAATCTTTGCGGGGCTATAACTCAAAAACTAAGGGCTAAAACGTTCTGAAACCACTTTATTCGGATTCAGCATACCATAAAGCATACCCATGCAAATTTTCAGACCGTTTGCTCAAACTTAAAGGATTCGATGAGAAATCCATTATTTCATAAGGGGTTAGTATAGCAAAATTTTGGGAAACCTTTGCGGGCCATAACTCAAAAACTAAGGTCAAAAACGTTCTAAAACCACTTTATTCCGATTCAGCATACCTTAAAGCATACCCATGCGAATTTTCAGATCGTTTGCTCAAACTTAAAGGATTCGATGAGAAATCCGTTTTTTCATAAGGGGTTAGAATAGCAAAATTTTGGGAAACCTTTGCGGAGCCATAACTCAAAAACTAAGTACTAAAACGTTCTGAAACCACTTTATTCGGATCCAGCATACCTTAAAGCATACCCATGCGAATTTTCAGACCGTTTGCTCAAACTTAAAGGATTCGATGAGAAATCCATTATTTCATAAGTGGTTAGTATAGCAAAATTTTGGGAAATCTTTGCGGGGCTATAACTCAAAAACTAAGGGCTAAAACGTTCTGCAACAACAATATACGGATTCAGCATACCTTAAAGCATACCTATGCAAATTTTCAGACCGTTTGCTCAAACTTAAAGGATTCGATGAAAAATCCATTATTTCATAAGGGGTTAGTATAGCAAAATTTTGGGAAATCTTTGCGGGGCTATAGCTCAAAAACTAAGGGCTAAAACGTTCTGAAACCACTTTATTCGAATTCAGGATACCTTAAAGCATACCCATGCAAATTTTCAGACAGTTTGCTCAAACTTAAAGGATACGATTCGGGGCCATAACTCAAAAACTAAGCGCTAAAATGTTCTGAAACCACTTTATTCGGATTCAGCATACCTTAAAGCATACCCATGCAAATTTTCAGACCGTTTGCTCAAACTTAAAGGATTCGATGAGAAATCGATTATTTCATAAGGGATTAGTATAGCAAAATTTTGGGAAATCTTTGCGGGGCCATAACTCAAAAACAAAGGGCTAAAACGTACTGAAACCACTTTATTCGGATTCAGCATACCTTAAAGCATACCCATGCAAATTTTCAGAGCGTTTGCTCAAACTTAAAGGATTCGATGAAAAATCCATTTTTTCATAAGGGGTTAGTATAGCAAAATTTTGCTAAATCTTTGCGGGGCCATAACTCAAAAACTAAGGGCTAAAACGTTCTGAAACAACAATATTCGGATTCAGCATACCTTAAAGCATACCCATGCAAATTTTCAGACCGTTTGCTCAAACTTAAAGGATTCGATGAGAAATCCATTATTTCATAAGGGGTTAGTATAGCAAAATTTTGGGAAATCTTTGCGGGGCCATAACTCAAAAACTAAGGGATAAAATGTTCTGAAACCACTTTATTCGGATCCAGCATACCTTAAAGCATAACTATGCAAATTTTCAGACCGTTTGCTCAAACTTAAAGGATTCGATGAGAAATCCATTATTTCATAAGGGGTTAGTATAGCAAAATTTTGGGAAATCTTTGCGGGGCCATAACTCAAAAACTAAGGGCTAAAACGTTCTGAAACCACTTTATTCGGATTCAGCATACCTTGAAGCACACCCATGCGAATTTTCAGACCGTTTGCTCAAACTTAAAGGATTCGATGAGAAATCCATTTTTTCATAAGGGATTATTATAGCAAAATTTTGGGAAATCTTTGCGGGGCCATAACTCAAAAACTAAGGGCTAAAACGTTCTGAAACCACTTTATTCGGATTCAGCATACCTTAAAGCACACCCATGCAAATTTTCAGACCGTTTGCTCAAACTTAAAGGATTCGATGAGAAATCCATTTTTTCATAAGGGATTAGTATAGCAAAATTTTGGGAAATCTTTGCGGGGCTATAACTCAAAAACTAAAGGCTGAAACGTTCTGAAACCACTTTATTCGGATTCAGCATACCTTAAAGCATACCCATGCAAATTTTCAGACCGTTTGCTCATACTTAAAGGATTCAATGAGAAATCCATTTTTTCATAAGGGGTTAATATAGCAAAATTTTGGGAAATCTTTGCGGGGCCATAACTCAACAACTAAGGCATAAAACGTTCTGAAACCACTTTATTCGGATTCAGCATACCTTAAAGCACACCCATGCGAATTTTCAGACCGTTTGCTCAAACTTAAAGGATTCGATGAGAAATCCATTTTTTCATAAGGGATTATTATAGCAAAATTTTGGGAAATCTTTGCGGGGCCATAACTCAAAAACTAAGGGCTCAAACGTTCTGAAACCACTTTATTCGGATTCAGCATACCTTAAAGCACACCCATGCGAATTTTCAGACCGTTTGCTCAAACTTAAAGGATTCGATGAGAAATCCATTTTTTCATAAGGGATTATTATAGCAAAATTTTGGGAAATCTTTGCGGGGCCATAACTCAAAAACTAAGGGCTAAAACGTTCTGAAACCACTTTATTCGGATTCAGCATACCTTAAAGCACACCCATGCAAATTTTCAGACCGTTTGCTCAAACTTAAAGGATTCGATGATAAATCCATTGTTTCATAAGGGGTTAGTATAGCAAAATTTTGGGAAATCTTTGGCGGGCCATAACTCATAAACTAAGGGCTAAAACGTTCTGAAACAACAACATTCGGATTCAGCATACCTTAAAGCATACCTATGCAAATTTTCAGACCGTTAGCTCAAACTTAAAGGATTCGGTGAGAAATCCATTTTTTCATAAGGGGTTAGTATAGCAAAATTTTGGGAAATCTTTGCGGGGCCATAACTCAAAAACTAAGGGCTAAAACGTTCTGAAACAACAATATTCGGATTCAGCATACCTTAAAGCATACCCATGCAAATTTTCAGACCGTTTGCTCAAACTTAAAGGATTCGATGAGAATTCGATTATTTCATAAGGGGTTAGTATAGCAAAATTTTGGGAAATCTTTGCGGGGCCATAACTCAAAAACTAAGGGCTAAAACGTTCTGAAACCACTTTATTCGGATTCAGCATACCTTAAAGCATACCCATGCAAATTTTCAGAGCGTTTGCTCAAACTTAAAGGATTCGATGAAAAATCCATTTTTTCATAAGGGGTTAGTATAGCAAAATTTTGGGAAATCTTTGCGGGGCCATAACTCAAAAACTAAGGGCTAAAACGTTCTGAAACCACTTTATTCGGTTTCAGCATACCTTAAAGCATACCCATGCGAATTTTCAGACCGTTTGCTCATACTTAAAGGATTCAATGAGAAATCCATTTTTTCATAAGGGGTTAATATAGCAAAATTTTGGGAAATCTTTGCGGGGACATAACTCAAAAACTAAGGCATAAAACGTTCTGAAACCACTTTATTCGGATTCAGCATACCTTAAAGCACACCCTTGCGAATTTTCAGACCGTTTGCTCAAACTTAAAGGATTCGATGAGAAATCCATTTTTTCATAAGGGATTAGTATAGCAAAATTTTGGGAAATTTTTGCGGGGCTATAACTCAAAAACTAAGGGCTAAAACGTTCTGAAACCACTTTATTCGGATTCAGCATACCATAAAGCACACCCATGCAAATTTTCAGACCGTTTGCTCAAACTTAAAGGATTCGATGAGAAATCCATTATTTCATAAGGGGTTAGTATAGCAAAATTTTGGGAAACCTTTGCGGGCCATAACTCAAAAACTAAGGTCAAAAACGTTCTAAAACCACTTTATTCCGATTCAGCATACCTTAAAGCATACCCATGCGAATTTTCAGACCGTTTGCTCAAACTTAACGGATTCGATGAGAAATCCGTTTTTTCATAAGGGGTTAGAATAGCAAAATTTTGGGCAACCTTTGCGGAGCCATAACTCAAAAACTAAGTACTAAAACGTTCTGAAACCACTTTATTCGGATCCAGCATACCTTAAAGCATACTAATGCGAATTTTCAGACCGTTTGCTCAAACTTAAAGGATTCGATGAGAAATCCATTTTTTCAAAAGGGATTAGTATAGCAAAATTTTGGGAAATCTTTGCGCGGCCATAACTCAAAACAAAGGGCTAAAATGTTCTGAAACAACAATATTCGGATTCAGCATACCTTAAAGCATACCCATGCAAATTTTCAGACCGTTTGCTCAAACTTAAAGGATTCGATGAGAAATCCATTTTTTCAAAAGGGGTTAGTATACAAAATTTTGGGAAATCTTTGCGCGGCCATAACTCAAAACAAAGGGCTAAAATGTTCTGAAACAACAATATTCGGATTCAGCATACCTTAAAGCATACCCATGCAAATTTTCAGACCGTTTGCTCAAACTTAAAGGATTCGATGAAAAATCCATTTTTTCATAAGGGGTTAGTATAGCAAACTTTTGGGAAATCTTTGCGGAGCCATAACTCAAAAACTAAGGGCTAAAACGTTCTGAAGCAACAATATTCGGATTCAGCATACCTTAAAGCATACCCATGCAAATTTTCAGACCGTTTGCTCAAACTTAAAGGATTCGATGAGAAATCCATTTTTTCATAAGGGGTTAGTATAGCAAAATTTTGCTAAATCTTTGCGGGGCCATAACTCAAAAACTAAGGGCTAAAACGTTCTGAATCAACAATATTCGGATTCAGCATACCTTAAAGCATACCCATGCTCAAACTTAAAGGATTCGATGAGAAATCCATTTTTTCATAAGGGGTTAGTCTAGCAAAATTTTGGGAAATCTTTGCGGGGCCATAACTCAAAAACTAAGGGCTAAAACGTTCTGAAACCACTTTATTCGGATTCAGCATACCTTAAAGCATACCCATGCGAATTTTCAGACCGTTTGCTCAAACTTAAAGGATTCGATGAGAAATCCATTATTTCATAAGGGGTTAGTATAGCAAAATTTTGGGAAACCTTTGCGGGCCATAACTCAAAAACTAAGGTCAAAAACGTTCTAAAACCACTTTATTCCGATTCAGCATACCTTAAAGCATACCCATGCGAATTTTCAGATCGTTTGCTCAAACTTAAAGGATTCGATGAGAAATCCGTTTTTTCATAAGGGGTTAGAATAGCAAAATTTTGGGCAACCGTTGCGGAGCCATAACTCAAAAACTAAGTACTAAAACGTTCTGAAACCACTTTATTCGGATCCAGCATACCTTAAAGCATACCCATGCGAATTTTCAGACCGTTTGCTCAAACTTAAAGGATTCGATGAGAAATCCATTATTTCATAAGTGGTTAGTATAGCAAAATTTTGGGAAATCTTTGCGGGGCTATAACTCAAAAACTAAGGGCTAAAACGTTCTGCAACAACAATATTCGGATTCAGCATACCTTAAAGCATACCTATGCAAATTTTCAGACCGTTTGCTCAAACTTAAAGGATTCGATGAAAAATCCATTATTTCATAAGGGGTTAGTATAGCAAAATTTTGGGAAATCTTTGCGGGGCTATAGCTCAAAAACTAAGGGCTAAAACGTTCTGAAACCACTTTATTCGAATTCAGGATACCTTAAAGCATACCCATGCAAATTTTCAGACGGTTTGCTCAAACTTAAAGGATACGATTCGGGGCCATAACTCAAAAACTAAGCGCTAAAATGTTCTGAAACCACTTTATTCGGATTCAGCATACCTTAAAGCATACCCATGCAAATTTTCAGACCGTTTGCTCAAACTTAAAGGATTCGATGAGAAATCGATTATTTCATAAGGGATTAGTATAGCAAAATTTTGGGAAATCTTTGCGGGGCCATAACTCAAAAACTAAGGGCTAAAACGTACTGAAACCACTTTATTCGGATTCAGCATACCTTAAAGCATACCCATGCAAATTTTCAGAGCGTTTGCTCAAACTTAAAGGATTCGATGAAAAATCCATTTTTTCATAAGGGGTTAGTATAGCAAAATTTTGCTAAATCTTTGCGGGGCCATAACTCAAAAACTAAGGGCTAAAACGTTCTGAAACAACTTTATTCGGATTCAGCATACCTTAAAGCATACCCATGCAAATTTTCAGACCGTTTGCTCAAACTTAAAGGATTCGATGAGAAATCCATTATTTCATAAGGGGTTAGTATAGCAAAATTTTGGGAAATCTTTGCGGGGCCATAACTCAAAAACTAAGGGCTAAAACGTTCTGAAACCACTTTATTCGGATTCAGCATACCTTAAAGCACACCCATGCGAATTTTCAGACCGTTTGCTCAAACTTAAAGGATTCGATGAGAAATCCATTATTTCATAAGGGGTTAGTATAGCAAAATTTTGGGAAATCTTTGCGGGGCCATAACTCAAAAACTAAGGGCTAAAACGTTCTGAAACCACTTTATTCGGATTCAGCATACCTTGAAGCACACCCATGCGAATTTTCAGACCGTTTGCTCAAACTTAAAGGATTCGATGAGAAATCCATTTTTTCATAAGGGATTATTATAGCAAAATTTTGGGAAATCTTTGCGGGGCCATAACTCAAAAACTAAGGGCTAAAACGTTCTGAAACCACTTTATTCGGATTCAGCATACCTTAAAGCACACCCATGCAAATTTTCAGACCGTTTGCTCAAACTTAAAGGATTCGATGAGAAATCCATTTTTTCATAAGGGATTAGTATAGCAAAATTTTGGGAAATCTTTGCGGGGCTATAACTCAAAAACTAAAGGCTGAAACGTTCTGAAACCACTTTATTCGGATTCAGCATACCTTAAAGCATACCCATGCAAATTTTCAGACCGTTTGCTCATACTTAAAGGATTCAATGAGAAATCCATTTTTTCATAAGGGGTTAATATAGCAAAATTTTGGGAAATCTTTGCGGGGCCATAACTCAAAAACTAAGGCATAAAACGTTCTGAAACCACTTTATTCGGATTCAGCATACCTTAAAGCACACCCATGCGAATTTTCAGACCGTTTGCTCAAACTTAAAGGATTCGATGAGAAATCCATTTTTTCATAAGGGATTATTATAGCAAAATTTTGGGAAATCTTTGCGGGGCCATAACTCAAAAACTAAGGGCTCAAACGTTCTGAAACCACTTTATTCGGATTCAGCATACCTTAAAGCACACCCATGCGAATTTTCAGACCGTTTGCTCAAACTTAAAGGATTCGATGAGAAATCCATTTTTTCATAAGGGATTATTATAGCAAAATTTTGGGAAATCTTTGCGGGGCCATAACTCAAAAACTAAGGGCTAAAACGTTCTGAAACCACTTTATTCGGATTCAGCATACCTTAAAGCATACCCATGCGAATTTTCAGACCGTTTGCTCATACTTAAAGGATTCAATGAGAAATCCATTTTTTCATAAGGGGTTAATATAGCAAAATTTTGGGAAATCTTTGCGGGGCCATAACTCAAAAACTAAGGCATAAAACGTTCTGAAACCACTTTATTCGGATTCAGCATACCTTAAAGCACACCCATGCGAATTTTTAGACCGTTTGCTCAAACTTAAAGGATTCGATGAGAAATCCATTTTTTCATCAGGGATTATTATAGCAAAATTTTGGGAAATCTTTGCGGGGCTATAACTCAAAAACTAAGGGCTAAAACGTTCTGAAACCACTTTATTCGGATTCAGCATACCATAAAGCATACCCATGCAAATTTTCAGACCGTTTGCTCAAACTTAAAGGATTCGATGAGAAATCCATTATTTCATAAGGGGTTAGTATAGCAAAATTTTGGGAAACCTTTGCGGGCCATAACTCAAAAACTAAGGTCAAAAACGTTCTAAAACCACTTTATTCCGATTCAGCATACCTTAAAGCATACCCATGCGAATTTTCAGACCGTTTGCTCAAACTTAAAGGATTCGATGAGAAATCCGTTTTTTCATAAGGGGTTAGTATAGCAAAATTTTGGGAAATCTTTGCGGGGCTATAACTCAAAAAACTAAGGGCTAAAACGTTCTGCAACAACAATATTCGGATTCAGCATACCTTAAAGCATACCTATGCAAATTTTCAGACCGTTTGCTCAAACTTAAAGGATTCGATGAAAAATCCATTATTTCATAAGGGGTTAGTATAGCAAAATTTTGGGAAATTAAGGCGGGGCTATAGCTTAAAAACTAAGGGCTAAAACGTTCTGAAACCACTTTATTCGAATTCAGGATACCTTAAAGCATACCCATGCAAATTTTCAGACAGTTTGCTCAAACTTAAAGGATACGATTCGGGGCCATAACTCAAAAACTCACTGCTAAAACGTTCTGAAACCACTCTATTCGGATTCAGCATACCTTAAAGCATACCCATGCAAATTTTCAGACCGTTTGCTCAAACTGAAAGGATTCGATGAGAAATCGATTATTTCATAAGGGATTAGTATAGCAAAATTTTGGGAAATCTTTGCAGGGCCATAACTCAAAAACTAAGGGCTAAAACGTTCTGAAACCACTTTATTCGGATTCAGCATACCTTAAAGCAATCCCATGCAAATTTTCAGAGCGTTTGCTCAAACTTAAAGGATTCGATGAAAAATCCATTTTTTCATAAGGGGTTAGTATAGCAAAATTTTGCTAAATCTTTGCGGGGGAGAAATCGATTATTTCATAAGGGATTAGTATAGCAAAATTTTGGGAAATCTTTGCAGGGCCATAACTCAAAAACTAAGGGCTAAAACGTTCTGAAACCACTTTATTCGGATTCAGCATACCTTAAAGCAATCCCATGCAAATTTTCAGAGCGTTTGCTCAAACTTAAAGGATTCGATGAAAAATCCATTTTTTCATAAGGGGTTAGTATAGCAAAATTTTGCTAAATCTTTGCGGGGCCATAACTCAAAAACTAAGGGCTAAAACGTTTTGAAACAACAATATTCGGATTCAGCATACAATAAAGCATACCCACGCAAATTTTCAGACCGTTTGCTCAAACTTAAAGGATTCGATGAGAAATCCATTTTTTCATAAGGGGTTAGTATAGCAAAATTTTGCTAAATCTTTGCGGGGCCATAACTCAAAAACTAAGGGCTAAAACGTTCTGAAACCACTTTATTCGGATTCAGCATACCTTAAAGCATACCCATGCGAATTTTCAGACCGTTTGCTCATACTTAAAGGATTCAATGAGAAATCCATTTTTTCATAACGGGTTAATATAGCAAAATTTTGCTAAATCTTTGCGGGGCCATAACTCAAAAACTAAGGGCTAAAACGTTCTGAAACCACTTTATTCGGATCCAGCATACCTTAAAGCATACCCATGCAAATTTTCAGACCGTTTACTCAAACTTAAAGGATTCGATGAGAAATCCATTTTTTCATAAGAGGTTAGTACAGCAAAATTTTGGGAAATATTTTAGGGGCCATAACTCAAAAACTAAGGGCTAAAACCTTCTGAAACCACTTTATTCGGATCCAGCATACCTTAAAGCATACCCATGCAAATTTTCAGACCGTTTGCTCAAACTTAAAGGATTCGATGAGAAATCCATTTTTTAATAAGGGGTTAGTATAGCAAAATTTTGGGAAATCTTTGCGGGGCCATAACTCAAAAACTAAGGCATAAAACGTTCTGAAACCACTTTATTCGGATTCAGCATACCTTAAAGCACACCCATGCGAATTTTCAGACCGTTTGGTCAAACTTAAAGGATTCGATGAGAAATCCATTTTTTCATAAGGGATTAGTATAGCAAAATTTTGGGAAATCTTTGTGGGGCTATAACTCAAAAACTAAGGGCTAAAACGTTCTGAAACCACTTTATTCGGATTCAGCATACCATAAAGCATACCCATGCAAATTTTCAGACCGTTTGCTCGAACTTAAAGGATTCGATGAGAAATCCATTATTTCATAAGGGGTTAGTATAGCAAAATTTTGGGAAATCTTTGCAGGGCCATAACTCAAAAACTAAGGGCTAAAACGTTCTGAAACCACTTTATTCGGATTCAGCATACCTTAAAGCACACCAATGCGAATTTTCAGAGCGTTTGCTCAAACTTAAAGGATTCGATGAGAAATCCATTTTTTCATAAGGGATTATTATAGCAAAATTTTGGGAAATCTTTGCGGGGCCATAACTCAAAAACTAAGGGCTAAAACATTCTGAAACCACTTTATTCGGATCCAGCATACCTTAAAGCATACCCATGCAAATTTTCAGACCGTTTGCTCAAACTTAAAGGATTCGATGAGAAATCCATTTTTTAATAGCAAAATTTTGGGAAATCTTTGCGTGGTCATAACTCAAAAACTTAGGTGTAAAACGTTCTGAAACCACTTTATTCGGATTCAGCATACCTTAAAGCATATCCATGCAAATTTTCAGACCGTTTGCTCAAACTTAAAGGATTCGATGAGAAATCCATTTTTTCATAAGGGGTTAGTATAGCAAAATTTTGGGAAATCTTTGCGGGGCCATAAATCAAAAACTAAGGGCTAAAACGTTTTGAAACAACAATATTCGGATTTAGCATACCTTAAAGCATACCCATGCAAATTTTCAGACCGTTTGCTCAAACTTAAAGGATTCGATGAGAAATCCATTTTTTCATAAGAGGTTAGTATAGCAAAATTTTGGGAAATCTTTGCGGGGCCATAACTCAAAAACTAAGGGCTAAAACGTTCTGAAACCACTTTATTCGGATTCAGCATCCCTTAAAGCATACCTATGCCAATTTTCAGACCGTTTGCCCAAAACTTAAATGATTCGGTGAGAAATTCCATTTTCAGACCGTTTGCTCATACTTAAAGGATTCGATGAGAAATCCATTTTTTCATAAGGGATTAGTATAGCAAAATTTTGGGAAATCTTTGTGGGGCTATAACTCAAAAACTAAGGGCTAAAACGTTCTGAAACCACTTTATTCGGATTCAGCATACCATAAAGTATACCCATGCAAATTTTCAGACCGTTTGCTCGAACTTAAAGGATTCGATGAGAAATCCATTATTTCATAAGGGGTTAGTATAGCAAAATTTTGGGAAATCTTTGCAGGGCCATAACTCAAAAACTAAGGGCTAAAACGTTCTGAAACCACTTTATTCGGATTCAGCATACCTTAAAGCACACCAATGCGAATTTTCAGAGCGTTTGCTCAAACTTAAAGGATTCGATGAGAAATCCATTTTTTCATAAGGGATTATTATAGCAAAATTTTGGGAAATCTTTGCGGGGCCATAACTCAAAAACTAAGGGCTAAAACATTCTGAAACCACTTTATTCGGATCCAGCATACCTTAAAGCATACCCATGCAAATTTTCAGACCGTTTGCTCAAACTTAAAGGATTCGATGAGAAATCCATTTTTTAATAGCAAAATTTTGGGAAATCTTTGCGTGGTCATAACTCAAAAACTTAGGTGTAAAACGTTCTGAAACCACTTTATTCGGATTCAGCATACCTTAAAGCATATCCATGCAAATTTTCAGACCGTTTGCTCAAACTTAAAGGATTCGATGAGAAATCCATTTTTTCATAAGGGGTTAGTATAGCAAAATTTTGGGAAATCTTTGCGGGGCCATAAATCAAAAACTAAGGGCTAAAACGTTTTGAAACAACAATATTCGGATTTAGCATACCTTAAAGCATACCCATGCAAATTTTTAGACCGTTTGCTCAAACTTAAAGGATTCGAAGAAAAATTCAATTTTTCATAAGGGGTTAGTATAGCAAAATTTTGCTAAATCTTTGCGGGGCCATAACTCAAAAACTAAGAGCTAAAACGTTATGAAACCACTTTATTCGGATCCAGTATACCTTAAAGCATACCCATGCAAATTTTCAGACCGTTTGCTCAAACTTAAAGGATTCGATGAGAAATCCATTTTTTCATAAGAGGTTAGTATAGAAAAATTTTACTAAATCTTTGCGTAGCCATAACTTAAAAACTAAGGGCTAAAACGTTCTGAAACAACAATACTCGGATCCAGCATACCTTAAAGCATACCCATGCAAATTTTGAGACAGTTTGCTCAAACTTAAAGGATTCGATGAGAAATCCATTTTTTCATAAGAGGTTAGTGTAGCAAAATTTTGGGAAATCTTTGCGGGGCCATAACTCAAAAACTAAAGGCTTAAACGTTCTGAAACCTCTTTATTCGAATCCAGCATACCTTAATGCATACCCATGCAAATTTTCAGACCGTTTGCTCAAACTTAAAGGATTCGATGAGAAATCCATTTTTTCATAAGAGGTTAGTATAGCAAAATTTTGGTGAAATCTTTTCGGGGCCATAACTCAAAAACTAAGGGCTAAAACGTTCTGAAACCACTTTATTCGGATTCAGCATACCTTAAAGCATATCCATGCAAATTTTCAGACCGTTTGCTCAAACTTAAAGGATTCGATGAGAAATCCATTTTTTCATAAGAGGTTAGTATAGCAAAATTTTGGGAAATCTTTGCGGGGCCATAACTCAAAAACTAAGGGCTAAAACGTTCTGAAACCACTTTATTCGGATTCAGCATCCCTTAAAGCATACCTATGCCAATTTTCAGACCGTTTGCCCAAAACTTAAATGATTCGGTGAGAAATTCCATTTTTCATAAGCGGTTTGTATAGCAAAATTTTGGGAAATATTTGCGGGGCCATAACTCAAAAACTAAGGGCAACCTTTGCGAGGCCATAACTCAAAAACTAAGGGCTAAAACGTTCTGAAACCCATGCGAATTTTCAGACCGTTTGCTCAAACTTAAAGGATTCGATGAGAAATCCATTTTTTCAAAAGGGATTAGTATAGCAAAATTTTGGGAAATCTTTGCGCGGCCATAACTCAAAAACTAAGAGCTAAAACGTTCTGAAACCACTTTATTCGGATCCAGTATACCTTAAAGCATACCCATGCAAATTTTCAGACCGTTTGCTCAAACTTAAAGGATTCGATGAAAAATTCAATTTTTCATAAGGGGTTAGTATAGCAAAATTTTGGGAAATCTTTGCGGGGCCATAACTCAAAAACTAGGGGGTAAAATGTTCTGAAACCACTTTATTCGGATCCAGCATACCTTAAAGCATACCCATGCGAATTTTCAGACCGTTTGCTCAAACTTAAAGGATTCGATGAGAAATCCATTTTTTCATAAGGGGTTAGTATAGCAAAATTTTGGGAAATCTTTGCGGGGCCATAACTCAAAAACTAAGGGCTAAAACGTTCTGAAACCACTTTATTCGGATCCAGCATACCTTAAAGCATCCCCATGCGAATTTTCAGACCGTATGCTCAAACTTAAAGGATTCGATGAGAAATCCATTTTTCATAAGGGGTTAGTATAGCAAAATTTTGGGAAATCTTTGCGTGGCCATAACTCAAAAACTAAGGGCTAAAACGTTCTGAAACCACTTTATTCGGATTCAGCATCCCTGAAGCAGACCTATGAAAGTTTTCAGAACGATAGCTCAAACTTAAAGGAATGGATGAAAAATCCATTTTTTCATAAGTAGTTTTTCATAAGTATAGCAAAACTTTGGGAAATCTTTGCGGGGCCATAACTCAAAAACTAATAGCTGAAACGTTCTGAAACCACTTTATTCGGATTCAGCATCCCTTAAAGCATACCTATGCACATTTTCAGCACGTTAGCTCAGACTTAAAGTATTCGGTGAAAAATCCATTTTTTCATAAGTAGTTTTTGTTGAGCAAAGTGCTTTCTAAATACACCAGGGGGCGCATTCCCTAACGATGTTAGATTGTGGGAATGTGAGATTGTGAGAAAGTGAGAAATTTGCGATTCCCTATCAATTTATATTGTGTGAGGATGTGACAAAAAATGTCAATATCACTCACAACAAATTTTCTTGTGAGACGATGTGAGAAGTTCATAATTAAATATTTTTTTTGTGTTTTATTTAATGTGTATTATTATGTATTTGTGCAATAGTGATATACAAGTTTTTTTTTGGTTTTTTATACTTAATTAATAGTGGTATTTTTATTTCGTTTTATGTAAGTTTCGGTTTAATTTATTATAATTGTTGAAAAAGCACTGTATTATTTTATTTGGATTCCCGTTACACGGAACATATGGTGAACGATGAAAACTGTTTTTATGTGTTTTTATTTATGTGTTTTTATTTTTGTGTTTAAACTGTTTAAAAGATATAGTAAACATCTATAACAAGGGAAGCATACAAGGGAAGCATACATGCAGTACATGTATAATGGGGAAGCAAACGAGGTTACCACATAAACGTAAAAGATATCCAACGAAAAGACCATTACAACCGATTCAGATATTTGTGGGCCGATAGAACCATGTTCTTGGGATGATAAAAGGTATTTCATTGCAATAATTAACGATTTTACTCATTTTACAGTGGTATATACATTAAAAAATAAATCGGAGGTTACGACAATATGAAGCGATGGCCACAGCACATTTTGGAAAAAACATTTCGCGGTTAAGGTGTGAGTATATGTCAAAGAATATGGAAGCTTTTTGTAAAGAAAAGGGAATTGTAGGTGAGTATACTATACCATATACTCCTGAGAAAAATGGAGTGGCAGAGAGATTGAATCGCACAATATTGGATACGGCACGATCAATGATGTTGGGATGTAAATTAAAGACGGAAATGTGGTCAGAGAGTATATTAGCAGCAACGTATGTATTAAATAGGCGGCCAACCTCATGCCTCGAAGGAAAAACTCCGGCAGGGCAGGGGGTGAACGGAAGTCAAGCAGTGGATTTTTAATTGAATTTTATGGAAACACAGTGTGTTGGGCGACCAGAAGACAGACAAGGGTTGCATTATCAACAACTGAGTCAGAATATATTGCTTTGGTTTTAAACAATTTTTTTATTTATAATTATAGAAAAGGACAATGGGTAAAAAAATTACATTGGAGCAAAAAGAAATGCTTGTACGGTATATGAGCAATCATATAGATTTTGCCCACGACAGGTAAGATTAAAAATAAAAATTCTTAATTTTTCCTAAATAATACATTTTCCTTTTTAATTTTAGATTAAATGTAATTAACGGCAATGAGAAGAGACGGGAAATGTGGCTTGAGTTAGTGGCAAAATTAAATTGTAGCGGTGGCCCGCCGGTGGGGCAATTAAGGATGTGGAGAAATGGAAAAAATGTTGGATTGATTTGAAGTGAATATTGTTTTTAATCTAAATCTAAGCCTTGTTAATATTCAACTATTAATATTTCAAATATAATTAATATATTTGAAAATGCTAATATTAATTATAATATAATAATAATTATAATTTAAAGATTAAGTACAAAGGAAAAAGCGGCATCACTGAAAAGGAAAAGGGAGCAAACGGGTTTGGGTGGATTTTGTAATAAAAAGGATGATTTAACAGAGTTAGAAGAGAAAATATTTAATATAATAACCCCTCATTCGGTGGACGGTAAAGGAGTTACTGCTGAAACTGGGTTTCACGTAAGTTATGTTTTTTTTTATTATAATTTAAAGTAAATTAAAATAGTTTATTTTATATTATTTAGGAAATAGATGCTGCAGTTGCAGCAAATAGTTCAAACCCAACAAATGTCGATATGTTATCCCCTATCCCTTCAACACCAACAAATAAACGTCGTCCAAATTCAAATATAAATGTTAACGGAGCAAAAAAAAACACACAAATTTGGAAGATGATTATATTAAAGTAATTTTATTATTTAAATTTATATTTTCACTTAAATCGAAAATACAATTTTTTGCATTATTATTAAATCAAGGTTTATTAATATTTATCCTACTGATTAATAGGCACTTGTAGAAACCAATAAACAATTAATTTTAATAAATAAAGAAAAAAATGAAATAGAAAGACAGCGGAAAGAAAGACAGCGAAATAGAAAGACAGCGGAATGAAAAGAGAGAAATGAAATTTTAAAAATCAAAAATCATATCGCTCAACAAAAACTTTTAATGGAAAAACAACATGCGGGATACGTAGAATTTGTGGAGGATGAATGATGGATGGATGATGAATGAATGATGGATGGATGGGTTATAAAAACTGATTTAATTTCTTAATTTTGTTATTGTTTTTATTATTTATATTATATTAAAATGAAGAATTAAAAAAACTTGGCATTTAAAACTTCAATTATATCTTAATTATTAAATATTGAAAATAATTTAAACTAAAATGAGGATACAACACCATTCCTAACTTGAACACCTAATTGGTGTGTTTGAATATCTGAAATTCCGATGGCAATTTCGTTTTCGTTATCTATTTCTTCTTCAATCAGGTGGTCCTCGTGTGGAACTTTATGTAATATTAAAATGTTGTGTAAAACAACACATGCATTTATTATTTTTCCACATTTCTCTGGGCTGTACATCAGGGTTCGTTCTTTCGAAAGACATCGGAATCGTGATTTGAGAAGCCAAAAGCACGCTCAATCACGTGTCTTGCTTTCTTATGATTCCCATTGTAAACCTCTTGCTGGGCATTATTAGTTGACGCAAATGGTGTTAGCAACCATGGTTGTAGAGGATAACCACTATCACCTAAT
This sequence comes from Dilophus febrilis, assembly GCA_958336335.1. Lineage (NCBI taxonomy): Eukaryota > Metazoa > Arthropoda > Insecta > Diptera > Bibionidae > Dilophus > Dilophus febrilis. The sequence continues at coordinate 20,531,713 of OY284473.1, forward strand.
AAAATTATATAAAAAAAAATCAAAATTTGTATTGAGTGCTGTATGAACTTGCTTTAAAAAAATTTAATAGTTGTAAAGGATTTAAAATAGATGTAAGTGTACCTAATAACCAGAAGTGTCCATGTTCGTGATTGTATACATTTTGTAAATGTTCTTTTGAAAGCGAATGCCTCCAAATAAATGCATCGTGTGTTGCTCCTCCGTATCGAGCATTGGTATTTAAGATTAGCATGTTGCTATCGCAAATCTAAGATAGATATAGAAATTAATTATATTTTACTAAAAAATTCTATAGGTTTTTTACCATTTGAACATTTTTAGTGTGACAAGCCTTTTTAAACGATTTATATGCATTCTCAATATTGCTATCTGGTTTTAATATATTGATATGTGTACAATCTATAGCACCTATAACACCAGGAAAACCACACATATTATAAAATCCTTGCTTGGTTCTTTGTATTTCTTCTGGATCTACGGGAAATTTTATATATTTTTTCAATAACTTGGTATTTATTATATCCGTTAGCTCAGCCACATTTCTACTTATAGATGTTTGCGACAGTCCAAACATAAAATTGTTACCTATATATTTTTGATATGTGCCTAAATAAAATTAAAATACATATCTAATTATATGTACATATATGTAGATATATTTATTAAAGAAAGAAAAACCTGTTGCATAAAATTCCATTGCTGACAAAACTCTTAAACATATTGGAATCGAAGTACTTCTCATTCCACCAGCCATGAAATCCATAACTTCCACAATAAAATCTTTGCAAACAACTTTTGGCAAACGAAAATAATATGTAAATTGTGCTTCATCTAAAACTTGGAATGGGTCAGAATGATTCCTTAATATGTTTCTCTGTATTTTTAAAAATGTGCGTGTATTTCTGTAACAAATCAAGTGTATGTAATAAATTGATTTAATTTTCAATTGTTTAAAATGATAATATTACCTTCTTCTTCTATTATTAATTACAATCGATATATTAATGACATTATTTTCGTTCATTTTGATGTTGTAATAAAACAAAATATTTTTTTAATTTATATAAACGAATATTTATTATAAAATAATACAAAATTAATCAAAAAATTAAACAAAAAATAAAAAAATATTAATCTTTTTGTTCAATTTTTTTTATTTTATTTACATCAATTTTTTGTTTGTTAAATTATTTTCTCACAAGATGTTGTAGAACTTTTAGAACACAAATCTCACATTTGGTTACGGAATAGCAATATTTATCGATGTGAGGGAGAAAATGACTTGTGAGAACTTATTTCTCACCTCACATTCCCACAATCTCACATCGTTAGGGAATGTGCCCCCTGCAAACTAAAATATAAGATATAAATTAACAAGGGTCACCTTGATAAGAAAAGAAATGATTTTATATATACTTTATTCTTTATTTTTATATTTACTTGTTGAATTCACAATTTGAACTAAACAACTATTATTGATACTATATAATATAAAACACATAACATAATTCATAATTCGTTTTCATATTATATTATACCGTATATATATAACCCGATAGAGTACGGCATATTTTCATTCTATTCTAATAAATAAAATATACATTATAATAACCATATAATGTCAACAGTTTTTCATAAGTATAGCAAAACTTTGGGAAATCTTTGCGGGGCCATAACTCAAAAACTAATAGCTGAAACGTTCTGAAACCACTTTATTCGGATTCAGCATACCTTAAAGCATACCTATGCAAATTTTCAGACCGTTTGCTCAAACTTAAAGGAATCGATGAAAAATCCAATTTTTCATAAGGGGTTGGTATGGCAAAACTTTGTGAAATATTTGCGGGGCCATAACTCAAAAGCGGATAGCTCAAATGTTCTGAAACCACTTTATTCGGATTCAGCATCCCTTAAAGTATATCTATGCAAATTTTCAGCCCGATAGCTAAAACTTAAAGGTTTCTTTGAAAAATCAATTTTTTCATAAGGGGTTAGTATAGCAAAACTTTGGGAAATCTTTGCCGGGCCATAACTCAAAAACTAAGGGCTGTAGCGTTCTGAAACCACTTTATTCGGATTTAGCATCCCTTAAAGCATAGGTATGCACATTTTCAGCCCGATAGCTCAAACTTAAAGGCATCGGTGAAAAATGAATTTTTTCATACGGGGGTTAGTATAGCAAAACTTTGGGAAATCTTTGCCGGGCCATAACTCAAAAACTAAGGGCGGAAGCGTTCTGAAACCACTTTATTCGGGCCATCCCTTAAATCATACCTATGCAAGTTTTCATAAGGGGGTAGTGTAGCAAAATGCGTAACGAAAGCGTTCATCTGTTAGGGGCTGACCTGCACTTGTGATCTGAACAATTGGTAATCAGGAGGAGCAAAGCAAGGTCTGAAGAGCACGGGGGATGATCCCAACCGAGCCTCTTTATAGTTTTTCCTTAACGATGTTTGCACGATGTGGTCTGTTTGATTGTCATCGTGCATTAAAACTTTGTGGTGTTTTCGAGCTATTAATGGTCGTTGTTTTTCGTTCAATTTCTTTCGTTCAATTCACCCGTGGTCGTCGGTCGCTAGCCCAGATGATGTAATCGTTTCATTCGGTTTTAACAGCAGTTCATAATACACAACACCCTTCTGCGATCCTATCAGATGCACAGCATACGCTTCTGGCAATGAATATCGCGTTTTGATTGTGAAGTTTATTGTGGTTGGCCGGGATCAACATATGATGCTTTACGTTTAGGGTTGTCGTCGTTTAATACACCCACTTTTCATCGCCAGTGACAATTCGACTCAAAAAACTTTGTTTTTTTTTTGTGCTCGGCAAGATGTTTCTGATTCGTGCATCGATTCGTTCTTTGAATTGATTTTCATTCAGTTGATGTGGGACCCATTTTAATAGCTTTCTGATCTTTCCCATATTGAATGGGCAAACGTCTAGAAATGGTATAGAGTCATCTACATTCAACTCTCTAGTGCAAGCTCAATATTTTCTATGCAAACTTACTTTAATTTTAAAATGTATATGTCGCAGATCGCAGATTTTTTTTTTCAGTGTAGATAAACAATACAAAATTACAACATAATAAATTCCTTTTAAGTACGCGTACTTTGTAGTATGCGTGCGCAATATTATTTTGTATCGTTTAACTTTTTTATCATATTTTGCTCTCCACGAATGGGAACTTTTTTGATCCTAAAAAAAAATCCCAATTAAAAATTTTGTCCGTTCGCTTGCCTTTTTTTTTCTCTCGGAAGCTACCAAACCAAGATTTTCTATGGATTTTCAGAATTTTCAGAATATTCTCATATTTTTTTCTTTCTTTATTGTTGTATATTACAATGAGTATTGTCTTGATATTTGATTTTGATAATTGTAGCTATTTTAGCAAGTTTGGTAACAATAAATGATACAAAATAACATTCACGGAAAGTTTTTCTGATTCCATCGCCGCAGGAGCTCCCAACACAAATCCGCTGTTCCGCTGTTCATGGGAATAAATTTGAATACATTTCGTGTTCGGACAAGACTTTTGGTGAGGAGTAATTTGGTGATAAATTTAACTCCCCTTACGCCAACCATCGTCAGTACCATCAGGTCACCGCATCAGTATGTGCTTCCTGTTTCAGGTGTTTTTCTCACAGTGCGTTTTTTATTATATTTATTTTGTTAATTGTTTGTGTGTTGGAATATTCTTGATTTCTTTTTGAAATAGATTTTATATAAAAATTAATTATCATTTAATAATTCGGTTGCGTTTCAAAACGACGGTACATTTTAAAAAATTTGTTTCTTGTATAATTAAATCTGTTTAATATTTCATTTCTGAATTTTTATTAAAATTAAAACTAAAATTAAAATTTTTTAAACTTAATACCATTTAAATTAAAAAAAAAAGTTTTAAGTTAAAGATTTTAAAATTGACAATACAAAGTAAAAATACATTGAATATAATTAATTAATTTAGGAGTTCGGGATTAAAACATTCATTAATATTTAAAAATAGTTATTGTATAGTTTTTAATTGGGTTTAAAAAGCGAACTATCAAAAACAAAATAAAAATGAATACTCAATCAAATGTTTGTGACAAAAATAGATTTCAATGTACATTTTGTGGGAAATATTTCAAATGGCAATATGCTTTGAACATTCACATTGAAATTCATACCGGTGAAAAACCTTACGATTGCGGGGAATGTGGATTAGCCTTTTCAGAAAAAAGTCATTTAAATAGACATATTCGTGATACTCATACCGATGACAAACCTTATTGTTGTGATGAAAGCGGAAAAGAATTTGCACAAACAAGTCATTTAAACATACATATTAAAGAAATCCATATCAGTGATAAATCTTATGATTGCGTGAAATGTGGAAAAGCCTTTGCAGAAATGAAAAATTTAAACAAACATATTCGTGATACTCATAAAGGCGAAAAACCGTACGATTGCCCGGAATGTGGAAAAGCCTTTGCAGAAATGAGTACTTTAAACAAACATATTCGTGCTATTCATAAAGGCGAAAAACCGTACCATTGCCCGGAATGTGGAAAAGCCTTTGCACACATGACTAATTTAAAGACACATATTCGTGCTATTCATACCCGTGAAAAAAATTATCGTTGTGATGATTGTGGAAAACAATTTGTAACTAATGGGGAATTAAAGATCCATACTCGCACTCATACCGGTGAAAAACCTTATTGTTGTAAGGTGTGTGGAAAAACCTTTGCACAAATGCCTAATTTAAACAAACATATTCATATTATTCATTCAGGTGTTAAACCTTATGAATGTGATGTGTGTGGAAAAACCTTTGCAGTCAAAAGTAATTTATCATCACATATGAAAGTGCATATTAAAAAAATTCTACACAACAAGAGTAGATAAAATGTAATAATGATATTAACTTTTAAGCGATACATCCACGAATATTTTGGTCAAGCGAGAATCTGCAAAACAATATAAATTTTCAAAATCCATCATCAGTTAATTCTTTCGATTAGAATGCATTGAAATCGCATCGAGCAATACCAGATCAAAACCACACAAACATAAAAATGTTTTATAATAATAATATTATTAATAATGATGTATCGTTTCCAATCAACGACGAAGAGCAATCATCTGATTTACAAACCAAACCAATAATACTTTTAATGACAATATGATGACATCACCATCAATTAATTCATATCTGGCAGACCGATCGGAATCACAATCATTACAATTAACATTGGATCATTCCATATGCGCTGCTCAAATGCTTCTGGATTCATATGAATGATGATCATCAATCAATTTGACTAACTAATTTTATCTTATTGACAATCATTTTTTTTATTTTAAATAGCTATTATTTTTTTATGTATAAAATTTTGTAATGATTATTGTGAATTATAACAAATGTGTAAACGTCCAATAAATTTTTATCAAAATGTAATATTAATTTAATATCGCCGGATAATAATAATAATAAAGCAAAGATTTACAAAAATCATTTTTTGTTGAAATTGACATCAATTACTGAGTTGTCTTTGAAGGGTGGGGGGGGGGGGGGGGGGCTTAAATTTATTTTATGAGCGATTGCTCAAACTTAAGGTTTTCGGTGAAAATCCATTTTTCTTTGCCGGGCCATAGCTCACAAACTAATAGCTCAAACGTTCTGAAAAAACTTTATTCGGATTCAGCATACCTTAAAGCATACCCATGCAAATTTTCAGACCGCTTGCTCAAACTTAAAGGATTCGATCAGAAATCCATTTTTTTGCGTAGCAAAATTTAGCAAAATTTTGGGAAATCTTTGCGGGGCCATAACTCAAAAACTAAGGGCTAAAACGTTCTGAAACCACTTTATTCGGATTCCGCATACCCTAAAGCATACCCATGCAAATTTTCAGACCGTTTGCTCAAAATTAAAGGATTCGATGAGAAATCCATTTTTTCATAAGGGATTAGTATAGCAAAATTTTGGGAAATCTTTGCGGAGCCATAACTCAAAAACTTAGGGCTAAAACGTTCTGAAACCACTTCATTCGGATTCAGCATACCTTAAAGCATACCCATGCAAATTTTCAGACCGTTTGCTCAAACTTAAAGGATTCGATCAGAAATCCATTTTTTTGCATAGCAAAATTTAGCAAAATTTTGGGAAATCTTTGCGTGGCCATAACTCAAAAACTAAGGGCTAAAACGTTCTGAAACCACTTTATTCGGATTCCGCATACCTTAAAGCATACCCATGCAAATTTTCAGACCGTTTGCTCAAACTTAAAGGATTCGATGAGAAATCCATTTTTTCGTAAATGGTTAGTATTGCAAAATTTTGGGAAATCTTTGCATGGCCATAACTCAAAAACTTAGTTCGGATTCGGATTCAGCATACCTTAAAGCATACCCATCCAAATTTTCAGACCGTTTGCTCAAACTTAAAGGATTCGATGATAAATCCATTTTTTTGCATAGCAAAATTTAGCAAAATTTTGGGAAATCTTTGCGTGGCCATAACTCAAAAACTAAGGGCTAAAACGTTCTGAAACCACTTTATTCGGATTCCGCATACCATAAAGCATACCCATGCAAATTTTCAGACCGTTTGCTCAAACTTAAAGGATTCGATGAGAAATCCATTTTTTCGTAAATGGTTAGTATTGCAAAATTTTGGGAAATCTTTGCATGGCCATAACTCAAAAACTTAGTTCGGATTCGGATTCAGCATACCTTAAAGCATACCCATCCAAATTTTCAGACCGTTTGCTCAAACTTAAAGGATTCGATGATAAATCCATTTTTTTGCATAGCAAAATTTAGCAAAATTTTGGGAAATCTTTGCGGGGCCATAACTCAAAAACTAAGGGCTAAAACGTTCTGAAACCACTTTATTCGGATTCCGCATACCTTAAAGCATACCCATGCAAATTTTCAGACCGTTTGCTCAAACTTAAAGGATTCGATGAGAAATCCATTTTTTCGTAAATGGTTAGTATTGCAAAATTTTGGGAAATCTTTGCATGGCCATAACTCAAAAACTTAGTTCGGATTCGGATTCAGCATACCTTAAAGCATACCCATCCAAATTTTCAGACCGTTTGCTCAAACTTAAAGGATTCGATGATAAATCCATTTTTTTGCATAGCAAAATTTAGCAAAATTTTGGGAAATCTTTGCGTGGCCATAACTCAAAAACTGAGGGCTGAAACGTTCTGAAAACACTTTATTCGGATTCAGCATACCTTAAAGCATACCCATGCAAATTTTCAGACCGCTTGCTCAAACTTAAAGGATTCGATGAGAAATCCATGTTTTCATAAGGGGTTAGTATAGCAAAATTTTGGGAAATCTTTGCGGAGCCATAACTCAAAAAATTAGCACTAAAACGTTCTGAAAACACTTTATTCGGATTCAGCATACCTTAAAGCATACCCATGCAAATTTTCAGACCGTTTGCTCAAACTTAAAGGATTCGATGAGAAATCCATTTTTTCGTAAGGGGTTAGTATAGCAAAATTTTGGGAAATCTTTGCGGAGCCATAACTCAAAAACTTAGGGCTAAAACGTTCTGAAAACACTTTATTCGGATTCAGCATACCTTAAAGCATACCCATGCAAATTTTCAGACCGTTTGCTCAAACTTAAAGGATTCGATGAGAAACCCATTTTTTCATAAGGGGTTAGTATAGCAAAATTTTGGGAAATCTTTGCGGAGCCATAACTCAAAAACTAAGGGCTGAAACGTTCTGAAACCACTTTATTCGGATTCAGCATACCTTAAAGCATACCCATGCAAATTTTCAGACCGTTTGCTCAAACTTAAAGGATTCGATGAGAAATCCATTTTTTCATAACGGGTTAGTATAGCAAAATTTTGGGAAATCTTTGCCGGGCCATAACTAAAAAACTAAGGGCTAAAACGTTCTGAAACCACTTTATTCGGATTCAGCATACCTTAAAGCATACCCATGCAAATTTTCAGACCGTTTGCTCAAACTTAAAGGATTCGAACGAGAAATCCATTTTTTTGCATAGCAAAATTTAGCGAAATTTTGGGAAATCTTTGCGGGGCCATATCTCAAAAACTAAGGGCTAAAACGTTCTGAAACCACTTTGTTCGGATTCCGCATACCTTAAAGCATACCCATGCAAATTTTCAGACCGTTTGCTCAAACTTAAAGGATTCGATGAGAAATCCATTTTTTCGTAAGGGGTTAGTATAGCAAAATTTTGGGAAATCTTTGCGGAGCCATAACTCAAAAACTTAGGGCTAAAACGTTCTGAAAACACTTTATTCGGATTCAGCATACCTTAAAGCATACCCATGCAAATTTTCAGACCGTTTGCTCAAACTTAAAGGAATTGGTGAAAAATCCGTTTTTTCATAAAGGGTTAGTATAGCAAAATTTTGGGAAATCTTTGCGGGACCATAACTCAAAAACTAAGGGCTAAAACGTTCTGAAACCACTTTATTCGGATTCAGCATACCTTAAAGCATACCCATGCAAATTTTCAGACCGTTTGCTCAAACTTAAAGGAATTGGTGAAAAATCCATTTTTTCATAAGGGGTTAGTATAGCAAAATTTTGGGAAATCTTTGCGGGGCCATAACTCAAAAACTTAGGGCTCAAACGTTCTGAAACCACTTTATTCGGATTCAGCATACCTTAAAGCATACCCATGCAAATTTTCAGACCGTTTGCTCAAACTTAAAGGATTCGATGAGAAATACATTTTTTCATAAGGGGTTAGTATAGCAAAATTTTGGGATATCTTTGCGGGGCCATAACTCAACAACTTAGGGCTAAAACGTTCTGAAACGACTTTGTTCGGATTCCGCATACCTTAAAGCATACCCATGCAAATTTTCAGACCGTTTGCTCAAACTTAAAGGATTCGATGAGAAATCCATTTTTTCGTAAGGGGTTAGTATAGCAAAATTTTGGGAAATCTTTGCGGGGCCATAACTCAAAAACTATGGGCTAAAACGTTCTGAAACCACTTTATTCGGATTCAGCATACCTTAAAGCATACCCATGCAAATTTTCAGACCGTTTGCTCAAACTTAAAGGATTCAATGAGAAATCCATTTTTTCGTAAGGGGTAAGTAAAGCAAAATTTTGGGAAATTTTTGCGGGGCCATAACTCAAAAACTAAGGGCTGAAACGCTCTGAAAACACTTTATTCGGATTCAGCATACCTTAAAGCATACCCATGCAAATTTTCAGACCGTTTGCTCAAACTTAAAGGAATTGGTGAAAAATCCATTTTTTCGTAAGGGGTTAGTATAGCAAAATTTTGGGAAATCTTTGCGGAGCCATAACTCAAAAACTGAGGGCTGAAACGTTCTGAAAACACTTTATTCGGTGCAGCATACCTTAAAGCATACCCATGCAAATTTTCAGACCGTTTGCTCAAACTTAAAGGATTCGATGAGAAATCCATTTTTTCATAAGGGGTTAGTATAGCAAAATTTTGGGATATCTTTGCGGAGCCATAACTCAACAACTTAGGGCTAAAACGTTCTGAAACGACTTTATTCGGATTCCGCATACCTTAAAGCATACCCATGCAAATTTTCAGACCGTTTGCTCAAACATAAAGGAATTGGTGAAAAATCCATTTTTTCATAAAGGGTTAGTATAGCAAAATTTTGGGAAATCTTTGCGCGGCCATAACTCAAAAACTAAGGGCTAAAACGTTCTGAAACCACTTTATTCGGATTCAGCATACCTTAAAGCATACCCATGCAAATTTTCAGACCGTTTGCTCAAACTTAAAGGAATTGGTGAAAAATCCATTTTTTCATAAGGGGTTAGTATAGCAAAATTTTGGGAAATTTTTGCGGGGCCATAACTCAAAAACTTAGGGCTCAAACGTTCTGAAACCACTTTATTCGGATTCAGCATACCTTAAAGCATACCCATGCAAATTTTCAGAACGTTTGCTCAAACTTAAAGGATTCGATGAGAAACCCATTTTTTCATAAGGGGTTAGTATAGCAAAATTTTGGGAAATCTTTGCGGAGCCATAACTCAAAAACTTAGGGCTAAAACGTTCTGAAAACACTTTATTCGGATTCAGCATACCTTAAAGCATACCCATGCAAATTTTCAGAGCGTTTGCACAAACTTAAAGGATTCGAACGAGAAATCCATTTTTTTGCATTGCAAAATTTAGCAAAATTTTGGGAAATTTTTGCGGGGCCATAACTCAAAAACTAAGGGCTAAAACGTTCTGAAACCACTTTGTTCGGATTCCGCATACCTTAAAGCATACCCATGCAAATTTTCAGACCGTTTGCTCAAACTTAAAGGATTCGATGAGAAATCCATTTTTTCGTAAGGGGTTAGTATTGCAAAATTTTGAGAAATCTTTGCGGAGCCATAACTCAAAAACTTTGGGCTAAAACGTTCTGAAACCACTTTATTCGGATTCAGCATACCTTAAAGCATACCCATGCAAATTTTCAGACCGTTTGCTCAAACTTAAAGGATTCGATCAGAAATCCATTTTTTTGCATAGCAAAATTTAGCAAAATTTTGGGAAATCTTTGCGGGGCCATAACTCAAAAACTAACGGCTAAAACGTTCTGAAACCACTTTATTCGGATTCCACATACCTTAAAGCATACCCATGCAAATTTTCAGACCGTTTGCTCAAACTTAAAGGATTCGATGAGAAATCCATTTTTTCGTAAGGGGTTAGTATAGCAAAATTTTGGGAAATCTTTGCGGAGCCATAACTCAAAAACTTAGGGCTAAAACGTTCTGAAAACACTTTATTCGGATTCAGCATACCTTAAAGCATACCCATGCAAATTTTCAGACCGTTTGCTCAAACTTAAAGGATTCGATGAGAAACCCATTTTTTCATAAGGGGTTAGTATAGCAAAATTTTGGGAAATCTTTGCGGAGCCATAACTCAAAAACTAAGGGCTGAAACGTTCTGAAACCACTTTATTCGGATTCAGCATACCTTAAAGCATACCCATGCAAATTTTCAGACCGTTTGCTCAAACTTAAAGGATTCGATGAGAAATCCATTTTTTCATAACGGGTTAGTATAGCAAAATTTTGGGAAATCTTTGCCGGGCCATAACTAAAAAACTAAGGGCTAAAACGTTCTGAAACCACTTTATTCGGATTCAGCATACCTTAAAGCATACCCATGCAAATTTTCAGACCGTTTGCTTAAACTTAAAGGATTCGAACGAGAAATCCATTTTTTTGCATAGCAAAATTTAGCGAAATTTTGGGAAATCTTTGCGGGGCCATATCTCAAAAACTAAGGGCTAAAACGTTCTGAAACCACTTTGTTCGGATTCCGCATACCTTAAAGCATACCCATGCAAATTTTCAGACCGTTTGCTCAAACTTAAAGGATTCGATGAGAAATCCATTTTTTCGTAAGGGGTTAGTATAGCAAAATTTTGGGAAATCTTTGCGGAGCCATAACTCAAAAACTTAGGGCTAAAACGTTCTGAAAACACTTTATTCGGATTCAGCATACCTTAAAGCATACCCATGCAAATTTTCAGACCGTTTGCTCAAACTTAAAGGAATTGGTGAAAAATCCGTTTTTTCATAAAGGGTTAGTATAGCAAAATTTTGGGAAATCTTTGCGGGACCATAACTCAAAAACTAAGGGCTAAAACGTTCTGAAACCACTTTATTCGGATTCAGCATACCTTAAAGCATACCCATGCAAATTTTCAGACCGTTTGCTCAAACTTAAAGGAATTGGTGAAAAATCCATTTTTTCATAAGGGGTTAGTATAGCAAAATTTTGGGAAATCTTTGCGGGGCCATAACTCAAAAACTTAGGGCTCAAACGTTCTGAAACCACTTTATTCGGATTCAGCATACCTTAAAGCATACCCATGCAAATTTTCAGACCGTTTGCTCAAACTTAAAGGATTCGATGAGAAATACATTTTTTCATAAGGGGTTAGTATAGCAAAATTTGGGATATCTTTGCGGGGCCATAACTCAACAACTTAGGGCTAAAACGTTCTGAAACGACTTTGTTCGGATTCCGCATACCTTAAAGCATACCCATGCAAATTTTCAGACCGTTTGCTCAAACTTAAAGGATTCGATGAGAAATCCATTTTTTCATAAGGGGTTAGTATAGCAAAATTTTGGGAAATCTTTGCGGGGCCATAACTCAAAAACTATGGGCTAAAACGTTCTGAAACCACTTTATTCGGATTCAGCATACCTTAAAGCATACCCATGCAAATTTTCAGACCGTTTGCTCAAACTTAAAGGAATTGGTGAAAAATCCATTTTTTCATAAGGGGTTAGTATAGCAAAATTTTGGGAAATTTTTGCGGGGCCATAACTCAAAAACTTAGGGCTCAAACGTTCTGAAACCACTTTATTCGGATTCAGCATACCTTAAAGCATACCCATGCAAATTTTCAGACCGTTTGCTCAAACTTAAAGGATTCGATGAGAAATACATTTTTTCATAAGGGGTTAGTATAGCAAAATTTTGGGATATCTTTGCGGAGCCATAACTCAACAACTTAGGGCTAAAACGTTCTGAAACGACTTTGTTCGGATTCCGCATACCTTAAAGCATACCCATGCAAATTTTCAAACCGTTTGCTCAAACTTAAAGTATTCGATGAGAAATCCATTTTTTCGTAAGGGGTTAGTATAGCAAAATTTTGGGAAATCTTTGCGGGGCCATAACTCAAAAACTAAGGGCTAAAACGTTCTGAAACCACTTTATTCGGATTCAGCATACCTTAAAGCATACCCATGCAAATTTTCAGACCGTTTGCTCAAACTTAAAGGATTCAATGAGAAATCCATTTTTTCGTAAGGGGTAAGTAAAGCAAAATTTTGGGAAATTTTTGGGGGGCCATAACTCAAAAACTAAGGGCTGAAACGTTCTGAAACCACTTTATTCGGATTCAGCATACCTTAAAGCATACCCATGCAAATTTTCAGACCGTTTGCTCAAACTTAAAGGAATTGGTGAAAAATCCATTTTTTCATAAGGGGTTAGTATAGCAAAATTTTGGGAAATTTTTGCGGGGCCATAACTCAAAAACTTAGGGCTCGAACGTTCTGAAACCACTTTATTCGGATTCAGCATACCTTAAAGCATACCCATGCAAATTTTCAGACCGTTTGCTCAAACTTAAAGGATTCGATGAGAAATACATTTTTTCATAAGGGGTTAGTATAGCAAAATTTTGGGATATCTTTGCGGAGCCATAACTCAACAACTTAGGGCTAAAACGTTCTGAAACGACTTTGTTCGGATTCCGCATACCTTAAAGCATACCCATGCAAATTTTCAGACCGTTTGCTCAAACTTAAAGGATTCGATGAGAAATCCATTTTTTCGTAAGGGGTTAGTATAGCAAAATTTTGGGAAATCTTTGCGGGGCCATAACTCAAAAACTAAGGGCTAAAACGTTCTGAAACCACTTTATTCGGATTCAGCATACCTTAAAGCATACCCATGCAAATTTTCAGACCGTTTGCTCAAACTTAAAGGATTCAATGAGAAATCCATTTTTTCGTAAGGGGTAAGTAAAGCAAAATTTTGGGAAATTTTTGGGGGGCCATAACTCAAAAACTAAGGGCTGAAACGTTCTGAAACCACTTTATTCGGATTCAGCATACCTTAAAGCATACCCATGCAAATTTTCAGACCGCTTGCTCAAACTTAAAGGATTCGATGAGAAATCCATGTTTTCATAAGGGGTTAGTATAGCAAAATTTTGGGAAATCTTTGCGGAGCCATAACTCAAAAAATTAGCACTAAAACGTTCTGAAAACACTTTATTCGGATTCAGCATACCTTAAAGCATACCCATGCAAATTTTCAGACCGTTTGCTCAAACTTAAAGGATTCGATGAGAAATCCATTTTTTCGTAAGGGGTTAGTATAGCAAAATTTTGGGATATCTTTCCGGAGCCATAACTCAACAACTTAGGGCTAAAACGTTCTGAAACGACTTTATTCGGATTCCGCATACCTTAAAGCATACCCATGCAAATTTTCAGACCGTTTGCTCAAACTTATAGGATTCGAACGAGAAATCCATTTTTTTGCATAGCAAAATTTAGCGAAATTTTGGGAAATCTTTGCGGGGCCATATCTCAAAAACTAAGGGCTAAAACGTTCTGAAACCACTTTGTTCGGATTCCGCATACCTTAAAGCATACCCATGCAAATTTTCAGACCGTTTGCTCAAACTTAAAGGATTCGATTAGAAATCCATTTTTTCGTAAGGGGTTAGTATAGCAAAATTTTGGGAAATCTTTGCGGGGCCATAACTCAAAAACTAAGGGCTAAAACGTTCTGAAACCACTTTATTCGGATTCAGCATACCTTAAAGCATACCCATGCAAATTTTCAGACCGTTTGCTCAAACTTAAAGGATTCAATGAGAAATCCATTTTTTCGTAAGGGGTAAGTAAAGCAAAATTTTGGGAAATTTTTGGGGGGCCATAACTCAAAAACTAAGGGCTGAAACGTTCTGAAACCACTTTATTCGGATTCAGCATACCTTAAAGCATACCCATGCAAATTTTCAGACCGTTTGCTCAAACTTAAAGGAATTGGTGAAAAATCCATTTTTTCGTAAGGGGTTAGTATAGCAAAATTTTGGGAAATCTTTGCGGAGCCATAACTCAAAAACTGAGGGCTGAAACGTTCTGAAAACACTTTATTCGGATTCAGCATACCTTAAAGCATACCCATGCAAATTTTCAGACCGTTTGCTCAAACTTAAAGGATTCAATGAGAAATCCATTTTTTCGTAAGGGGTAAGTAAAGCAAAATTTTGGGAAATTTTTGGGGGGCCATAACTCAAAAACTAAGGGCTGAAACGTTCTGAAACCACTTTATTCGGATTCAGCATACCTTAAAGCATACCCATGCAAATTTTCAGACCGTTTGCTCAAACTTAAAGGAATTGGTGAAAAATCCATTTTTTCGTAAGGGGTTAGTATAGCAAAATTTTGGGAAATCTTTGCGGAGCCATAACTCAAAAACTGAGGGCTGAAACGTTCTGAAAACACTTTATTCGGATTCAGCATACCTTAAAGCATACCCATGCAAATTTTCAGACCGTTTGCTCAAACTTAAAGGATTCAATGAGAAATCCATTTTTTCGTAAGGGGTAAGTAAAGCAAAATTTTGGGAAATTTTTGCGGGGCCATAACTCAAAAACTAAGGGCTGAAACGTTCTGAAAACACTTTATTCGGATTCAGCATACCTTAAAGCATACCCATGCAAATTTTCAGACCGTTTGCTCAAACTTAAAGGAATTGGTGAAAAATCCATTTTTTCATAAGGGGTTAGTATAGCAAAATTTTGGGAAATTTTTGCGGGGCCATAACTCAAAAACTTAGGGCTCAAACGTTCTGAAACCACTTTATTCGGATTCAGCATACCTTAAAGCATACCCATGCAAATTTTCAGACCGTTTGCTCAAACTTAAAGGATTCGATGAGAAATACATTTTTTCATAAGGGGTTAGTATAGCAAAATTTTGGGATATCTTTGCGGAGCCATAACTCAACAACTTAGGGCTAAAACGTTCTGAAACGACTTTGTTCGGATTCCGCATACCTTAAAGCATACCCATGCAAATTTTCAAACCGTTTGCTCAAACTTAAAGTATTCGATGAGAAATCCATTTTTTCGTAAGGGGTTAGTATAGCAAAATTTTGGGAAATCTTTGCGGGGCCATAACTCAAAAACTAAGGGCTAAAACGTTCTGAAACCACTTTATTCGGATTCAGCATACCTTAAAGCATACCCATGCAAATTTTCAGACCGTTTGCTCAAACTTAAAGGATTCGATGAGAAATCCATTTTTTCATAAGGGGTTAGTATAGCAAAATTTTGGGAAATCTTTGCGGGGCCATAACTAAAAAACTAAGGGCTAAAACGTTCTGAAACCACTTTATTCGGATTCAGCATACCTTAAAGCATACCCATGCAAATTTTCAGACCGTTTGCTCAAACTTAAAGGATTCCATGAGAAATCCATTTTTTCGTAAGGGGTCAGTATAGCATAATTTTGGGAAATCTTTGCGGAGCCATAACTCAAAAACTTAGGGCTCAAACGTTCTGAAACCACTTTATTCGGATTCAGCATACCTTAAAGCATACCCATGCAAATTTTCAGAACGTTTGCTCAAACTTAAAGGATTCGATGAGAAATACATTTTTTCATAAGGGGTTAGTATAGCAAAATTTTGGGATATCTTTGCGGAGCCATAACTCAACAACTTAGGGCTAAAACGTTCTGAAACGACTTTGTTCGGATTCCGCATACCTTAAAGCATACCCATGCAAATTTTCAAACCGTTTGCTCAAACTTAAAGTATTCGATGAGAAATCCATTTTTTCGTAAGGGGTTAGTATAGCAAAATTTTGGGAAATCTTTGCGGGGCCATAACTCAAAAACTAAGGGCTAAAACGCTCTGAAACCACTTTATTCGGATTCAGCATACCTTAAAGCATACCCATGCAAATTTTCAGACCGTTTGCTCAAACTTAAAGGATTCAATGAGAAATCCATTTTTTCGTAAGGGGTAAGTAAAGCAAAATTTTGGGAAATTTTTGGGGGGCCATAACTCAAAAACTAAGGGCTGAAACGTCCTGAAACCACTTTATTCGGATTCAGCATACCTTAAAGCATACCCATGCAAATTTTCAGACCGTTTGCTCAAACTTAAAGGAATTGGTGAAAAATCCATTTTTTCATAAGGGGTTAGTATAGCAAAATTTTGGGAAATTTTTGCGGGGCCATAACTCAAAAACTTAGGGCTCGAACGTTCTGAAACCACTTTATTCGGATTCAGCATACCTTAAAGCATACCCATGCAAATTTTCAGACCGTTTGCTCAAACTTAAAGGATTCGATGAGAAATACATTTTTTCATAAGGGGTTAGTATAGCAAAATTTTGGGATATCTTTGCGGAGCCATAACTCAACAACTTAGGGCTAAAACGTTCTGAAACGACTTTGTTCGGATTCCGCATACCTTAAAGCATACCCATGCAAATTTTCAGACCGTTTGCTCAAACTTAAAGGATTCGATGAGAAATCCATTTTTTCGTAAGGGGTTAGTATAGCAAAATTTTGGGAAATCTTTGCGGGGCCATAACTCAAAAACTAAGGGCTAAAACGTTCTGAAACCACTTTATTCGGATTCAGCATACCTTAAAGCATACCCATGCAAATTTTCAGACCGTTTGCTCAAACTTAAAGGATTCAATGAGAAATCCATTTTTTCGTAAGGGGTAAGTAAAGCAAAATTTTGGGAAATTTTTGGGGGGCCATAACTCAAAAACTAAGGGCTGAAACGTTCTGAAACCACTTTATTCGGATTCAGCATACCTTAAAGCATACCCATGCAAATTTTCAGACCGCTTGCTCAAACTTAAAGGATTCGATGAGAAATCCATGTTTTCATAAGGGGTTAGTATAGCAAAATTTTGGGAAATCTTTGCGGAGCCATAACTCAAAAAATTAGCACTAAAACGTTCTGAAAACACTTTATTCGGATTCAGCATACCTTAAAGCATACCCATGCAAATTTTCAGACCGTTTGCTCAAACTTAAAGGATTCGATGAGAAATACATTTTTTCATAAGGGGTTAGTATAGCAAAATTTTGGGATATCTTTCCGGAGCCATAACTCAACAACTTAGGGCTAAAACGTTCTGAAACGACTTTATTCGGATTCCGCATACCTTAAAGCATACCCATGCAAATTTTCAGACCGTTTGCTCAAACTTATAGGATTCGAACGAGAAATCCATTTTTTTGCATAGCAAAATTTAGCGAAATTTTGGGAAATCTTTGCGGGGCCATATCTCAAAAACTAAGGGCTAAAACGTTCTGAAACCACTTTGTTCGGATTCCGCATACCTTAAAGCATACCCATGCAAATTTTCAGACCGTTTGCTCAAACTTAAAGGATTCGATGAGAAATCCATTTTTTCGTAAGGGGTTAGTATAGCAAAATTTTGGGAAATCTTTGCGGGGCCATAACTCAAAAACTAAGGGCTAAAACGTTCTGAAACCACTTTATTCGGATTCAGCATACCTTAAAGCATACCCATGCAAATTTTCAGACCGTTTGCTCAAACTTAAAGGATTCAATGAGAAATCCATTTTTTCGTAAGGGGTAAGTAAAGCAAAATTTTGGGAAATTTTTGGGGGGCCATAACTCAAAAACTAAGGGCTGAAACGTTCTGAAACCACTTTATTCGGATTCAGCATACCTTAAAGCATACCCATGCAAATTTTCAGACCGTTTGCTCAAACTTAAAGGAATTGGTGAAAAATCCATTTTTTCGTAAGGGGTTAGTATAGCAAAATTTTGGGAAATCTTTGCGGAGCCATAACTCCAAAACTGAGGGCTGAAACGTTCTGAAAACACTTTATTCGGATTCAGCATACCTTAAAGCATACCCATGCAAATTTTCAGACCGCTTGCTCAAACTTAAAGGATTCGATGAGAAATCCATGTTTTCATAAGGGGTTAGTATAGCAAAATTTTGGGAAATCTTTGCGGAGCCATAACTCAAAAAATTAGCACTAAAACGTTCTGAAAACACTTTATTCGGATTCAGCATACCTTAAAGCATACCCATGCAAATTTTCAGACCGTTTGCTCAAACTTAAAGGATTCGATGAGAAATACATTTTTTCATAAGGGGTTAGTATAGCAAAATTTTGGGATATCTTTCCGGAGCCATAACTCAACAACTTAGGGCTAAAACGTTCTGAAACGACTTTATTCGGATTCCGCATACCTTAAAGCATACCCATGCAAATTTTCAGACCGTTTGCTCAAACTTATAGGATTCGAACGAGAAATCCATTTTTTTGCATAGCAAAATTTAGCAAAATTTTGGGAAATCTTTGCGGAGCCATAACTCAAAAACTAAGGGCTAAAACGTTCTGAAACCACTTTATTCGGATTCAGCATACCTTAAAGCATACCCATGCAAATTTTCAGACCGTTTGCTCAAACTTAAAGGATTCGATGAGAAATCCATTTTTTCATAAGGGGTTAGTATAGCAAAATTTTGGGAAATCTTTGCGGGGCCATAACTAAAAAACTAAGGGCTAAAACGTTCTGAAACCACTTTATTCGGATTCAGCATACCTTAAAGCATACCCATGCAAATTTTCAGACCGTTTGCTCAAACTTAAAGGATTCCATGAGAAATCCATTTTTTCGTAAGGGGTCAGTATAGCATAATTTTGGGAAATCTTTGCGGAGCCATAACTCAAAAACTTAGGGCTCAAACGTTCTGAAACCACTTTATTCGGATTCAGCATACCTTAAAGCATACCCATGCAAATTTTCAGAACGTTTGCTCAAACTTAAAGGATTCGATGAGAAATACATTTTTTCATAAGGGGTTAGTATAGCAAAATTTTGGGATATCTTTGCGGAGCCATAACTCAAAAACTTAGCACTGAAACGTTCTGAAAACACTTTATTCGGATTCAGCATACCTTAAAGCATTCCCATGCAAATTTTCAGACCGTTTGCTCAAACTTAAAGGAATTGGTGAAAAATCCATTTTTTCATAAGGGGTTAGTATAGCAAAGTTTTGGGAAATTTTTGCGGGGCCATAACTCAAATACTTAGGGCTCAAACGTTCTGAAACCACTTTATTCGGATTCAGCATACCTTAAAGCATACCCATGCAAATTTTCAGACCGTTTGCTCAAACTTAAAGGATTCGATGAGAAATCCATTTTTTGATAAGGGGTTAGTATAGCAAAATTTTGGGAAATCTTTGCGGAGCCATAACTCAAAAACTGAGAGCTAAAACGTTCTGAAACCACTTTATTCGGATTCAGCATACCTTAAAGCATACCCATGCAAATTTTCAGACCGTTTGCTCAAACTTAAAGGATTCGATGAGAAATCCATTTTTTCGTAAGGGCTTAGTATAGCAAAATTTTGGGAAATCTTTGCGGAGCCATAACTCAAAAACTTAGGGCTAAAACGTTCTGAAACCACTTTATTCGGATTCAGCATACCTTAAAGCATACCCATGCAAATTTTCAGAACGTTTGCTCAAACTTAAAGGATTCGATCAGAAATCCATTTTTTTGCATAGCAAAATTTAGCGAAATTTTGGGAAATCTTTGCGGGCCATATCTCAAAAACTAAGTGCTAAAACGTTCTGAAACCACTTTGTTCGGATTCCGCATACCTTAAAGCATACACATGCAAATTTTCAGACCGTTTGCTCAAACTTAAAGGATTCGATGAGAAATCCATTTTTTCGTAAGGGGTTAGTATAGCAAAATTTTGGGAAATCTTTGCGGAGCCATAACTCAAAAACTAAGGGCTAAAACGTTCTGAAAACACTTTATTCGGATTCAGCATACCTTAAAGCATACCCATCCAAATTTTCAGACTGTTTGCTCAAACTTAAAGGATTCAATGAGAAATCCATTTTTTCATAAAGGGTTAGTATAGCAAAATTTTGGGAAATCTTTGCGGGGCCATAACTCAAAAACTAAGGGCTAAAACGTTCTGAAACCACTTTATTCGGATTCAGCATACCTTAAAGCATACCCATGCAAATTTTCAGACCGTTTGCTCAAACTTAAAGGATTCGATGAGAAATCCATTTTTTCATAAGGGGTTAGTATAGCAAAATTTTGGGAAATCTTTGCGGGGCCATAACTAAAAAACTAAGGGCTAAAACGTTCTGAAACCACTTTATTCGGATTCAGCATACCTTACAGCATACCCATGCAAATTTTCAGACCGTTTGCTCAAACTTAAAGGATTCCATGAGAAATCCATTTTTTCGTAAGGGGTTAGTATAGCATAATTTTGGGAAATCTTTGCGGAGCCATAACTCAAAAACTGAGGGCTAAAACGTTCTGAAACCACTTTATTCGGATTCAGCATACCTTAAAGCATACCCATGCAAATTTTCAGAACGTTTGCTCAAACTTAAAGGATTCGATCAGAAATCCATTTTTTTGCATAGCAAAATTTAGCGAAATTTTGGGAAATCTTTGCGGGCCATATCTCAAAAACTAAGGGCTAAAACGTTCTGAAACCACTTTGTTCGGATTCCGCATACCTTAAAGCATACCCATGCAAATTTTCAGACCGTTTGCTCAAACTTAAAGGATTCGATGAGAAATCCATTTATTCGTAAGGGGTTAGTATAGCAAAATTTTGGGAAATCTTTGCGGAGCCATAACTCAAAAACTTAGGGCTAAAACGTTCTGAAAACACTTTATTCGGATTCCGCATACCTTAAAGCATACCCATCCAAATTTGCAGACCGTTTGCTCAAACTTAAAGGAATTGGTGAAAAATCCATTTTTTCATAAAGGGTTAGTATAGCAAAATTTTGGGAAATCTTTGCGGGGCATAACTCAAAAACTAAGGGCTAAAACGTTCTGAAACCACTTTATTCGGATTCAGCATACCTTAAAGCATACCCATGCAAATTTTCAGACCGTTTGCTCAAACTTAAAGGATTCGATGAGAAATCCATTTTTTCATAAGGGGTTAGTATAGCAAAATTTTGGGAAATCTTTGCGGGGCCATAACTAAAAAACTAAGGGCTAAAACGTTCTGAAACCACTTTATTCGGATTCAGCATACCTTACAGCATACCCATGCAAATTTTCAGACCGTTTGCTCAAACTTAAAGGATTCGATGAGAAATCCATTTTTTCGTAAGGGGTTAGTATAGCAAAATTTTGGGAAATCTTTGCGGAGCCATAACTCAAAAACTTAGGGCTAAAACGTTCTGAAAACACTTTATTCGGATTCAGCATACCTTAAAGCATACCCATGCAAATTTTCAGACCGTTTGCACAAACTTAAAGGAATTGGTGAAAAATCCAATTTTTCATAAGGGGTTAGTATAGCAAAATTTTGGGAAATCTTTGCGGCGTCATAACTCAAAAACTAAGGGCTCAAACGTTCTGAAACCACTTTATTCGGATTCAGCATACCTTAAAGCATACCCATTCAAATTTTCAGACCGTTTGCTCAAACTTAAAGGATTCGATGAGAAATCCATTTTTTGATAAGGGGTTAGTATAGCAAAATTTTGGGAAATCTTTACGGAGCCATAACTCAAAAACTGAGAGCTAAAACGTTCTGAAACCACTTTATTCGGATTCAGCATACCTTAAAGCATACCCATGCAAATTTTCAGACCGTTTGCTCAAACTTAAAGGATTCGATGAGAAATCCATTTTTTCGTAAGGGGTTAGTATAGCAAAATTTTGGGAAATCTTTGCGGAGCCATAACTCAAAAACTAAGGGCTAAAACGTTCTGAAAACACTTTATTCGGATTCAGCATACCTTAAAGCATACCCATCCAAATTTTCAGACCGTTTGCTCAAACTTAAAGGAATTGGTGAAAAATCCATTTTTTCATAAAGGGTTAGTATAGCAAAATTTTGGGAAATCTTTGCGGGGCCATAACTCAAAAACTAAGGGCTAAAACGTTCTGAAACCACTTTATTCGGATTCAGCATACCTTAAAGCATACCCATGCAAATTTTCAGACCGTTTGCTCAAACTTAAAGGATTCGATGAGAAATCCATTTTTTCATAAGGGGTTAGTATAGCAAAATTTTGGGAAATCTTTGCGGGGCCATAACTAAAAAACTAAGGGCTAAAACGTTCTGAAACCACTTTATTCGGATTCAGCATACCTTACAGCATACCCATGCAAATTTTCAGACCGTTTGCTCAAACTTAAAGGATTCCATGAGAAATCCATTTTTTCGTAAGGGGTTAGTATAGCATAATTTTGGGAAATCTTTGCGGAGCCATAACTCAAAAACTGAGGGCTAAAACGTTCTGAAACCACTTTATTCGGATTCAGCATACCTTAAAGCATACCTATGCAAATTTTCAGAACGTTTGCTCAAACTTAAAGGATTCGATCAGAAATCCATTTTTTGCATAGCAAAATTTAGCGAAATTTTGGGAAATCTTTGCGGGCCATATCTCAAAAACTAAGGGCTAAAACGTTCTGAAACCACTTTGTTCGGATTCCGCATACCTTAAAGCATACCCATGCAAATTTTCAGACCGTTTGCTCAAACTTAAAGGATTCGATGAGAAATCCTTTTATTCGTAAGGGGTTAGTATAGCAAAATTTTGGGAAATCTTTGCGGAGCCATAACTCAAAAACTTAGGGCTAAAACGTTCTGAAAACACTTTATTCGGATTCAGCATATCTTAAAGCATACCCATCCAAATTTGCAGACCGTTTGCTCAAACTTAAAGGAATTGGTGAAAAATCCATTTTTTCATAAAGGGTTAGTATAGCAAAATTTTGGGAAATCTTTGCGGGGCCATAACTAAAAAACTAAGGGCTAAAACGTTCTGAAACCACTTTATTCGGATTCAGCATACCTTACAGCATACCCATGCAAATTTTCAGACCGTTTGCTCAAACTTAAAGGATTCGATGAGAAATCCATTTTTTCGTAAGGGGTTAGTATAGCAAAATTTTGGGAAATCTTTGCGGAGCCATAACTAAAAAACTAAGGGCTAAAACGTTCTGAAACCACTTTATTCGGATTCAGCATACCTTACAGCATACCCATGCAAATTTTCAGACCGTTTGCTCAAACTTAAAGGATTCGAACGAGAAATCCATTTTTTCATAAGGGGTTAGTATAGCAAAATTTTGGGAAATCTTTGCAGGGCCATAACTCAAAAACTAAGGGCTAAAACGTTCTGAAAACACTTTATTCGGATTCAGCATGCCTTAAAGCATACCCATGCAAATTTTTAGACCGTTTGCTCAAACTTATAGGATTCGATGAGAAATCCATTTTTTCGTAAGGGGTTAGTATAGCAAAATTTTGGGAAATCTTTGCAGGGCCATAACTCAAAAACTTAGGGCTAAAACGTTCTGAAAACACTTTTTTCGGATTCAGCATGCCTTAAAGCATACCCATGCAAATTTTCAGCCCGTTTGCTCAAACTTAAAGGATTCGATGAAAAATCCATTTTTTCATAAGGGGTTAGTATTGCAAAATTTTGGGAAATCTTTGCAGGGCCATAACTCAAAACTAGGGGCTAAAACGTTCTGAAAACACTTTGTTCGGTTTCAGCATGCCTTAAAGCATACCCATGCAAATTTTCAGACCGTTTGCTCAAACTTAAAGAATTCGATGAGAAATCCATTTTTTCGTAAGGGGTTAGTATAGCAAACTTTTGGGAAATCTTTGCAGGACCATAACTCAAAAACTAAGGTCTAAAACGTTCTGAAAACACTTTATTCGGATTCAGCATGCCTTAAAGCATACCCATGCAAATTTTCAGACCGTTTGCTCAAACTTATAGGATTCGATGAGAAATCCATTTTTTCGTAAGGGGTTAGTATAGCAAAATTTTGGGAAATCTTTGCGGAGCCATAACTCAAAAACTTAGGGCTAAAACTTTCTGAAAACACTTTATTCGGATTCAGCATACCTTAAAGCATACCCATGGAAATTTTCAGACCGTTTGCACAAACTTAAAGGATTCGGTTAAAAATCCATTTTTTCATAAGGGGTTAGTATAGCAAAATTTTGAGAAATCTTTGCGACGTCATAACTCAAAAACTAAGGGCTAAAACGTTCTGAAACCACTTTATTCGGATTCCGCATACCTTAAAGCACACCCATGCAAATTTTCAGACCGTTTGCTCAAACTTAAAGGATTCGAACGAGAAATCCATTATTTCATAAGGGGTTAGTACAGCAAAATTTTGGGAAATCTTTGCAGGGCCATAACTCAAAAACTAAGGGCTAAAACGTTCTGAAACCATTTTATTCGGATTCAGCATACCTTAAAGCATACCCATGCAAATTTTCAGACCGTTTGCTCAAACTTAAAGGATTCGATGAGAAATCCATTTTTTCATAAGGGGTTAGTATAGCAAAATTTTGGGAAATCTTTGCGGAGCCATAACTCAAAAACTTAGGGCTAAAACGTTCTGAAAACACTTTATTCGGATTCAGCATACCTTAAAACATACCCATGGAAATTTTCAGACCGTTTGCTCAAACTTAAAGGATTCGATGAGAAATCCATTTTTTCATAAGGGGTTAGTATAGCAAAATTTTGGGAAATCTTTGCGGGGCCTTAACTCAAAAACTTAAGGCTAAAACGTTCTGAAACCACTTTATTCGGATTCCGCATACCTTAAAGCATACCCAATGCAAATTTTCAGACCGTTTGCTCAAACTTAAAGGATTCGATGAGAAATCCATTTTTTCATAAGGGGTTAGCATAGCAAAATTTTGGGAAATCTTTGCGGGCCCTTAACTCAAAAACTTAAGGCTAAAACGTTCTGAAACCACTTTATTCGGATTCAGCATACCTTAAAGCATACCCATGGAAATTTTCAGACCGTTTGCACAAACTTAAAGGATTCGGTTAAAAATCCATTTTTTCATAAGGGGTTAGTATAGCAAAATTTTGAGAAATCTTTGCGACGTCATAACTCAAAAACTAAGGGCTAAAACGTTCTGAAACCACTTTATTCGGATTCAGCATACCTTAAAGCATACCCATGCAAATTTTCAGACCGTTTGCTCAAACTTAAAGGATTCGATGAGAAATCCATTTTTTCATAAGGGGTTAGTATAGCAAAATTTTGGGAAATCTTTGCGGAGCCATAACTCAAAAACTTAGGGCTAAAACGTTCTGAAAACACTTTATTCGGATTCAGCATACCTTAAAACATACCCATGGAAATTTTCAGACCGTTTGCTCAAACTTAAAGGATTCGATGAGAAATCCATTTTTTCATAAGGGGTTAGTATAGCAAAATTTTGGGAAATCTTTGCGGGGCCTTAACTCAAAAACTTAAGGCTAAAACGTTCTGAAACCACTTTATTCGGATTCCGCATACCTTAAAGCATACCCAATGCAAATTTTCAGACCGTTTGCTCAAACTTAAAGGATTCGATGAGAAATCCATTTTTTCATAAGGGGTTAGCATAGCAAAATTTTGGGAAATCTTTGCGGGCCCTTAACTCAAAAACTTAAGGCTAAAACGTTCTGAAACCACTTTATTCGGATTCAGCATACCTTAAAGCATACCCATGCAAATTTTCAGCCCGTTTGCACAAACTTAAAGGAATTAGTGAAAAATCCATATTTTCATAAGGGGTTAGTATAGCAAAATTTTGGCACAATCTTTGCGGGGCCATAACTCAAAAACTAAGGGCTGAAACGTTCTGAAACCACTTTATTCGGATTCAGCATACCTTAAAGCATACCCATGCAAATTTTCAGACCGTTTGCTCAAACTTAAAGGATTCGATGAGAAATCCATTTTTTCATAAGGGGTTAGTATAGCAAAATTTTGGGAAATCTTTGCGGGGCCTTAACTCAAAAACTTAAGGCTAAAACGTTCTGAAAACACTTTATTCGGATTCAGCATGCCTTAAAGCATACCCATGCAAATTTTCAGACCGTTTGCTCAAACTTATAGGATTCGATGAGAAATCCATTTTTTCGTAAGGGGTTAGTATAGCAAAATTTTGGGAAATCTTTGCGGAGCCATAACTCAAAAACTGAGGGCTAAAACTTTCTGAAAATACTTTATTCGGATTCAGCATACCTTAAAGCATACCCATGGAAATTTTCAGACCGTTTGCACAAACTTAAAGGATTCGGTGAAAAATCCATTTTTTCGTAAGGGGTTAGTATAGCAAAATTTTGGGAAATCTTTGCGGAGCCATAACTCAAAAACTAAGGGCTAAAACGTTCTGAAAACACTTTATTCGGATTCAGCATACCTTAAAGCATACCCATCCAAATTTTCAGACTGTTTGCTCAAACTTAAAGGAATTGGTGAAAAATCCATTTTTTCATAAAGGGTTAGTATAGCAAAATTTTGGGAAATCTTTGCGGGGCCATAACTCAAAAACTAAGGGCTAAAACGTTCTGAAACCACTTTATTCGGATTCAGCATACCTTAAAGCATACCCATGCAAATTTTCAGACCGTTTGCTCAAACTTAAAGGATTCGATGAGAAATCCATTTTTTCATAAGGGGTTAGTATAGCAAAATTTTGGGAAATCTTTGTGGGGCCATAACTAAAAAACTAAGGGCTAAAACGTTCTGAAAGCACTTTATTCGGATTCAGCATACCTTACAGCATACCCATGCAAATTTTCAGACCGTTTGCTCAAACTTAAAGGATTCCATGAGAAATCCATTTTTTCGTAAGGGGTTAGTATAGCATAATTTTGGGAAATCTTTGCGGAGCCATAACTCAAAAACTGAGGGCTAAAACGTTCTGAAACCACTTTATTCGGATTCAGCATACCTTAAAGCATACCCATGCAAATTTTCAGAACGTTTGCTCAAACTTAAAGGATTCGATCAGAAATCCATTTTTTTGCATAGCAAAATTTAGCGAAATTTTGGGAAATCTTTGCGGGCCATATCTCAAAAACTAAGGGCTAAAACGTTCTGAAACCACTTTGTTCGGATTCCGCATACCTTAAAGCATACCCATGCAAATTTTCAGACCGTTTGCTCAAACTTAAAGGATTCGATGAGAAATCCTTTTATTCGTAAGGGGTTAGTATAGCAAAATTTTGGGAAATCTTTGCGGAGCCATAACTCAAAAACTTAGGGCTAAAACGTTCTGAAAACACTTTATTCGGATTCAGCATACCTTAAAGCATACCCATCCAAATTTGCAGACCGTTTGCTCAAACTTAAAGGAATTGGTGAAAAATCCATTTTTTCATAAAGGGTTAGTATAGCAAAATTTTGGGAAATCTTTGCGGGCCATAACTCAAAAACTAAGGGCTAAAACGTTCTGAAACCACTTTATTCGGATTCAGCATACCTTAAAGCATACCCATGCAAATTTTCAGACCGTTTGCTCAAACTTAAAGGATTCGATGAGAAATCCATTTTTTCATAAGGGGTTAGTATAGCAAAATTTTGGGAAATCTTTGCGGGGCCATAACTAAAAAACTAAGGGCTAAAACGTTCTGAAACCACTTTATTCGGATTCAGCATACCTTACAGCATACCCATGCAAATTTTCAGACCGTTTGCTCAAACTTAAAGGATTCGAACGAGAAATCCATTTTTTCATAAGGGGTTAGTATAGCAAAATTTTGGGAAATCTTTGCAGGGCCATAACTAAAAAACTAAGGGTTAAAACGTTCTGAAAACACTTTATTCGGATTCAGCATGCCTTAAAGCATACCCATGCAAATTTTCAGACCGTTTGCTCAAACTTATAGGATTCGATGAGAAATCCATTTTTTCGTAAGGGGTTAGTATAGCAAAATTTTGGGAAATCTTTGCAGGGCCATAACTCAAAAACTTAGGGCTAAAACGTTCTGAAAACACTTTATTCGGATTCAGCATGCCTTAAAGCATACCCATGCAAATATTCAGCCCGTTTGCACAAACTTAAAGGAATTGGTGAAAAATCCATTTTTTCATAAGGGGTTAGTATTGCAAAATTTTGGGAAATCTTTGCAGGGCCATAACTCAAAACTAGGGGCTAAAACGTTCTGAAAACACTTTGTTCGGTTTCAGCATGCCTTAAAGCATACCCATGCAAATTTTCAGACCGTTTGCTCAAACTTAAAGAATTCGATGAGAAATCCATTTTTTCGTAAGGGGTTAGTATAGCAAAATTTTGGGAAATCTTTGCAGTACCATAACTCAAAAACTAAGGGCTAAAACGTTCTGAAAACACTTTATTCGGATTCAGCATACCTTAAAGCATACCCATCCAAATTTTCAGACTGTTTGCTCAAACTTAAAGGATTCAATGAGAAATCCATTTTTTCATAAAGGGTTAGTATAGCAAAATTTTGGGAAATCTTTGCGGGGCCATAACTCAAAAACTAAGGGCTAAAACGTTCTGAAACCACTTTATTCGGATTCAGCATACCTTAAAGCATACCCATGCAAATTTTCAGACCGTTTGCTCAAACTTAAAGGATTCGATGAGAAATCCATTTTTTCATAAGGGGTTAGTATAGCAAAATTTTGGGAAATCTTTGCGGGGCCATAACTAAAAAACTAAGGGCTAAAACGTTCTGAAACCACTTTATTCGGATTCAGCATACCTTACAGCATACCCATGCAAATTTTCAGACCGTTTGCTCAAACTTAAAGGATTCCATGAGAAATCCATTTTTTCGTAAGGGGTTAGTATAGCAAAATTTTGGGAAATCTTTGCGGGGCCATAACTCAAAAACTAAGGGCTAAAACGTTCTGAAACCACTTTATTCGGATTCAGCATACCTTAAAGCATTCCCATGCAAATTTTCAGACCGTTTGCTCAAACTTAAAGGAATTGGTGAAAAATCCATTTTTTCATAAGGGGTTAGTATAGCAAAGTTTTGGGAAATTTTTGCGGGGCCATAACTCAAATACTTAGGGCTCAAACGTTCTGAAACCACTTTATTCGGATTCAGCATACCTTAAAGCATACCCATGCAAATTTTCAGACCGTTTGCTCAAACTTAAAGGATTCGATGAGAAATCCATTTTTTGATAAGGGGTTAGTATAGCAAAATTTTGGGAAATCTTTGCGGAGCCATAACTCAAAAACTGAGAGCTAAAACGTTCTGAAACCACTTTATTCGGATTCAGCATACCTTAAAGCATACCCATGCAAATTTTCAGACCGTTTGCTCAAACTTAAAGGATTCGATGAGAAATCCATTTTTTCGTAAGGGCTTAGTATAGCAAAATTTTGGGAAATCTTTGCGGAGCCATAACTCAAAAACTTAGGGCTAAAACGTTCTGAAACCACTTTATTCGGATTCAGCATACCTTAAAGCATACCCATGCAAATTTTCAGAACGTTTGCTCAAACTTAAAGGATTCGATCAGAAATCCATTTTTTTGCATAGCAAAATTTAGCGAAATTTTGGGAAATCTTTGCGGGCCATATCTCAAAAACTAAGTGCTAAAACGTTCTGAAACCACTTTGTTCGGATTCCGCATACCTTAAAGCATACACATGCAAATTTTCAGACCGTTTGCTCAAACTTAAAGGATTCGATGAGAAATCCATTTTTTCGTAAGGGGTTAGTATAGCAAAATTTTGGGAAATCTTTGCGGAGCCATAACTCAAAAACTAAGGGCTAAAACGTTCTGAAAACACTTTATTCGGATTCAGCATACCTTAAAGCATACCCATCCAAATTTTCAGACTGTTTGCTCAAACTTAAAGGATTCAATGAGAAATCCATTTTTTCATAAAGGGTTAGTATAGCAAAATTTTGGGAAATCTTTGCGGGGCCATAACTCAAAAACTAAGGGCTGAAACGTTCTGAAACCACTTTATTCGGATTCAGCATACCTTAAAGCATACCCATGCAAATTTTCAGACCGTTTGCTCAAACTTAAAGGATTCGATGAGAAATCCATTTTTTCATAAGGGGTTAGTATAGCAAAATTTTGGGAAATCTTTGCGGGGCCATAACTAAAAAACTAAGGGCTAAAACGTTCTGAAACCACTTTATTCGGATTCAGCATACCTTACAGCATACCCATGCAAATTTTCAGACCGTTTGCTCAAACTTAAAGGATTCCATGAGAAATCCATTTTTTCGTAAGGGGTTAGTATAGCATAATTTTGGGAAATCTTTGCGGAGCCATAACTCAAAAACTGAGGGCTAAAACGTTCTGAAACCACTTTATTCGGATTCAGCATACCTTAAAGCATACCCATGCAAATTTTCAGAACGTTTGCTCAAACTTAAAGGATTCGATCAGAAATCCATTTTTTTGCATAGCAAAATTTAGCGAAATTTTGGGAAATCTTTGCGGGCCATATCTCAAAAACTAAGGGCTAAAACGTTCTGAAACCACTTTGTTCGGATTCCGCATACCTTAAAGCATACCCATGCAAATTTTCAGACCGTTTGCTCAAACTTAAAGGATTCGATGAGAAATCCATTTATTCGTAAGGGGTTAGTATAGCAAAATTTTGGGAAATCTTTGCGGAGCCATAACTCAAAAACTTAGGGCTAAAACGTTCTGAAAACACTTTATTCGGATTCCGCATACCTTAAAGCATACCCATCCAAATTTGCAGACCGTTTGCTCAAACTTAAAGGAATTGGTGAAAAATCCATTTTTTCATAAAGGGTTAGTATAGCAAAATTTTGGGAAATCTTTGCGGGGCATAACTCAAAAACTAAGGGCTAAAACGTTCTGAAACCACTTTATTCGGATTCAGCATACCTTAAAGCATACCCATGCAAATTTTCAGACCGTTTGCTCAAACTTAAAGGATTCGATGAGAAATCCATTTTTTCATAAGGGGTTAGTATAGCAAAATTTTGGGAAATCTTTGCGGGGCCATAACTAAAAAACTAAGGGCTAAAACGTTCTGAAACCACTTTATTCGGATTCAGCATACCTTACAGCATACCCATGCAAATTTTCAGACCGTTTGCTCAAACTTAAAGGATTCGATGAGAAATCCATTTTTTCGTAAGGGGTTAGTATAGCAAAATTTTGGGAAATCTTTGCGGAGCCATAACTCAAAAACTTAGGGCTAAAACGTTCTGAAAACACTTTATTCGGATTCAGCATACCTTAAAGCATACCCATGCAAATTTTCAGACCGTTTGCACAAACTTAAAGGAATTGGTGAAAAATCCAATTTTTCATAAGGGGTTAGTATAGCAAAATTTTGGGAAATCTTTGCGGCGTCATAACTCAAAAACTAAGGGCTCAAACGTTCTGAAACCACTTTATTCGGATTCAGCATACCTTAAAGCATACCCATTCAAATTTTCAGACCGTTTGCTCAAACTTAAAGGATTCGATGAGAAATCCATTTTTTGATAAGGGGTTAGTATAGCAAAATTTTGGGAAATCTTTACGGAGCCATAACTCAAAAACTGAGAGCTAAAACGTTCTGAAACCACTTTATTCGGATTCAGCATACCTTAAAGCATACCCATGCAAATTTTCAGACCGTTTGCTCAAACTTAAAGGATTCGATGAGAAATCCATTTTTTCGTAAGGGGTTAGTATAGCAAAATTTTGGGAAATCTTTGCGGAGCCATAACTGAAAAACTTAGGGCTAAAACGTTCTGAAACCACTTTATTCGGATTCAGCATACCTTAAAGCATACCCATGCAAATTTTCAGAACGTTTGCTCAAACTTAAAGGATTCGATCAGAAATCCATTTTTTTGCATAGCAAAATTTAGCGAAATTTTGGGAAATCTTTGCGGGCCATATCTCAAAAACTAAGGGCTAAAACGTTCTGAAACCACTTTGTTCGGATTCCGCATACCTTAAAGCATACACATGCAAATTTTCAGACCGTTTGCTCAAACTTAAAGGATTCGATGAGAAATCCATTTTTTCGTAAGGGGTTAGTATAGCAAAATTTTGGGAAATCTTTGCGGAGCCATAACTCAAAAACTAAGGGCTAAAACGTTCTGAAAACACTTTATTCGGATTCAGCATACCTTAAAGCATACCCATCCAAATTTTCAGACCGTTTGCTCAAACTTAAAGGAATTGGTGAAAAATCCATTTTTTCATAAAGGGTTAGTATAGCAAAATTTTGGGAAATCTTTGCGGGGCCATAACTCAAAAACTAAGGGCTAAAACGTTCTGAAACCACTTTATTCGGATTCAGCATACCTTAAAGCATACCCATGCAAATTTTCAGACCGTTTGCTCAAACTTAAAGGATTCGATGAGAAATCCATTTTTTCATAAGGGGTTAGTATAGCAAAATTTTGGGAAATCTTTGCGGGGCCATAACTAAAAAACTAAGGGCTAAAACGTTCTGAAACCACTTTATTCGGATTCAGCATACCTTACAGCATACCCATGCAAATTTTCAGACCGTTTGCTCAAACTTAAAGGATTCCATGAGAAATCCATTTTTTCGTAAGGGGTTAGTATAGCATAATTTTGGGAAATCTTTGCGGAGCCATAACTCAAAAACTGAGGGCTAAAACGTTCTGAAACCACTTTATTCGGATTCAGCATACCTTAAAGCATACCTATGCAAATTTTCAGAACGTTTGCTCAAACTTAAAGGATTCGATCAGAAATCCATTTTTTGCATAGCAAAATTTAGCGAAATTTTGGGAAATCTTTGCGGGCCATATCTCAAAAACTAAGGGCTAAAACGTTCTGAAACCACTTTGTTCGGATTCCGCATACCTTAAAGCATACCCATGCAAATTTTCAGACCGTTTGCTCAAACTTAAAGGATTCGATGAGAAATCCTTTTATTCGTAAGGGGTTAGTATAGCAAAATTTTGGGAAATCTTTGCGGAGCCATAACTCAAAAACTTAGGGCTAAAACGTTCTGAAAACACTTTATTCGGATTCAGCATATCTTAAAGCATACCCATCCAAATTTGCAGACCGTTTGCTCAAACTTAAAGGAATTGGTGAAAAATCCATTTTTTCATAAAGGGTTAGTATAGCAAAATTTTGGGAAATCTTTGCGGGGCCATAACTAAAAAACTAAGGGCTAAAACGTTCTGAAACCACTTTATTCGGATTCAGCATACCTTACAGCATACCCATGCAAATTTTCAGACCGTTTGCTCAAACTTAAAGGATTCGATGAGAAATCCATTTTTTCGTAAGGGGTTAGTATAGCAAAATTTTGGGAAATCTTTGCGGAGCCATAACTAAAAAACTAAGGGCTAAAACGTTCTGAAACCACTTTATTCGGATTCAGCATACCTTACAGCATACCCATGCAAATTTTCAGACCGTTTGCTCAAACTTAAAGGATTCGAACGAGAAATCCATTTTTTCATAAGGGGTTAGTATAGCAAAATTTTGGGAAATCTTTGCAGGGCCATAACTCAAAAACTAAGGGCTAAAACGTTCTGAAAACACTTTATTCGGATTCAGCATGCCTTAAAGCATACCCATGCAAATTTTTAGACCGTTTGCTCAAACTTATAGGATTCGATGAGAAATCCATTTTTTCGTAAGGGGTTAGTATAGCAAAATTTTGGGAAATCTTTGCAGGGCCATAACTCAAAAACTTAGGGCTAAAACGTTCTGAAAACACTTTTTTCGGATTCAGCATGCCTTAAAGCATACCCATGCAAATTTTCAGCCCGTTTGCACAAACTTAAAGGAATTGGTGAAAAATCCATTTTTTCATAAGGGGTTAGTATTGCAAAATTTTGGGAAATCTTTGCAGGGCCATAACTCAAAACTAGGGGCTAAAACGTTCTGAAAACACTTTGTTCGGTTTCAGCATGCCTTAAAGCATACCCATGCAAATTTTCAGACCGTTTGCTCAAACTTAAAGAATTCGATGAGAAATCCATTTTTTCGTAAGGGGTTAGTATAGCAAACTTTTGGGAAATCTTTGCAGGACCATAACTCAAAAACTAAGGTCTAAAACGTTCTGAAAACACTTTATTCGGATTCAGCATGCCTTAAAGCATACCCATGCAAATTTTCAGACCGTTTGCTCAAACTTATAGGATTCGATGAGAAATCCATTTTTTCGTAAGGGGTTAGTATAGCAAAATTTTGGGAAATCTTTGCGGAGCCATAACTCAAAAACTTAGGGCTAAAACTTTCTGAAAACACTTTATTCGGATTCAGCATACCTTAAAGCATACCCATGGAAATTTTCAGACCGTTTGCACAAACTTAAAGGATTCGGTTAAAAATCCATTTTTTCATAAGGGGTTAGTATAGCAAAATTTTGAGAAATCTTTGCGACGTCATAACTCAAAAACTAAGGGCTAAAACGTTCTGAAACCACTTTATTCGGATTCCGCATACCTTAAAGCACACCCATGCAAATTTTCAGACCGTTTGCTCAAACTTAAAGGATTCGAACGAGAAATCCATTATTTCATAAGGGGTTAGTACAGCAAAATTTTGGGAAATCTTTGCAGGGCCATAACTCAAAAACTAAGGGCTAAAACGTTCTGAAACCACTTTATTCGGATTCAGCATACCTTAAAGCATACCCATGCAAATTTTCAGACCGTTTGCTCAAACTTAAAGGATTCGATGAGAAATCCATTTTTTCATAAGGGGTTAGTATAGCAAAATTTTGGGAAATCTTTGCGGAGCCATAACTCAAAAACTTAGGGCTAAAACGTTCTGAAAACACTTTATTCGGATTCAGCATACCTTAAAACATACCCATGGAAATTTTCAGACCGTTTGCTCAAACTTAAAGGATTCGATGAGAAATCCATTTTTTCATAAGGGGTTAGTATAGCAAAATTTTGGGAAATCTTTGCGGGGCCTTAACTCAAAAACTTAAGGCTAAAACGTTCTGAAACCACTTTATTCGGATTCCGCATACCTTAAAGCATACCCAATGCAAATTTTCAGACCGTTTGCTCAAACTTAAAGGATTCGATGAGAAATCCATTTTTTCATAAGGGGTTAGCATAGCAAAATTTTGGGAAATCTTTGCGGGCCCTTAACTCAAAAACTTAAGGCTAAAACGTTCTGAAACCACTTTATTCGGATTCAGCATACCTTAAAGCATACCCATGCAAATTTTCAGCCCGTTTGCACAAACTTAAAGGAATTAGTGAAAAATCCATATTTTCATAAGGGGTTAGTATAGCAAAATTTTGGCACAATCTTTGCGGGGCCATAACTCAAAAACTAAGGGCTGAAACGTTCTGAAACCACTTTATTCGGATTCAGCATACCTTAAAGCATACCCATGCAAATTTTCAGACCGTTTGCTCAAACTTAAAGGATTCGATGAGAAATCCATTTTTTCATAAGGGGTTAGTATAGCAAAATTTTGGGAAATCTTTGCGGGGCCTTAACTCAAAAACTTAAGGCTAAAACGTTCTGAAAACACTTTATTCGGATTCAGCATGCCTTAAAGCATACCCATGCAAATTTTCAGACCGTTTGCTCAAACTTATAGGATTCGATGAGAAATCCATTTTTTCGTAAGGGGTTAGTATAGCAAAATTTTGGGAAATCTTTGCGGAGCCATAACTCAAAAACTTAGGGCTAAAACTTTCTGAAAATACTTTATTCGGATTCAGCATACCTTAAAGCATACCCATGGAAATTTTCAGACCGTTTGCACAAACTTAAAGGATTCGGTGAAAAATCCATTTTTTCGTTAGGGGTTAGTATAGCAAAATTTTGGGAAATCTTTGCGGAGCCATAACTCAAAAACTAAGGGCTAAAACGTTCTGAAAACACTTTATTCGGATTCAGCATACCTTAAAGCATACCCATCCAAATTTTCAGACTGTTTGCTCAAACTTAAAGGAATTGGTGAAAAATCCATTTTTTCATAAAGGGTTAGTATAGCAAAATTTTGGGAAATCTTTGCGGGGCCATAACTCAAAAACTAAGGGCTAAAACGTTCTGAAACCACTTTATTCGGATTCAGCATACCTTAAAGCATACCCATGCAAATTTTCAGACCGTTTGCTCAAACTTAAAGGATTCGATGAGAAATCCATTTTTTCATAAGGGGTTAGTATAGCAAAATTTTGGGAAATCTTTGTGGGGCCATAACTAAAAAACTAAGGGCTAAAACGTTCTGAAAGCACTTTATTCGGATTCAGCATACCTTACAGCATACCCATGCAAATTTTCAGACCGTTTGCTCAAACTTAAAGGATTCCATGAGAAATCCATTTTTTCGTAAGGGGTTAGTATAGCATAATTTTGGGAAATCTTTGCGGAGCCATAACTCAAAAACTGAGGGCTAAAACGTTCTGAAACCACTTTATTCGGATTCAGCATACCTTAAAGCATACCCATGCAAATTTTCAGAACGTTTGCTCAAACTTAAAGGATTCGATCAGAAATCCATTTTTTTGCATAGCAAAATTTAGCGAAATTTTGGGAAATCTTTGCGGGCCATATCTCAAAAACTAAGGGCTAAAACGTTCTGAAACCACTTTGTTCGGATTCCGCATACCTTAAAGCATACCCATGCAAATTTTCAGACCGTTTGCTCAAACTTAAAGGATTCGATGAGAAATCCTTTTATTCGTAAGGGGTTAGTATAGCAAAATTTTGGGAAATCTTTGCGGAGCCATAACTCAAAAACTTAGGGCTAAAACGTTCTGAAAACACTTTATTCGGATTCAGCATACCTTAAAGCATACCCATCCAAATTTGCAGACCGTTTGCTCAAACTTAAAGGAATTGGTGAAAAATCCATTTTTTCATAAAGGGTTAGTATAGCAAAATTTTGGGAAATCTTTGCGGGCCATAACTCAAAAACTAAGGGCTAAAACGTTCTGAAACCACTTTATTCGGATTCAGCATACCTTAAAGCATACCCATGCAAATTTTCAGACCGTTTGCTCAAACTTAAAGGATTCGATGAGAAATCCATTTTTTCATAAGGGGTTAGTATAGCAAAATTTTGGGAAATCTTTGCGGGGCCATAACTAAAAAACTAAGGGCTAAAACGTTCTGAAACCACTTTATTCGGATTCAGCATACCTTACAGCATACCCATGCAAATTTTCAGACCGTTTGCTCAAACTTAAAGGATTCGAACGAGAAATCCATTTTTTCATAAGGGGTTAGTATAGCAAAATTTTGGGAAATCTTTGCAGGGCCATAACTAAAAAACTAAGGGTTAAAACGTTCTGAAAACACTTTATTCGGATTCAGCATGCCTTAAAGCATACCCATGCAAATTTTCAGACCGTTTGCTCAAACTTATAGGATTCGATGAGAAATCCATTTTTTCGTAAGGGGTTAGTATAGCAAAATTTTGGGAAATCTTTGCAGGGCCATAACTCAAAAACTTAGGGCTAAAACGTTCTGAAAACACTTTATTCGGATTCAGCATGCCTTAAAGCATACCCATGCAAATATTCAGCCCGTTTGCACAAACTTAAAGGAATTGGTGAAAAATCCATTTTTTCATAAGGGGTTAGTATTGCAAAATTTTGGGAAATCTTTGCAGGGCCATAACTCAAAACTAGGGGCTAAAACGTTCTGAAAACACTTTGTTCGGTTTCAGCATGCCTTAAAGCATACCCATGCAAATTTTCAGACCGTTTGCTCAAACTTAAAGAATTCGATGAGAAATCCATTTTTTCGTAAGGGGTTAGTATAGCAAAATTTTGGGAAATCTTTGCAGGACCATAACTCAAAAACTAAGGGCTAAAACGTTCTGAAAACACTTTATTCGGATTCAGCATGCCTTAAAGCATACCCATGCAAATTTTCAGACCGTTTGCTCAAACTTATAGGATTCGATGAGAAATCCATTTTTTCGTAAGGGGTTAGTATAGCAAAATTTTGGGAAATCTTTGCGGAGCCATAACTCAAAAACTTAGGGCTAAAACTTTCTGAAAACACTTTATTCGGATTCAGCATACCTTAAAGCATACCCATGGAAATTTTCAGACCGTTTGCACAAACTTAAAGGATTCGGTGAAAAATCCATTTTTTCATAAGGGGTTAGTATAGCAAAATTTTGAGAAATCTTTGCGACGTCATAACTCAAAAACTAAGGGCTAAAACGTTCTGAAACCACTTTATTCGGATTCCGCATACCTTAAAGCACACCCATGCAAATTTTCAGACCGTTTGCTCAAACTTAAAGGATTCGATGAGAAATCCATTTTTTCATAAGGGGTTAGTATAGCAAAATTTTGGGAAATCTTTGCGGAGCCATAACTCAAAAACTTAGGGCTAAAACGTTCTGAAAACACTTTATTCGGATTCAGCATACCTTAAAACATACACATGGAAATTTTCAGACCGTTTGCTCAAACTTAAAGGATTCGATGAGAAATCCATTTTTTCATAAGGGGTTAGTATAGCAAAATTTTGGGAAATCTTTGCGGGGCCTTAACTCAAAAACTTAAGGCTAAAACGTTCTGA
Organism: Dilophus febrilis; assembly: GCA_958336335.1. Classification (NCBI taxonomy): domain Eukaryota; kingdom Metazoa; phylum Arthropoda; class Insecta; order Diptera; family Bibionidae; genus Dilophus; species Dilophus febrilis. The sequence goes on from OY284473.1 coordinate 20,570,589, forward strand.
AACCACTTTATTCGGATTCCGCATACCTTAAAGCATACCCATTGCAAATTTTCAGACCGTTTGCTCAAACTTAAAGGATTCGATGAGAAATCCATTTTTTCATAAGGGGTTAGCATAGCAAAATTTTGGGAAATCTTTGCGGGGCCTTAACTCAAAAACTAAGGGCTAAAACGTTCTGAAACCACTTTATTCGGATTCAGCATACCTTAAAGCATACCCATGCAAATTTTCAGCCCGTTTGCACAAACTTAAAGGAATTAGTGAAAAATCCATATTTTCATAAGGGGTTAGTATAGCAAAATTTTGGCACAATCTTTGCGGGGCCATAACTCAAAAACTAAGGGCTGAAACGTTCTGAAACCACTTTATTCGGATTCAGCATACCTTAAAGCATACCCATGCAAATTTTCAGACCGTTTGCTCAAACTTAAAGGATTCGATGAGAAATCCATTTTTTCATAAGGGGTTAGTATAGCAAAATTTTGGGAAATCTTTGCGGGGCCTTAACTCAAAAACTTAAGGCTAAAACGTTCTGAAAACACTTTATTCGGATTCAGCATGCCTTAAAGCATACCCATGCAAATTTTCAGACCGTTTGCTCAAACTTATAGGATTCGATGAGAAATCCATTTTTTCGTAAGGGGTTAGTATAGCAAAATTTTGGGAAATCTTTGCGGAGCCATAACTCAAAAACTTAGGGCTAAAACTTTCTGAAAATACTTTATTCGGATTCAGCATACCTTAAAGCATACCCATGGAAATTTTCAGACCGTTTGCACAAACTTAAAGGATTCGGTGAAAAATCCATTTTTTCATAAGGGGTTAGTATAGCAAAATTTTGAGAAATCTTTGCGACGTCATAACTCATAAACTAAGGGCTAAAACGTTCTAAAACCACTTTATTCGGATTCCGCATACCTTAAAGCACACCCATGCAAATTTTCAGACCGTTTGCTCAAACTTAAAGGATTCGAACGAGAAATCCATTATTTCATAAGGGGTTAGTATAGCAAAATTTTGGGAAATCTTTGCAGGGCCATAACTCAAAAACTAAGGGCTAAAACGTTCTGAAACCACTTTATTCGGATTCAGCATACCTTAAAGCATACCCATGCAAATTTTCAGACCGTTTGCTCAAACTTAAAGGATTCGATGAGAAATCCATTTTTTCATAAGGGGTTAGTATAGCAAAATTTTGGGAAATCTTTGCGGAGCCATAACTCAAAAACTTAGGGCTAAAACGTTCTGAAACCACTTTATTCGGATTCAGCATACCTTAAAGCATACCCATGCGAATTTTCAGACCGCTTGCTCATACTTAAAGGATTCAATGAGAAATCCATTTTTTCATAAGGGGTTAATATAGCAAAATTTTGGGAAATCTTTGCGGGGCCATAACTCAAAAACTAAGGCATAAAACGTTCTGAAACCACTTTATTCGGATTCAGCATACCTTAAAGCACACCCATGCGAATTTTCAGACCGTTTGCTCAAACTTAAAGGATTCGATGAGAAATCCATTTTTTCATAAGGGGTTAGTATAGCAAAATTTTGGGAAATCTTTGCGGGGCCTTAACTCAAAAACTTTTTCAAAAACAAATTTTCAGCCCGTTTGCACAAACTTAAAGGAATTGGTGAAAATCCATTTTTTCATAAGGGGTTAGTATTGCAAAATTTTGGGAAATCTTTGCAGGGCCATAACTCAAAACTAGGGGCTAAAACGTTCTGAAAACACTTTGTTCGGTTTCAGCATGCCTTAAAGCATACCCATGCAAATTTTCAGACCGTTTGCTCAAACTTAAAGAATTCGATGAGAAATCCATTTTTTCGTAAGGGGTTAGTATAGCAAAATTTTGGGAAATCTTTGCAGGACCATAACTCAAAAACTAAGGGCTAAAACGTTCTGAAAACACTTTATTCGGATTCAGCATGCCTTAAAGCATACCCATGCAAATTTTCAGACCGTTTGCTCAAACTTATAGGATTCGATGAGAAATCCATTTTTTCGTAAGGGGTTAGTATAGCAAAATTTTGGGAAATCTTTGCGGAGCCATAACTCAAAAACTTAGGGCTAAAACTTTCTGAAAATACTTTATTCGGATTCAGCATACCTTAAAGCATACCCATGGAAATTTTCAGACCGTTTGCACAAACTTAAAGGATTCGGTGAGAAATCCATTTTTTCGTAAGGGGTTAGTATAGCAAAATTTTGGGAAATCTTTGCGGAGCCATAACTCAAAAACTTAGGGCTAAAACTTTCTGAAAATACTTTATTCGGATTCAGCATACCTTAAAGCATACCCATGGAAATTTTCAGACCGTTTGCACAAACTTAAAGGATTCGGTGAAAAATCCATTTTTTCATAAGGGGTTAGTATAGCAAAATTTTGAGAAATCTTTGCGACGTCATAACTCATAAACTAAGGGCTAAAACGTTCTAAAACCACTTTATTCGGATTCCGCATACCTTAAAGCACACCCATGCAAATTTTCAGACCGTTTGCTCAAACTTAAAGGATTCGAACGAGAAATCCATTATTTCATAAGGGGTTAGTATAGCAAAATTTTGGGAAATCTTTGCAGGGCCATAACTCAAAAACTAAGGGCTAAAACGTTCTGAAACCACTTTATTCGGATTCAGCATACCTTAAAGCATACCCATGCAAATTTTCAGACCGTTTGCTCAAACTTAAAGGATTCGATGAGAAATCCATTTTTTCATAAGGGGTTAGTATAGCAAAATTTTGGGAAATCTTTGCGGAGCCATAACTCAAAAACTTAGGGCTAAAACGTTCTGAAAACACTTTATTCGGATTCAGCATACCTTAAAACATACCCATGGAAATTTTCAGACCGTTTGCTCAAACTTAAAGGATTCGATGAGAAATCCATTTTTTCATAAGGGGTTAGTATAGCAAAATTTTGGGAAATCTTTGCGGGGCCTTAACTCAAAAACTTAAGGCTAAAACGTTCTGAAACCACTTTATTCGGATTCCGCATACCTTAAAGCATACCCATTGCAAATTTTCAGACCGTTTGCTCAAACTTAAAGGATTCGATGAGAAATCCATTTTTTCATAAGGGGTTAGTATAGCAAAATTTTGGGAAATCTTTGCGGGGCCTTAACTCAAAAACTTTTTCAAAAACAAATTTTCAGCCCGTTTGCACAAACTTAAAGGAATTGGTGAAAATCCATTTTTTCATAAGGGGTTAGTATAGCAAAATTTTGGGAAATCTTTGCGGGGCCATAACTCAAAAACTAAGGGCTAAAACGTTCTGAAACCACTTTATTCGGATTCCGCATACCTTAAAGCATACCCATGCAAATTTTCAGACCGTTTGCTCAAACTTAACGGATTCGATCAGAAATCCATTATTTCATAAGGGGTTAGTATAGCAAAATTTTGGGAAATCTTTGCAGGGCCATAACTCAAAAACTAAGGGCTAAAACGTTCTGAAAACACTTTATTTGGATTCAGCATGCCTTAAAGCATACCCATGCAAATTTTCAGCCCGTTTGCACAAACTTAAAAGAATTGGTGAAAAATCCAATTTTTCATAAGGGGTTAGTATAGCAAAATTTTGGGAAATCTTTGCGGAGCCATAACTCAAAAACTTAGGGCTAAAACGTTCTGAAACCACTTTATTCGGATTCAGCATACCTTAAAGCATACCCATGCAAATTTTCAGACCGTTTGCTCAAACTTAAAGGATTCGATGAGAAATCCATTTTTTGATAAGGGGTTAGTATAGCAAAATTTTGGGAAATCTTTGCGGAGCCATAACTCAAAAACTGAGAGCTAAAACGTTCTGAAACCACTTTATTCGGATTCAGCATACCTTAAAGCATACCCATGCAAATTTTCAGACCGTTTGCTCAAACTTAAAGGATTCGATGAGAAATCCATTTTTTCGTATGGGGTTAGTATAGCAAAATTTTGGGAAATCTTTGCGGAGCCATAACTCAAAAACTTAGGGCTAAAACGTTCTGAAAACACTTTATTCGGATTCAGCATACCTTAAAGCATACCCATGCAAATTTTCAGACCGTTTGCTCAAACTTAAAGGATTCGATGAGAAATCCATTTTTTCATAAGGGGTTAGTATAGCAAAATTTTGGGAAATCTTTGCGGGGCCATAACTCAAAAACTAAGGGCTAAAACGTTCTGAAACCACTTTATTCGGATTCAGCATACCTTAAAGCATACCCATGCAAATTTTCAGACCGTTTGCTCAAACTTAAAGGATTCGATGAGAAATCCATTTTTTCATAAGGGGTTAGTATAGCAAAATTTTGGGAAATCTTTGCGGGGCCATAACTAAAAAACTTAGGGCTAAAACGTTCTGAAAACACTTTATTCGGATTCAGCATACCTTAAAACATACCCATGGAAATTTTCAGACCGTTTGCTCAAACTTAAAGGATTCGATGAGAAATCCATTTTTTCATAAGGGGTTAGTATAGCAAAATTTTGGGAAATCTTTGCGGGGCCTTAACTCAAAAACTTTTTCAAAAACAAATTTTCAGCCCGTTTGCACAAACTTAAAGGAATTGGTGAAAATCCATTTTTTCATAAGGGGTTAGTATAGCAAAATTTTGGGAAATCTTTGCGGGGCCATAACTCAAAAACTAAGGGCTAAAACGTTCTGAAACCACTTTATTCGGATTCCGCATACCTTAAAGCATACCCATGCAAATTTTCAGACCGTTTGCTCAAACTTAACGGATTCGATCAGAAATCCATTATTTCATAAGGGGTTAGTATAGCAAAATTTTGGGAAATCTTTGCAGGGCCATAACTCAAAAACTAAGGGCTAAAACGTTCTGAAAACACTTTATTTGGATTCAGCATGCCTTAAAGCATACCCATGCAAATTTTCAGCCCGTTTGCACAAACTTAAAAGAATTGGTGAAAAATCCAATTTTTCATAAGGGGTTAGTATAGCAAAATTTTGGGAAATCTTTGCGGAGCCATAACTCAAAAACTTAGGGCTAAAACGTTCTGAAACCACTTTATTCGGATTCAGCATACCTTAAAGCATACCCATGCAAATTTTCAGACCGTTTGCTCAAACTTAAAGGATTCGATGAGAAATCCATTTTTTGATAAGGGGTTAGTATAGCAAAATTTTGGGAAATCTTTGCGGAGCCATAACTCAAAAACTGAGAGCTAAAACGTTCTGAAACCACTTTGTTCGGATTCAGCATACCTTAAAGCATACCCATGCAAATTTTCAGACCGTTTGCTCAAACTTAAAGGATTCGATGAGAAATCCATTTTTTCGTATGGGGTTAGTATAGCAAAATTTTGGGAAATCTTTGCGGAGCCATAACTCAAAAACTTAGGGCTAAAACGTTCTGAAAACACTTTATTCGGATTCAGCATACCTTAAAGCATACCCATCCAAATTTTCAGACCGTTTGCTCAAACCTAAAGGAATTGGTGAAAAATCCATTTTTTCATAAAGGGTTAGTATAGCAAAATTTTGGGAAATCTTTGCGGGGCCATAACTCAAAAACTAAGGGCTAAAACGTTCTGAAACCACTTTATTCGGATTCAGCATACCTTAAAGCATACCCATGCAAATTTTCAGACCGTTTGCTCAAACTTAAAGGATTCGATGAGAAATCCATTTTTTCATAAGGGGTTAGTATAGCAAAATTTTGGGAAATCTTTGCGGGGCCATAACTAAAAAACTAAGGGCTAAAACGTTCTGAAACCACTTTATTCGGATTCAGCATACCTTACAGCATACCCATGCAAATTTTCAGACCGTTTGCTCAAACTTAAAGGATTCCATGAGAAATCCATTTTTTCGTAAGGGGTGAGTATAGCATAATTTTGGGAAATCTTTGCGGAGCCATAACTCAAAAACTGAGGGCTAAAACGTTCTGAAACCACTTTATTCGGATTCAGCATACCTTAAAGCATACCCATGCAAATTTTCAGAACGTTTGCTCAAACTTAAAGGATTCGATAAGAAATCCAATTTTTTGCATAGCAAAATTTAGCGAAATTTTGGGAAATCTTTGCGGGCCATATATCAAAAACTAAGGGCTAAAACGTTCTGAAACCACTTTGTTCGGATTCCGCATACCTTAAAGCATACCCATGCAAATTTTCAGACCGTTTGCTCAAACTTAAAGGATTCGATGAGAAATCCATTTTTTCGTAAGGGGTTAGTATAGCAAAATTTTGGGAAATCTTTGCGGAGCCATAACTCAAAAACTTAGGGCTAAAACGTTCTGAAAACACTTTATTCGGATTCAGCATACCTTAAAGCATACCCATCCAAATTTGCAGACCGTTTGCTCAAACTTAAAGGAATTGGTGAAAAATCCATTTTTTCATAAAGGGTTAGTATAGCAAAATTTTGGGAAATCTTTGCGGGGCCATAACTCAAAAACTAAGGGCTAAAACGTTCTGAAACCACTTTATTCGGATTCAGCATACCTTAAAGCATACCCATGCAAATTTTCAGACCGTTTGCTCAAACTTAAAGGATTCGATGAGAAATCCATTTTTTCATAAGGGGTTAGTATAGCAAAATTTTGGGAAATCTTTGCGGGGCCATAACAAAAAAACTAAGGGCTAAAAGTTGGTTTGGGTTGGGTTGGTTTGGGTTGGGATCAATAGGGTAGGCATTGACGATGTCATAGACTCGACAATGTTGCAACTGTTGAGTTCCTGATCAAGTACTTACATTACCTCCACGTGGTAACCAACGGTAACTGAAGTATTCAGGCTAAAATTGTAAGTGCGAAAAACACCCCAAATCCAAGGTGTCATGCGTACCGTGCCGAGGGATTAGTTGGCAGTCTGGGGTAACTGACTGTCTTGTACGGAGCCTCTCAGACACCGGGCGACCTCTGAGAGTATATAGCCTTGCGACAATAACGGGCACTGTTGTCGTCGACCTTTGTAATCCCGATTATTTACCTAGGCCCTGGACGCCATATATGAGAATGAACAAACAAAAAACAAAAAACCAAAACAAACCAACCAATAATAATGACGACCTGACTATTGAACTGGATATCGATTTTCAAAAAATGAATGCGGATAAAATCTTAGCAACGGATGACGAAGCTATGAATTTTTCAGATGGAGACGCAGTCCCATTAGAAAAAGGTATGGATGCAGAAGGGAAGACGGCGGAAGCCTCACCCGGAAAACCAACCAGGGGAAATAGCGAAAACTATTTTACTGGAGCATCCAGAAGGAGGATTTCCAAATTGGTGAAATCGGGTATATCTCTTGAAGAGGCAAAATCTCAAGAGAGGGCCCGATACACCAAATGGAAATCCGAACAGCCGGACCGGGACTGCTTGAAAGGCATACCGGGAAAGCGACCGAGATCAGAAGGTAGCACGCCCGATGAGGGGCAGGCTACCAAGATCAGACATGTGTTGCCAGGAAAGTCGTCAGAAGCCAAAGCTCAGACGGCCCCCAGCAACACAGGGGTCACATATAGAGATGCGGTAACGCAAATTAAAGTGGCTATCCTACACAAAAATCATCCTGAAGCTAGCCTCAGTGATGAGGAAATCAGTAGGATTAGGAGGTCGATACTAATCGCTCTGGATAAAGCACCAAGCGAGGGACCGGCAATCCAATTCATAACTACGGTTAAAAAAGAGGGTTGGATTTCCCTAACCTGCAACAACAAGGCCACTTGTGATTGGATTGTAGAGTTGGGAAAAAACAATCCCTGGTAGGGGGTCAACGCCGTGGTTGCTCTTGGAGACTTGATCCCAAAGCAATTCACGTGCGTTACCTACGTCAACCCGGAGAATAAACTGGCGAAGCATCAATTTCTGGAGCGCCTTAACAAGCAGAACCCAGAAATTGATACTAGAACCTGGAAAGTTCTAAGGGTTGATGTGGACAAAAAAGGGGGACAAACATACACCTTCACAGCCGATGAAAAGTCCTGCAAGGGTATCAGGAAGAGCAGATGCAGGCTTTTCCTAGGGCTGTCCCAAATAGAGGTTAGGATCAAAGACGCTAAAGCTCATGATCCTAACACTAGGAGGGAGGAGGAAAAGAAAGGAGCGTCGGTGAGAGGAGAAAGGCCCGAGGCAAAGAGACCGGCTCGGGAAGCGCCGACGACGAGTTCGGGAAGCAGCCGGCTCACGGTAAGGATGGCTGAGGTGGTAGAGGCGGGGAAACATCAAACCGCTTACCACCTCAGCCAAAGAAAAATGCAGGAAGAAGGTGGAGGTGACGTAGAGCCCTCCACAGTCTTACTGCAGCGGGAGGAGGAGAAGAAGGACGGGTAGATGGCTCCCTTCAGGTGTATCCAAGCAAACCTACAACATGCTCGGGCAGCTTCGGCTGTCATGACGCGTAGGTTTGCGAAAGATCACCTGGATGTTGCCTTTATACAGGAGCCGTATCATATTAAGCACAGTATAAAGGCACTGACAGGTGAGTTAGTTTACGACTCGGCCAATGTGGGAAAGCCGAGAGCATGTCTAATATTTAGGGGGGGAATTAATTATTTACCACTTTCTAGATTCTGCAGCAAAGATCAGGCTACAGCTGTCGTGGAATTAAGCGGGACAAAGGGGGTAGAGAAGTTGAAGATAGTATTCTCATCTCTCTATCTCCCTTATGAAGCAGATCAACCAACAACATCTATGATGGAAGAGCTGGTTGAATACTGCAGAAATAAAGGACTACACCTCATAGTGGGAAGTGATGCCAATGCTCACCACACTATTTGGGGTAGCACAAACATAAACAAAAGGGGTGAGTACCTACTTGAATTTATTTTGGGTAATGGGATGGAAATAATAAATACGGGATCTGCACCCACATTTGTTAATTGTCTCAGGGAAGAAGTTATAGACCTCACCCTAAGTACACCATTCATTAGTAATAAAATAGTTAATTGGCACGTATCGAACGAAACTTCTTTGTCGGATCACAAGCACATTAGATTCGACATTGCGGCTAGAAACGGCGTGCAGGAGACTTTTAGAAATCCGAAGGCCACTAACTGGACAACGTATAAACAATTAGTGGTGGAAGGATTGAGGGGATAAAAAGATCAAGCTAGGAACATAGATGACCTAGAATTGTTGGATGACCGCCTCCATAAGGTTGCGATACGAGCGTATCAGGAATCGTGCCCCGAAAGGGAGCGCAGAAGCAATCGTAATGTTCCATGGTGGAATGAGAAGCTGACTAGGCTTCGGCAGGAGACCAGGAAAAACTTTAATAGAGCCAAGTCTAGAAATGATTGGGCTATATATAAAGACAGCCTTTTAGAGTACAATAAAGAAATCAAGAAGGCAAAAAAGAAATCGTGGGATAACTTCTGTCAGGGAATCAACGATATACCTGCAGGAGCCCGGATACACAAAATTCTGTCAAAGGAGCATAAAAACAAAATAGGGTTAATGCAAAAACCAGACGGGAATATGACGGAAGATGCGAAAGAAACACTGGAGCTACTGGCCCAAACGCATTTTCCCCAGTCTAGCAAAATATCATCTAAAGAGGATGGTAATATCAAGAACGAATACTTTAGAAGACCAGTACCCCAGGACTGGAAAACAGCGGACTATATGTTCACAATAGATAAGATTTGCTGGGCCGTCGGAACATTTGGATCGTACAAAGCTCCAGGGGAAGACGGCATTTTCCCGGCAATGTTAAAAAGCGGTTTGGAACATATAGCGCCGAAACTCAGAAGTATCTTTCGATGCAGTTATGCATGGGGATACATTCCCGAGGCGTGGAGAACGGTAAGGGTAATATTCATACCTAAAGCGGGCAGAAGAATTGATTCTCTACCTAAATCATACCGCCCAATAAGCCTAACATCATTTGTACAAAAAACAATGGAAAAACTGGTAGATAGGCATATTAGAGACAATGTGCTGGGGAGAAACCCTCTGCATAAGCATCAATACGCTTATCAACCAGGCAAATCAACCGTACAAGCGCTACAAAACCTGAGCTCGAGAATAGAGAAATCTTTCGAGGATAGGGAAGTGGCCGTAGGGTGCTTTCTTGACATCGAGGGAGCCTTCAATAACACAGCGTTCGATGGTATCTGTCGAGCCGCTGCAGAAAGGGGGGTTGACGATGTCACTTGTAGATGGGTTAAGGCCATGCTAAGGAATAGGATTGTGAAAATGACTCTAGCGGAAGAAAATCTCAGCATAACAACAGCCAAGGGATGCCCACAAGGGGGGGTACTTTCTCCACTATTGTGGTCCATGGTTGTGAACGAACTGCTGATAAAACTTAATGATAACGGGTTCTATGTGCAGGGTTACGCAGATGATGTGGTAATACTCATCTGCGGCAAATTTGAAGAAACAGTTTCGGACAGACTACAGACGGCTCTGAACTTAGTGGCGGAGTGGTGCCTATCGACGGGACTAAATATAAATCCTAAGAAAAGCACTATTGTGCCCTTCACTAAGAGGGGGAGCAGTAGGTTCAAATGTCCCATGCTGTTTGGAGAAAAGATAGAATTTTCGACAGAAGCGAAATACCTGGGGGTGATGGTAGATGCTAAACTAAACTGGAACTCCCATATAATAAATGCCACAGATAAGGCAAGAATCTCCCTATGGACTTGCAAAAGCTTAATAGGAAGATCATGGGGTCTTACCCCCAATATGGCACTATGGTTATACAAGGTTATAAAAAGACCAATTTTGACCTATGCTTCATCAGTGTGGAGCAAAAAAGCCCAACAAAGAGGGGCGCAGGTCAAACTAAACAAAATTTAGCGTCTGGCATGTTTGGGGGTTACGGGAGCAATGCGCACCACGCCCACAGCAGCGCTAGAAGCGATTTTAAATCTTCCCCCATTGCATTTGTTCATTAAGAACGAAGCAAGGAAGATAGTACATGCAACGATGGTTACCGAAGGAATAACTAGGGTGGCAAAAAATCACCAATGGCTAGTCGATGAAATCAGTAGTGATGTAATTCTCGGAATGTTACTGGTAGAGGCCACTCCTAGGGTATATGACTTCGACAAGAACTTTTCGGTTGTGTTTCCCAATAGAGAAGATTGGATGGAGAACAAGATTAAATTCGCTGTAAACTCCCTAAAATTTTATACGGATGGATCTAAGACCAACCTAAGTACGGGCTCCGGAGTATATGGGGCGAATCCAAGATTGGAACTTGGGGCCACTCTGGATTGCTATAGCACGGTATTCCAGGCGGAAATCTATGCTATAGAGCTTTGCATCAGATGGATTAAGGATAAGGGTTATAAAGGGCAGCGTATCTATATCTTTTCTGATAGCAAAGCGGCACTTATGGCGGTGAACTCCCGAGAGGTAGAGTCGAAGCTTGTGCTGGATTGTCTAGGGGTACTGAGAGATGTGGCAAGGATAAATAAAGTCACAATGATGTGGATACCTGGACATAGTGGAATAGAGGGTAATGAGAGGGCAGATGCCATCGCAAGAAAGTGCTCTGCTCACTCGGGCACTCAACCTAGACCATTTTGTGGTTTAGCTAAAGCAACTGTTAGAGCAAGAATGAAGGAACTACTGCTGCGGGAGTCCCAGAAGCACTAGAATGACACCGATGGCTGCAGACATTCTAAGCTCTTTATTCCTGCATATTCAAAAGGACTGACGGAACAAATTCTCGGCCTAAATAGGAATAATACTAGAGTAGTGGTCGGATATTTAACCGGCCACTATAATCTAAGAGCTCATCTATACAGGATGAAACTCGTAAGCTGCGATACGTGTAGGTTTTGCCACACGGAAGAGGAAACTGCGGAACACATTCTTTGTGAATGTGAAGCTTTAGCAGGGATCAGACTCAGGATCATTGGGTCATCATTTCCATTACCTGAGGAAGTTATGTCCATATCAATTAAAAAGTTGACCAGTTTCGTAAGAAGGGCCAATGAATGTATGAATATGGGATAGAGTAGGGCAATAACACAATGACCCCAGGGGGTCAAGTGTTTAGGGGATTGACGACCCAGTCCAATATATTTAATTCTAAAAAAAAAAAAAAAAGGGCTAAAACGTTCTGAAACCACTTTATTCGAAGTCCGCATACTTTAAAGCACACCCATGCAAATTTTCAGACCGTTTGCTCAAACTTAAAGGATTCGATCAGAAATCCATTTTTTCGTAAGGGGTTTTTTTTTTTTTTTTTTTTTTTTTTTTTTTTTTTTTTTTTTTTTTTAACGAAGGAGGGGGAAATCTTGCATAGACACACCAAAAGGTGCGTGTCAGATTCCTACTGACTAAAACCCCCTCCTTCGGCTTCGGTATATTCGAACCAGGCCACTCGGGCCCCTTTTCGTACCTCCGATTGACTCCTATCCAGTTTGCCACTCGGGTTTCCCCGATTGCTCCTCGAATATGGTGTCCCTCGTTATTTCAAGCATCTCTCTGAAAGGCATCCGTCCAAGTTCACTCTCGGGGAAGAATGACCGTCCAGTTACCTTTCTCCTTATGCTCTCCAAAGCCGGACATTTACACACAAGGTGCTCAGCCGTTTCCTCATCCTCCAAACAGAGTCTACACTCATCATCAGTAAGAATTCCCATCCTTACAAGATGATGTCTGAATCCTCCATGTCCAGATATGAGTGCCACCAACTTCCTAAGAGCCCCTCGCGTCATGCTCAGTACCTCTCGGTTGGTGTGTCCTACTTTCAATCCCAGCGTCAGCTTAGATTGTCTGAGTCCTCTTACCTCCTTCCATCTTTCCTGATGTTTGGAGGTAATCCATTTCTCGACAGTATGCCTCACCGTATCCCTGCTGATTGCGGTATACGGTTCCGGTCCAACGAATTTTTTAGACGTCCCCTCCTTTGCAAGAGTATCCGCCCTTTCGTTCCCGTCGATATCACTGTGCCCTCTAACCCAGACAAGTGTGACCCTATTATGAACCGAACACCCGTTGAGCCTGTGAGCACACTCTAGCTCCAGGGCCGAGTCAAATGTGCCACCCTTCATACAATTGACCACCTCCCTGCAGTCGGTGGCAAAAAAGATTTCCTTCCCGCCAACCCTACTACATTGAATATAGTCCAGTGCATGAATTAGGCCCATCAGCTCGGCCTGGTATACTGAGGAATAGTTCCCCATGTTTATCTGGCAGTCCAAGCCAAGTTCCACTGAGTGATACCCAGCCCCGTAACTGCCATGTCTCTTAGATCCATCCGTGAAGACTGTTATCGTTTCCGACCCCACTTCAGGGAGTGATCCGTCCTCAAGGAGGGTTCTGTGATGCATTTCCTGTACCACCGTCCTCCTAATCCCATCCATTGGCATAGCAAGTTCCCTGACCCCCTTAATAAGGCCCAGGACCCTCATATGCCCGTGGATGGTGCCTTCCTGATGCCACGTTTTGTTCTGCACCATTCTTATTGCCGTGCTTACCGCCGTCTTTACTATAAATAGATCCAGAGGCAGCATTCCCAGCAATGTTTCCATAGCCATGGTCGGCGTGGTGCGAAAAGCCCCCGTAATACCAACACATGCTAGTCTTTGAAGTCGATCTAGTTGACATCTCACTGTACTTTGGGTGGTTTTGTTCCACCATACAATTGAGGCGTATGCCACTATCGGCCTCACCATCATTGTGTATATCCAGTACATCGATTTTGGCGAGATTCCCCACCATCGTCCACATACCCGTCTACACTGATGTAGTGCCCTCTTAGCCCTCTGTATCTTCTCCCTCACATGATACCCCCAGGTTAGTCTCCTATCCAGATGTACACCCAGATACTTGACACTGGTGGCCAGTTTGAGTTCCGACCCAAAGAGTCTCAGAGGTTCTATTTCCAGGCCCTTTGTTTTCCTTGAGAAAACTATTAAGTCTGTCTTACTTGCGTTTATGGAGAGGTCATGTTCCTTACACCATCCCTCCGTCACCCGAAGAGCTTCTTCCATGACATCCCGGATGGTATTCATGAACTTCCCCCGTACCATTATCGCTAAGTCGTCTGCATACCCTACTGTGTATACATTTATTTCCTCCAGTCTTTGAAGTAATGAGTCGACAGTGAGATTCCACAGTAGCGGAGACAATACCCCACCCTGTGGGCATCCCCTGTTTACCCTTCCCCTAAGTTTGGAGTGTCCTGAGTTTATATTTATTGCCCTTTTTTCAAGCAGATTGTCAACCCAGTCCCTGACGACCCGACTGACCCTCCGCCCTTTCAGAGCAGTTCTCAGTTTTCCGAACTGAACCCTGTCAAATGCACCTTCTATATCCATGAATACAGTCAGTGCTATTCCTCCAGTGTTCAGCTCGTGTTCCGCGACTCGCACCAACTGATGTAGTGCTGTCTCGGTTGACTTCCCAGTCTGATATGCATGCTGGTTACTATGTAGGGGATACATCCTCAACGTCGTTCTTTCCAGATGATCCGCTATCACCCTCTCCATTGCTTTCAATAGGAAGGATGACAAACTGATCGGTCTGAAAGACTTCGCCTCAGTGTAGTCCCCCCTTCCAGGCTTGGGCAAAAATACCACCTTGGTTTCCCGCCAAGTTACCGGAATATACCCCATCGCGAGACAGGTGACATATATTTCCCTGAGTCTCGGAACTAAGACCTCTTTACCCCATTGTAGCAGGGCGGGAAATATTCCATCAGGCCCCGGAGATTTGAAGGGCTCGAACCTCCCAATGGAACGTTCTACTCCCTCCAATGTCACAATCCCTTCAGCCGCACGTCTCCTCCTTCTCGTGGCCCTCCTCCTTTCAACCGGCCACGGTTGATTCGACGCCTGGCTTCCCGGAAAGTGTATCTCCATTAGGGTCCTGCTGCTTTCCTCTATTGTCTCCGACATTTTACCCGACCCATTGCGGATCAGTTCAACTCTAGAGACCGAGTCCTTGGTGACCATCTTCTGCAGCCTACTGACCTCAGAGATGCTCCCCATTTCCGAGCAGAAATCCCTCCACGATTGCCTTTTCTGACTACGCAGAGCTTTTTTCATGTCTCGTTTCTTTTCCCTGTAATCTTGCCATGACTGCTCCGTCCCACACCTCATAGCCCGATTAAAGGTTTTTCTGACCTCTCCCTTTAGCTTTTCCAGTTTCCCATTCCACCAAGGTGTTGGGTCCCTTTCTTCAACCAGAGTGAGAGGACATGCACTGTGGAATGCCTTTTTCACAGCCCGCTGTATGACAGTTAGCCGCGATTCAACACTCCTTGCCGTTTTCGGCCCCGAGCGCCCCAGTCCCCCCAGATCCCCCTTTAACACCCGCTGGTAAACCAACACATCGGTGTCTCTAGGGTTTCTGGTGGTCCTTGTTGGCACCCCTTGCCTCAGGCCATAGTCCAATTCGAAATAGATAGCTCTGTGATCAGACATGGTCGCCCGATCCATCACCCTCCATTTCGATTGTCTTCCCAACATCATGGCATTACAAAACGTTATGTCCAGGACCTCCTTTCTGCCACTCACTACGAAAGTAGGCTCTGTACCCCGATTCATTATGCCAAGGTTGTTTCCAATCACAAATTCGAGCAACTGCTCTCCTCTGCGATTGTCATCTGTGCTCCCCCACACCACATTGTGTGCGTTGGCGTCACATCCTATTATCAGGCCCACGTTATTTACCCCGCAGTACCCTACAAGTTCCTCCACTGCCCTTCCGGGAGGTGGCTCAAGAGAGTCGTACGGCATGTATGCAGAGGCGATCACAAACGCGCCCGCCCCCACACCCACACGCACCACCACGAGGTCCGGCGTACATAGATGAGGCAGCATTACTGCTGCAATTCCATGCTTTACCATAATGCACGACCTGCTTTTTCCTGCACCATTGCAGTACAGTGTACCAATGCTTCCAGGTAGACCCCTTATTTTCCCCCTGAAAACCCAGGGCTCCTGGATCATTGTTATATCCAACCCCTCCTCCACCATACACCTAGACATCATTGCTGATGCCGCCTTGCTGTGGTGGAGGTTCAATTGGCATATTTTTATTTTTCGGTATGGGCCCACCTCCCGCCTCCCTGCTTCTGATGTCCCAGCCATAGCTGTTCCATCATCCACAGTTTCCCCGTACCGAAGTGCTGCCCTTAGGTTTGCCGTCCGTGATTTTGGCATAGGCAAAATCCAGTCCGCAGTTGAGCAACCTCCCTGCGTTCTGTATTGCCTCCGCCTCCACCCTCGGACACCAAACGGTTAGGATGACACCACCTTTCTTTCCGTCGTCATACCTGCCCGAGTAAGCGACCCTCCATTTAGAAGTGTCACTCACGCAGGCATTCTGACGTCGGAGTCTGGCAAAAATGGTCTCACTGCTCCCCGGTTGCCCTGGGATCCGTAACACCATTTTTCTTACATCCTTCACGGTTGTAAGCCGATCTATTGTTAAGTTGATTCCCCCCAAGAGGTTCATCTTCCCAACAACTTCACAGAGCCATGCCTTGGATTTGTGGTTCACGCATTTAACTGCAATGATCCCTTCATCCAAGTGTACGTCGGTCACACCAATGTCTCCGGCGTCCGCCGGCAAGGCATCAAGTGCTTCCAGGAGGGCTACCCTGAAGGCAACCAACCTGGCCTCATCCATGACACCCCCGCCGTTGACACCAGTGACGCCCAAATGAAGATCGCTTCCAGTTACCCCCGCAAAGGTAACTGGACGCTTCCTCCTATGGCCATGGTCCCCTTTGAGCGATTTCGGATTGACTTTGCTGTGCCTTGAAGGCCCTGCATCGTCTTTGCTGTGCCTTGAAGGCCCTGCATCAACTTTGCTGTGCCTTGATGGCGCTGCATCATGTTTCCGAAACCCCCCCTCCTTCCCTTTGGCTGCACCATTTGAAGAGTCGCCAGGCAAGCCCAACCCGCGTGTCTTCTGATTCGAAGACCCGCTAGGTGTGCTCACCTTGCACCTCTTCTCCTGTACAGCCTCCGGTGTGGAGTTTGCTGAAGTTGTCACTTCAGCCAGCTCGTTCCCGTCATCACTGACAGGTCCGAGCCGCTTCTTACGCTGAGCCTCCTTCCTCCTCTGCGCTCTGGTCCGCTTTCGCGTACCTTCGGCCGATTTGGTTGGTGGCTGCGTAATGTCCCGCAGCTCCGCCCGCCCACGAGGCCGCTGAGCTCGCTTTCGCGAACCCATGGCCGGTATGGTTGGTGGCTCCGTGTCACGCACCCTCATCTCCCCGAAATTCCGTAATAGATTGCCCTCCCCAGAATCTATAGGGCATGCCTCCGTAGAGGGTGGATTCCCAGGCATAGCCTGGTTACCACCTGGGGTACTCAAACCTTTTCGTTGTACTTCCATTACGGTTGTTTTCGCATTAGTTACTTGGCTGCGTTCTAGGATGCATTGCCCGGTTGCCACCACGTGGAGGTGTAACTAACACTTGAGAATGACGAAATGAGAATCGCATACCCTAGAATGCTTTAACTCTTTCCGTCATCCCCCAAGCAACCTCGTAAGGGGTTAGTATAGCAAAATTTTGGGAAATCTTTGCAGGGCCATAACTCAAAAACTTAGGGCTAAAACGTTCTGAAAACACTTTATTCGGATTCAGCATGCCTTAAAGCATACCCATTGCAAATTTTCAGCCCGTTTGCACAAACTTAAAGGAATTGGTGAAAAATCCATTTTTTCATAAGGGGTTAGTATAGCAAAATTTTGGGAAATCTTTGCGGAGCCATAACTCAAAAACTTAGGGCTAAAACGTTCTGAAAACACTTTATTCGGATTCAGCATACCTTAAAGCATACCCATGGAAATTTTCAGACCGTTTGCTCAAACTTAAAGGATTCGATGAGAAATACATTTTTTCATAAGGGGTTAGTATAGCAAAATTTTGGGAAATCTTTGCGGGCCCTTAACTCAAAAACTTAAGGCTAAAACGTTCTGAAAACACTTTATTCGGATTCAGCATACCTTAAAGCATACCCATGCAAATTTTCAGACCGTTTGCTCAAACTTAAAGGATTCGATGAGAAATCCATTTTTTCGTAAGGGGTTAGTATAGCAAAATTTTGGGAAATTATTGCGGAGCCATAACTCAAAAACTAAGGGCTAAAACGTTCTGAAAACACTTTATTCGGATTCAGCATACCTTAAAGCATACCCATGCAAATTTTCAGACCGTTTGCACAAACTTAAAGGCATTGGTGAAAAATCCATTTTTTCATAAGGGGTTAGTATAGCAAAATTTTGGGAAATCTTTGCGGCGTCATAACTCAAAAACTAAGGGCTAAAACGTTCTGAAACCACTTTATTCGGATTCAGCATACCTTAAAGCATACCCATTCAAATTTTCAGACCGTTTGCTCAAACTTAAAGGATTCGATGAAAAATCCATTATTTCATAAGGGGTTATTATAGCAAAATTTTGGGAAATTATTGCGGGGCCATAACTCAAAAACTAAGGACTAAAACGTTCTGAAACCACTTTATTCGGATTCAGCATACCTTACAGCATACCCATGCAAATTTTCTGACCGTTTGCACAAACTTAAAGGAATTGGTGAAAAATCCATTTTTTCGTAAGGGGTTAGTATAGCAAAATTTTGGTAAATCTTTGCGGGGCCATAACTCAAAAACTGAGGGCTAAAACGTTCTGAAACCACTTTATTCGGATTGACCATCCCTTAAAACATACATACGCAAATTTTCAGCCCGTTTGCTCAAACTTAATGGAATCCGTGAAAAATCCATTTTTTCATAAGGGGTTTTTTTTTTTTTTTTTTAACGAAGGAGGGGGAAATCTTGCATAGACACACCAAAAGGTGCGTGTCAGATTCCTACTGACTAAAACCCCCTCCTTCGGCTTCGGTATATTCGAACTCGGGCCCCTTTTCGTACCTCCGATTGACTCCTATCCAGTTTGCCACTCAGGTTTCCCCGATTGCTCCTCGAATATGGTGTCCCTCGTTATTTCAAGCATCTCTCTGAAAGGCATCCGTCCAAGTTCACTCTCGGGGAGGAATGACCGTCCAGTTACCTTTCTCCTTATGCTCTCCAAAGCCGGACATTTACACACAAGGTGCTCAGCCGTTTCCTCATCCTCCAAACAGAGGCTACACTCATCATCAGTAAGAATTCCCATCCTTACAAGATGATGTCTGAATCCTCCATGTCCAGATATGAGTGCCACCAACTTCCTAAGAGCCCCTCGCGTCATGCTCAGTACCTCTCGGTTGGTGTGTCCTACTTTCAATCCTAGCGTCAGCTTAGATTGTCTGAGTCCTCTTACCTCCTTCCATCTTTCCTGATGTTTGGAGGTAATCCATTTCTCGACAGTACGCCTCACCGTATCCCTGCTGATTGCGGTATACGGTTCCGGTCCAACGAATTTTTTAGACGTCCCCTCCTTTGCAAGAGTATCCGCCCTTTCGTTCCCGTCGATATCACTGTGCCCTCTAACCCAGACAAGTGTGACCCTATTATGAGCCGAACACCCGTTGAGCCTGTGAGCACACTCTAGCTCCAGGGCCGAGTCAAATGTGCCACCCTTCATACAATTGACCACCTCCCTGCAGTCGGTGGCAAAAAAGATTTCCTTCCCGCCAACCCTACTACATTGAATATAGTCCAGTGCATGAATTAGGCCCATCAGCTCGGCCTGGTATACTGAGGAATAGTTCCCCATGTTTATCTGGCAGTCCAAGCCAAGTTCCACTGAGTGATACCCAGCCCCGTAACTGCCATGTCTCTTAGATCCATCCGTGAAGACTGTTATCGTTTCCGACCCCACTTCAGGGAGTGATCCGTCCTCAAGGAGGGTTCTGTGATGCATTTCCTGTACCACCGTCCTCCTAATCCCATCCATTGGCATAGCAAGTTCCGTGACCCCCTTAATAAGGCCCAGGACCCTCATATGCCCGTGGATGGTGCCTTCCTGATGCCACGTTTTGTTCTGCACCATTCTTATTGCCGTGCTTACCGCCGTCTTTACTATAAATAGATCCAGAGGCAGCATTCCCAGCAATGTTTCCATAGCCATGGTCGGCGTGGTGCGAAAAACCCCCGTAATACCAACACATGCTAGTCTTTGAAGTCGATCTAGTTGACATCTCACTGTACTTTGGGTGGTTTTGTTCCACCATACAATTGAGGCGTATGCCACTATCGGCCTCACCATCATTGTGTATATCCAGTACATCGATTTTGGCGAGATTCCCCACCATCGTCCACATACCCGTCTACACTGATGTAGTGCCCTCTTAGCCCTCTGTATCTTCTCCCTCACATGATACCCCCAGGTTAGTCTCCTATCCAGATGTACACCCAGATACTTGACACTGGTGGCCAGTTTGAGTTCCGACCCAAAGAGTCTCAGAGGTTCTATTTCCAGGCCCTTTGTTTTCCTTGAGAAAACAATTAAGTCTGTCTTACTTGCGTTTATGGAGAGGTCATGTTCCTTACACCATCCCTCCGTCACCCGAAGAGCTTCTTCCATGACATCCCGGATGGTATTCATGAACTTCCCCCGTACCATTATCGCTAAGTCGTCTGCATACCCTACTGTGTATACATTTATTTCCTCCAGTCTTTGAAGTAATGAGTCGACAGTGAGATTCCACAGTAGCGGAGACAATACCCCACCCTGTGGGCATCCCCTGTTTACCCTTCCCCTAAGTTTGGAGTGTCCTGAGTTTATATTTATTGCCCTTTTTTCAAGCAGATTGTCAACCCAGTCCCTGACGACCCGACTGACCCTCCGCCCTTTCAGAGCAGTTCTCAGTTTTCCGAACTGAACCCTGTCAAATGCACCTTCTATATCCATGAATACAGTCAGTGCTATTCCTCCAGTGTTCAGCTCGTGTTCCGCGACTCGCACCAACTGATGTAGTGCTGTCTCGGTTGACTTCCCAGTCTGATATGCATGCTGGTTACTATGTAGGGGATACATCCTCAACGTCGTTCTTTCCAGATGATCCGCTATCACCCTCTCCATTGCTTTCAATAGGAAGGATGACAAACTGATCGGTCTGAAAGACTTCGCCTCAGTGTAGTCCCCCCTTCCAGGCTTGGGCAAAAATACCACCTTGGTTTCCCGCCAAGTTACCGGAATATACCCCATCGCGAGACAGGTGACATATATTTCCCTGAGTCTCGGAACTAAGACCTCTTTACCCCATTGTAGCAGGGCGGGAAATATTCCATCAGGCCCCGGAGATTTGAAGGGCTCGAACCTCCCAATGGAACGTTCTACTCCCTCCAATGTCACAATCCCTTCAGCCGCACGTCTCCTCCTTCTCGTGGCCCTCCTCCTTTCAACCGGCCACGGTTGATTCGACGCCTGGCTTCCCGGAAAGTGTATCTCCATTAGGGTCCTGCTGCTTTCCTCTATTGTCTCCGACATTTTACCCGACCCATTGCGGATCAGTTCAACTCTAGAGACCGAGTCCTTGGTGACCATCTTCTGCAGCCTACTGACCTCAGAGATGCTCCCCATTTCCGAGCAGAAATCCCTCCACGATTGCCTTTTCTGACTACGCAGAGCTTTTTTCATGTCTCGTTTCTTTTCCCTGTAATCTTGCCATGACTGCTCCGTCCCACACCTCATGGCCCGGTTAAAGGTTTTTCTGACCTCTCCCTTTAGCTTTTCCAGTTTCCCATTCCACCAAGGTGTTGGGTCCCTTTCTTCAACCAGAGTGAGAGGACATGCACTGTGGAATGCCTTTTTCACAGCCCGCTGTATGACAGTTAGCCGCGATTCTACACTCCTTGCCGTTTTCGGCCCCGAGCGCCCCAGTCCCCCCAGATCTCCCTTTAACACCCGCTGGTAAACCAACATGTCGGTGTCTCTAGGGTTTCTGATGGTCCTTGTTGGCACCCCTTGCCTCAGGCCATAGTCCAATTCGAAATAGATAGCTCTGTGATCAGACATGGTCGCCCGATCCATCAACCTCCATTTCGATTGTCTTCCCAACATCATGGCATTACAAAACGTTATGTCCAGGACCTCCTTTCTGCCACTCACTACGAAAGTAGGCTCTGTACCCCGATTCATTATGCCAAGGTTGTTTCCAATCACAAATTCGAGCAACTGCTCTCCTCTGCGATTGTCATCTGTGCTCCCCCACACCACATTGTGTGCGTTGGCGTCACATCCTATTATCAGGCCCACGTTATTTACCCCGCAGTACCCTACAAGTTCCTCCACTGCCCTTCCGGGAGGTGGCTCAAGAGAGTCGTACGGCATGTATGCAGAGGCGATCACAAACGCGCCCGCCCCCACACCCACACGCACCACCACGAGGTCCGGCGTACATAGATGAGGCAGCATTACTGCTGCAATTCCATGCTTTACCATAATGCACGACCTGCTTTTTCCTGCACCATTGCAGTACAGTGTACCAATGCTTCCAGGTAGACCCCTTATTTTCCCCCTGAAAACCCAGGGCTCCTGGATCATTGTTATATCCAACCCCTCCTCCACCATACACCTAGACATCATTGCTGATGCCGCCTTGCTGTGGTGGAGGTTCAATTGGCATATTTTTATTTTTCGGTATGGGCCCACCTCCCGCCTCCCTGCTTCTGATGTCCCAGCCATAGCTGTTCCATCATCCACAGTTTCCCCGTACCGAAGTGCTGCCCTTAGGTTTGCCGTCCGTGATTTTGGCATAGGCAAAATCCAGTCCGCAGTTGAGCAACCTCCCTGCGTTCTGTATTGCCTCCGCCTCCACCCTCGGACACCAAACGGTTAGGATGACACCACCTTTCTTTCCGTCGTCATACCTGCCCGAGTAAGCGACCCTCCATTTAGAAGTGTCACTCACGCAGGCATTCTGACGTCGGAGTCTGGCAAAAATGGTCTCACTGCTCCCCGGTTGCCCTGGGATCCGTAACACCATTTTTCTTACATCCTTCACGGTTGTAAGCCGATCTATTGTTAAGTTGATTCCCCCCAAGAGGTTCATCTTCCCAACAACTTCACAGAGCCATGCCTTGGATTTGTGGTTCACGCATTTAACTGCAATGATCCCTTCATCCAAGTGTACGTCGGTCACACCAATGTCTCCGGCGTCCGCCGGCAAGGCATCAAGTGCTTCCAGGAGGGCTACCCTGAAGGCAACCAACCTGGCCTCATCCATGACACCCCCGCCGTTGACACCAGTGACGCCCAAATGAAGATCGCTTCCAGTTACCCCCGCAAAGGTAACTGGACGCTTCCTCCTATGGCCATGGTCCCCTTTGAGCGATTTCGGATTGACTTTGCTGTGCCTTGAAGGCCCTGCATCGTCTTTGCTGTGCCTTGAAGGCCCTGCATCAACTTTGCTGTGCCTTGATGGCGCTGCATCATGTTTCCGAAACCCCCCCTCCTTCCCTTTGGCTGCACCATTTGAAGAGTCGCCAGGCAAGCCCAACCCGCGTGTCTTCTGATTCGAAGACCCGCTAGGTGTGCTCACCTTGCACCTCTTCTCCTGTACAGCCTCCGGTGTGGAGTTTGCTGAAGTTGTCACTTCAGCCAGCTCGTTCCCGTCATCACTGACAGGTCCGAGCCGCTTCTTACGCTGAGCCTCCTTCCTCCTCTGCGCTCTGGTCCGCTTTCGCGTACCTTCGGCCGATTTGGTTGGTGGCTGCGTAATGTCCCGCAGCTCCGCCCGCCCACGAGGCCGCTGAGCTCGCTTTCGCGAACCCATGGCCGGTATGGTTGGTGGCTCCGTGTCACGCACCCTCATCTCCCCGAAATTCCGTAATAGATTGCCCTCCCCAGAATCTATAGGGCATGCCTCCGTAGAGGGTGGATTCCCAGGCATAGCCTGGTTACCACCTGGGGTACTCAAACCTTTTCGTTGTACTTCCATTACGGTTGTTTTCGCATTAGTTACTTGGCTGCGTTCTAGGATGCATTGCCCGGTTGCCACCACGTGGAGGTGTAACTAACACTTGAGAATGACGAAATGAGAATCGCATACCCTAGAATGCTTTAACTCTTTCCGTCATCCCCCAAGCAACCTCGTAAGGGGTTAGTATAGCAAAATTTTGGGAAATCTTTGCAGGGCCATAACTCAAAAACTTAGGGCTAAAACGTTCTGAAAACACGTTATTCGGATTCAGCATGCCTTAAAGCATACCCATTGCAAATTTTCAGCCCGTTTGCACAAACTTAAAGGAATTGGTGAAAAATCCATTTTTTCATAAGGGGTTAGTATAGCAAAATTTTGGGAAATCTTTGCGGAGCCATAACTCAAAAACTTAGGGCTAAAACGTTCTGAAAACACTTTATTCGGATTCAGCATACCTTAAAGCATACCCATGGAAATTTTCAGACCGTTTGCTCAAACTTAAAGGATTCGATGAGAAATACATTTTTTCATAAGGGGTTAGTATAGCAAAATTTTGGGAAATCTTTGCGGGGCCTTAACTCAAAAACTTAAGGCTAAAACGTTCTGAAACCACTTTATTCGGATTCCGCATACCTTAAAGCATACCCATGCAAATTTTCAGACCGTTTGCTCAAACTTAAAGGATTCGATGAGAAATCCATTTTTTCATAAGGGGTTAGTATAGCAAAATTTTGGGAAATCTTTGCGGGGCCTTAACTAAAAAACTTAAGGCTAAAACGTTCTGAAACCACTTTATTCGGATTCAGCATACCTTAAAGCATACCCATGCAAATTTTCAGCCCGTTTGCACAAACTTAAAGGAATTGGTGAAAATCCATTTTTTCATAAAGGGTTAGTATAGCAAAATTTTGGGAAATCTTTGCGGGGCCATAACTCAAAAACTAAGGGCCAAAACGTTCTGAAACCACTTTATTCGGATTCAGCATACCTTACAGCATACCCATGCAAATTTTCAGACCGTTTGCTCAAACTTAAAGGATTCGATGAGAAATCCATTTTTTCGTAAGGGGTTAGTATAGCAAAATTTTGGGAAATTATTGCGGAGCCATAACTCAAAAACTAAGGGCTAAAACGTTCTGAAAACACTTTATTCGGATTCAGCATACCTTAAAGCATACCCATGCAAATTTTCAGACCGTTTGCACAAACTTAAAGGAATTGGTGAAAAATCCATTTTTTCATAAGGGGTTAGTATAGCAAAATTTTGGGAAATCTTTGCGGCGTCATAACTCAAAAACTAAGGGCTAAAACGTTCTGAAACCACTTTATTCGGATTCAGCATACCTTAAAGCATACCCATTCAAATTTTCAGACCGTTTGCTCAAACTTAAAGGATTCGATGAAAAATCCATTATTTCATAAGGGGTTATTATAGCAAAATTTTGGGAAATTATTGCGGGGCCATAACTCAAAAACTAAGGACTAAAACGTTCTGAAACCACTTTATTCGGATTCAGCATACCTTACAGCATACCCATGCAAATTTTCTGACCGTTTGCACAAACTTAAAGGAATTGGTGAAAAATCCATTTTTTCGTAAGGGGTTAGTATAGCAAAATTTTGGTAAATCTTTGCGGGGCCATAATTCAAAAACTGAGGGCTAAAACGTTCTGAAACCACTTTATTCGGATTCCGCATACCTTAAAGCATACCCATGCAAATTTTCAGACCGTTTGCTCAAACTTAAAGGATTCGAACGAGAAATCCATTATTTCATAAGGGGTTAGTATAGCAAAATTTTGGGAAATCTTTGCAGGGCCATAACTCAAAAACTAAGGGCTAAAACGTTCTGAAAACACTTTATTCGGATTCAGCATGCCTTAAAGCATACCCATGCAAATTTTCAGACCGTTTGCTCAAACTTATAGGATTCGATGAGAAATCCATTTTTTCGTAAGGGGTTAGTATAGCAAAATTTTGGGAAATCTTTGCGGAGCCATAACTCAAAAACTTAGGGCTAAAACGTTCTGAAAACACTTTATTCGGATTCAGCATACCTTAAAGCATACCCATGGAAATTTTCAGACCGTTTGCACAAACTTAAAGGATTTGGTGAAAAATCCATTTTTTTGCATAGCAAAATTTAGCAAAATTTTGGGAAATCTTTGCGGCGTTATAACTCAAAAACTAAGGGCTAAAACGTTCTGAAAACACTTTATTCGGATTCAGCATACCTTAAAGCATACTCATGCAAATTTTCAGACCGTTTGCACAAACTTAAAGGATTCGATGAGAAATCCATTTTTTCATAAGGGGTTAGTATAGCAAAATTTTGGGAAATCTTTGCGGAGCCATAACTCAAAAACTTAGAGCTAAAACGTTCTGAAACCACTTTATTCGGATTCAGCATACCTTAAAGCATACCCATGCAAATTTTCAGACCGTTTGCTCAAACTTAAAGGATTCGATGATAAATCCATTTTTTCATAAGGGGTTAGTATAGCAAAATTTTGGGAAATCTTTACGGCGTCATAACTCAAAAACTAAGGGCTAAAACGTTCTGAAACCACTTTATTCGGATTCCGCATACCTTAAAGCACACCCATGCAAATTTTCAGACCGTTTGCTCAAACTTAAAGGATTCGAACGAGAAATCCATTATTTCATAAGGGGTTAGTATAGCAAAATTTTGGGAAATCTTTGCAGGGCCATAACTCAAAAACTAAGGGCTAAAACGTTCTGAAACCACTTTATTCGGATTCAGCATACCTTAAAGCATACCCATGCAAATTTTCAGACCGTTTGCTCAAACTTAAAGGATTCGATGAGAAATCCATTTTTTCATAAGGGGTTAGTATAGCAAAATTTTGGGAAATCTTTGCGGGGCCTTAACTCAAAAACTTAAGGCTAAAACGTTCTGAAAACACTTTATTCGGATTCAGCATGCCTTAAAGCATACCCATGCAAATTTTCAGACCGTTTGCTCAAACTTATAGGATTCGATGAGAAATCCATTTTTTCGTAAGGGGTTAGTATAGCAAAATTTTGGGAAATCTTTGCGGAGCCATAACTCAAAAACTTAGGGCTAAAACTTTCTGAAAATACTTTATTCGGATTCAGCATACCTTAAAGCATACCCATGGAAATTTTCAGACCGTTTGCACAAACTTAAAGGATTCGGTGAAAAATCCATTTTTTCATAAGGGGTTAGTATAGCAAAATTTTGAGAAATCTTTGCGACGTCATAACTCATAAACTAAGGGCTAAAACGTTCTAAAACCACTTTATTCGGATTCCGCATACCTTAAAGCACACCCATGCAAATTTTCAGACCGTTTGCTCAAACTTAAAGGATTCGAACGAGAAATCCATTATTTCATAAGGGGTTAGTATAGCAAAATTTTGGGAAATCTTTGCAGGGCCATAACTCAAAAACTAAGGGCTAAAACGTTCTGAAACCACTTTATTCGGATTCAGCATACCTTAAAGCATACCCATGCAAATTTTCAGACCGTTTGCTCAAACTTAAAGGATTCGATGAGAAATCCATTTTTTCATAAGGGGTTAGTATAGCAAAATTTTGGGAAATCTTTGCGGAGCCATAACTCAAAAACTTAGGGCTAAAACGTTCTGAAACCACTTTATTCGGATTCAGCATACCTTAAAGCATACCCATGCGAATTTTCAGACCGCTTGCTCATACTTAAAGGATTCAATGAGAAATCCATTTTTTCATAAGGGGTTAATATAGCAAAATTTTGGGAAATCTTTGCGGGGCCATAACTCAAAAACTAAGGCATAAAACGTTCTGAAACCACTTTATTCGGATTCAGCATACCTTAAAGCACACCCATGCGAATTTTCAGACCGTTTGCTCAAACTTAAAGGATTCGATGAGAAATCCATTTTTTCATAAGGGGTTAGTATAGCAAAATTTTGGGAAATCTTTGCGGGGCCTTAACTCAAAAACTTTTTCAAAAACAAATTTTCAGCCCGTTTGCACAAACTTAAAGGAATTGGTGAAAATCCATTTTTTCATAAGGGGTTAGTATTGCAAAATTTTGGGAAATCGTTGCAGGGCCATAACTCAAAACTAGGGGCTAAAACGTTCTGAAAACACTTTGTTCGGTTTCAGCATGCCTTAAAGCATACCCATGCAAATTTTCAGACCGTTTGCTCAAACTTAAAGAATTCGATGAGAAATCCATTTTTTCGTAAGGGGTTAGTATAGCAAAATTTTGGGAAATCTTTGCAGGACCATAACTCAAAAACTAAGGGCTAAAACGTTCTGAAAACACTTTATTCGGATTCAGCATGCCTTAAAGCATACCCATGCAAATTTTCAGACCGTTTGCTCAAACTTATAGGATTCGATGAGAAATCCATTTTTTCGTAAGGGGTTAGTATAGCAAAATTTTGGGAAATCTTTGCGGAGCCATAACTCAAAAACTTAGGGCTAAAACTTTCTGAAAATACTTTATTCGGATTCAGCATACCTTAAAGCATACCCATGGAAATTTTCAGACCGTTTGCACAAACTTAAAGGATTCGGTGAGAAATCCATTTTTTCGTAAGGGGTTAGTATAGCAAAATTTTGGGAAATCTTTGCGGAGCCATAACTCAAAAACTTAGGGCTAAAACTTTCTGAAAATACTTTATTCGGATTCAGCATACCTTAAAGCATACCCATGGAAATTTTCAGACCGTTTGCACAAACTTAAAGGATTCGGTGAAAAATCCATTTTTTCATAAGGGGTTAGTATAGCAAAATTTTGAGAAATCTTTGCGACGTCATAACTCATAAACTAAGGGCTAAAACGTTCTAAAACCACTTTATTCGGATTCCGCATACCTTAAAGCACACCCATGCAAATTTTCAGACCGTTTGCTCAAACTTAAAGGATTCGAACGAGAAATCCATTATTTCATAAGGGGTTAGTATAGCAAAATTTTGGGAAATCTTTGCAGGGCCATAACTCAAAAACTAAGGGCTAAAACGTTCTGAAACCACTTTATTCGGATTCAGCATACCTTAAAGCATACCCATGCAAATTTTCAGACCGTTTGCTCAAACTTAAAGGATTCGATGAGAAATCCATTTTTTCATAAGGGGTTAGTATAGCAAAATTTTGGGAAATCTTTGCGGAGCCATAACTCAAAAACTTAGGGCTAAAACGTTCTGAAAACACTTTATTCGGATTCAGCATACCTTAAAACATACCCATGGAAATTTTCAGACCGTTTGCTCAAACTTAAAGGATTCGATGAGAAATCCATTTTTTCATAAGGGGTTAGTATAGCAAAATTTTGGGAAATCTTTGCGGGGCCTTAACTCAAAAACTTAAGGCTAAAACGTTCTGAAACCACTTTATTCGGATTCCGCATACCTTAAAGCATACCCATTGCAAATTTTCAGACCGTTTGCTCAAACTTAAAGGATTCGATGAGAAATCCATTTTTTCATAAGGGGTTAGTATAGCAAAATTTTGGGAAATCTTTGCGGGGCCTTAACTCAAAAACTTTTTCAAAAACAAATTTTCAGCCCGTTTGCACAAACTTAAAGGAATTGGTGAAAATCCATTTTTTCATAAGGGGTTAGTATAGCAAAATTTTGGGAAATCTTTGCGGGGCCATAACTCAAAAACTAAGGGCTAAAACGTTCTGAAACCACTTTATTCGGATTCCGCATACCTTAAAGCATACCCATGCAAATTTTCAGACCGTTTGCTCAAACTTAACGGATTCGATCAGAAATCCATTATTTCATAAGGGGTTAGTATAGCAAAATTTTGGGAAATCTTTGCAGGGCCATAACTCAAAAACTAAGGGCTAAAACGTTCTGAAAACACTTTATTTGGATTCAGCATGCCTTAAAGCATACCCATGCAAATTTTCAGCCCGCTTGCACAAACTTAAAAGAATTGGTGAAAAATCCAATTTTTCATAAGGGGTTAGTATAGCAAAATTTTGGGAAATCTTTGCGGAGCCATAACTCAAAAACTTAGGGCTAAAACGTTCTGAAACCACTTTATTCGGATTCAGCATACCTTAAAGCATACCCATGCAAATTTTCAGACCGTTTGCTCAAACTTAAAGGATTCGATGAGAAATACATTTTTTCATAAGGGGTTAGTATAGCAAAATTTTGGGAAATCTTTGCGGGGCCTTAACTCAAAAACTTAAGGCTAAAACGTTCTGAAACCACTTTATTCGGATTCCGCATACCTTAAAGCATACCCATGCAAATTTTCAGACCGTTTGCTCAAACTTAAAGGATTCGATGAGAAATCCATTTTTTCATAAGGGGTTAGTATAGCAAAATTTTGGGAAATCTTTGCGGGGCCTTAACTAAAAAACTTAAGGCTAAAACGTTCTGAAAACACTTTATTCGGATTCAGCATACCTTAAAGCATACCCATCCAAATTTTCAGACCGTTTGCTCAAACCTAAAGGAATTGGTGAAAAATCCATTTTTTCATAAAGGGTTAGTATAGCAAAATTTTGGGAAATCTTTGCGGGGCCATAACTCAAAAACTAAGGGCTAAAACGTTCTGAAACCACTTTATTCGGATTCAGCATACCTTAAAGCATACCCATGCAAATTTTCAGACCGTTTGCTCAAACTTAAAGGATTCGATGAGAAATCCATTTTTTCATAAGGGGTTAGTATAGCAAAATTTTGGGAAATCTTTGCGGGGCCATAACTAAAAAACTAAGGGCTAAAACGTTCTGAAACCACTTTATTCGGATTCAGCATACCTTACAGCATACCCATGCAAATTTTCAGACCGTTTGCTCAAACTTAAAGGATTCCATGAGAAATCCATTTTTTCGTAAGGGGTGAGTATAGCATAATTTTGGGAAATCTTTGCGGAGCCATAACTCAAAAACTGAGGGCTAAAACGTTCTGAAACCACTTTATTCGGATTCAGCATACCTTAAAGCATACCCATGCAAATTTTCAGAACGTTTGCTCAAACTTAAAGGATTCGATAAGAAATCCAATTTTTTGCATAGCAAAATTTAGCGAAATTTTGGGAAATCTTTGCGGGCCATATCTCAAAAACTAAGGGCTAAAACGTTCTGAAACCACTTTGTTCGGATTCCGCATACCTTAAAGCATACCCATGCAAATTTTCAGACCGTTTGCTCAAACTTAAAGGATTCGATGAGAAATCCATTTTTTCGTAAGGGGTTAGTATAGCAAAATTTTGGGAAATCTTTGCGGAGCCATAACTCAAAAACTTAGGGCTAAAACGTTCTGAAAACACTTTATTCGGATTCAGCATACCTTAAAGCATACCCATCCAAATTTGCAGACCGTTTGCTCAAACTTAAAGGAATTGGTGAAAAATCCATTTTTTCATAAAGGGTTAGTATAGCAAAATTTTGGGAAATCTTTGCGGGGCCATAACTCAAAAACTAAGGGCTAAAACGTTCTGAAACCACTTTATTCGGATTCAGCATACCTTAAAGCATACCCATGCAAATTTTCAGACCGTTTGCTCAAACTTAAAGGATTCGATGAGAAATCCATTTTTTCATAAGGGGTTAGTATAGCAAAATTTTGGGAAATCTTTGCGGGGCCATAACAAAAAAACTAAGGGCTAAAAGTTGGTTTGGGTTGGGTTGGTTTGGGTTGGGATCAATAGGGTAGGCATTGACGATGTCATAGACTCGACAATGTTGCAACTGTTGAGTTCCTGATCAAGTACTTACATTACCTCCACGTGGTAACCAACGGTAACTGAAGTATTCAGGCTAAAATTGTAAGTGCGAAAAACACCCCAAATCCAAGGTGTCATGCGTACCGTGCCGAGGGATTAGTTGGCAGTCTGGGGTAACTGACTGTCTTGTACGGAGCCTCTCAGACACCGGGCGACCTCTGAGAGTATATAGCCTTGCGACAATAACGGGCACTGTTGTCGTCGACCTTTGTAATCCCGATTATTTACCTAGGCCCTGGACGCCATATATGAGAATGAACAAACAAAAAACAAAAAACCAAAACAAACCAACCAATAATAATGACGACCTGACTATTGAACTGGATATCGATTTTCAAAAAATGAATGCGGATAAAATCTTAGCAACGGATGACGAAGCTATGAATTTTTCAGATGGAGACGCAGTCCCATTAGAAAAAGGTATGGATGCAGAAGGGAAGACGGCGGAAGCCTCACCCGGAAAACCAACCAGGGGAAATAGCGAAAACTATTTTACTGGAGCATCCAGAAGGAGGATTTCCAAATTGGTGAAATCGGGTATATCTCTTGAA
Organism: Dilophus febrilis; assembly: GCA_958336335.1. Taxonomy (NCBI): domain Eukaryota; kingdom Metazoa; phylum Arthropoda; class Insecta; order Diptera; family Bibionidae; genus Dilophus; species Dilophus febrilis. The sequence continues at coordinate 20,602,612 of OY284473.1, forward strand.
GAGGCAAAATCTCAAGAGAGGGCCCGATACACCAAATGGAAATCCGAACAGCCGGACCGGGACTGCTTGAAAGGCATACCGGGAAAGCGACCGAGATCAGAAGGTAGCACGCCCGATGAGGGGCAGGCTACCAAGATCAGACATGTGTTGCCAGGAAAGTCGTCAGAAGCCAAAGCTCAGACGGCCCCCAGCAACACAGGGGTCACATATAGAGATGCGGTAACGCAAATTAAAGTGGCTATCCTACACAAAAATCATCCTGAAGCTAGCCTCAGTGATGAGGAAATCAGTAGGATTAGGAGGTCGATACTAATCGCTCTGGATAAAGCACCAAGCGAGGGACCGGCAATCCAATTCATAACTACGGTTAAAAAAGAGGGTTGGATTTCCCTAACCTGCAACAACAAGGCCACTTGTGATTGGATTGTAGAGTTGGGAAAAAACAATCCCTGGTAGGGGGTCAACGCCGTGGTTGCTCTTGGAGACTTGATCCCAAAGCAATTCACGTGCGTTACCTACGTCAACCCGGAGAATAAACTGGCGAAGCATCAATTTCTGGAGCGCCTTAACAAGCAGAACCCAGAAATTGATACTAGAACCTGGAAAGTTCTAAGGGTTGATGTGGACAAAAAAGGGGGACAAACATACACCTTCACAGCCGATGAAAAGTCCTGCAAGTGTATCAGGAAGAGCAGATGCAGGCTTTTCCTAGGGCTGTCCCAAATAGAGGTTAGGATCAAAGACGCTAAAGCTCATGATCCTAACACTAGGAGGGAGGAGGAAAAGAAAGGAGCGTCGGTGAGAGGAGAAAGGCCCGAGGCAAAGAGACCGGCTCGGGAAGCGCCGACGACGAGTTCGGGAAGCAGCCGGCTCACGGTAAGGATGGCTGAGGTGGTAGAGGCGGGGAAACATCAAACCGCTTACCACCTCAGCCAAAGAAAAATGCAGGAAGAAGGTGGAGGTGACGTAGAGCCCTCCACAGTCTTACTGCAGCGGGAGGAGGAGAAGAAGGACGGGTAGATGGCTCCCTTCAGGTGTATCCAAGCAAACCTACAACATGCTCGGGCAGCTTCGGCTGTCATGACGCGTAGGTTTGCGAAAGATCACCTGGATGTTGCCTTTATACAGGAGCCGTATCATATTAAGCACAGTATAAAGGCACTGACAGGTGAGTTAGTTTACGACTCGGCCAATGTGGGAAAGCCGAGAGCATGTCTAATATTTAGGGGGGGAATTAATTATTTACCACTTTCTAGATTCTGCAGCAAAGATCAGGCTACAGCTGTCGTGGAATTAAGCGGGACAAAGGGGGTAGAGAAGTTGAAGATAGTATTCTCATCTCTCTATCTCCCTTATGAAGCAGATCAACCAACAACATCTATGATGGAAGAGCTGGTTGAATACTGCAGAAATAAAGGACTACACCTCATAGTGGGAAGTGATGCCAATGCTCACCACACTATTTGGGGTAGCACAAACCAGCGGCGCCGCGTAGCCAAAAATTATAGTTGTCAAAATTTTTGAAAGCAACAATAATTCGTTAAACTAAACTAATTTATGTGTTTTTAATTTCAACTAAATATCTTCTGGAATAAAAAAGCCAACTAAATATCTTCTGGAATTTCAATTTAGAACTGCTCAACTAGATTCAATTCACCAATAAATTATTATTTTTAATTTGCACTAAATATCATTAAAATGCAATATGAAATCTCCAAGTTGTTCAAAAACTAAATTAGCAACATGAATAAATAAAAATAAATGCTCGTATTGCAAACATAATTTGTTAATTTTAAATGAGAATTATTTTATTATATATTTTCTTCTTTTACACACATTACTAATTTCTCATACTTTACCTCATTCGTTTTTGTATTGTATCTACATTACAGCATGTGCGATATATGAAAATGTTAGTTTACCATATGTATGGAAGGTTGCTAAAAAAAAATATTGACAACATTCTTCTAAACACACCATATAAATAAATCAAAAGCCCATATATTTTAAGCTTAACTACCATTTTATTTAGAACAAATTTAACCATTGAGTTGTTACAACAAAGCTTTCACAACTTAAATTCAAATACATATGCATATCGTTGAATTTGTATATAATAGCATAATAGGATAATATAGGTAAATAAGACAATATAAATGGAATGGAAGTTGTTAGTATTTTATTGTAACAACCTACTGATTAAGTGTGATTAAGTGTGTACGTTCTAAATGAAATTGTAGTTAATTTTAAAATATATGGCCTTTTTGAGTTTTTATATGATGTGTTTAGAAGAATGTTGTCAACATTTATTTTTAACAAAACTATTTAAAATCAATTATATATCGAATAGTACGTGAAGTTAAAAAAACTTTTCGCAAATTTTCAGGACACATTTTTTTTTTAAATATTGAATTTTTATATGATTTTTTCGCAAAAATCAAGTTGTCATATGACAACTAGGACATTACCAGGATACGCCACTAGCACAAACATAAACAAAAGGGGTGAGTACCTACTTGAATTTATTTTGGGTAATGGGATGGAAATAATAAATACGGGATCTGCACCCACATTTGTTAATTGTCTCAGGGAAGAAGTTATAGACCTCACCCTAAGTACACCATTCATTAGTAATAAAATAGTTAATTGGCACGTATCGAACGAAACTTCTTTGTCGGATCACAAGCACATTAGATTCGACATTGCGGCTAGAAACGGCGTGCAGGAGACTTTTAGAAATCCGAAGGCCACTAACTGGACAACGTATAAACAATTAGTGGTGGAAGGATTGAGGGGATAAAAAGATCAAGCTAGGAACATAGATGACCTAGAATTGTTGGATGACCGCCTCCATAAGGTTGCGATACGAGCGTATCAGGAATCGTGCCCCGAAAGGGAGCGCAGAAGCAATCGTAATGTTCCATGGTGGAATGAGAAGCTGACTAGGCTTCGGCAGGAGACCAGGAAAAACTTTAATAGAGCCAAGTCTAGAAATGATTGGGCTATATATAAAGACAGCCTTTTAGAGTACAATAAAGAAATCAAGAAGGCAAAAAAGAAATCGTGGGATAACTTCTGTCAGGGAATCAACGATATACCTGCAGGAGCCCGGATACACAAAATTCTGTCAAAGGAGCATAAAAACAAAATAGGGTTAATGCAAAAACCAGACGGGAATATGACGGAAGATGCGAAAGAAACACTGGAGCTACTGGCCCAAACGCATTTTCCCCAGTCTAGCAAAATATCATCTAAAGAGGATGGTAATATCAAGAACGAATACTTTAGAAGACCAGTACCCCAGGACTGGAAAACAGCGGACTATATGTTCACAATAGATAAGATTTGCTGGGCCGTCGGAACATTTGGATCGTACAAAGCTCCAGGGGAAGACGGCATTTTCCCGGCAATGTTAAAAAGCGGTTTGGAACATATAGCGCCGAAACTCAGAAGTATCTTTCGATGCAGTTATGCATGGGGATACATTCCCGAGGCGTGGAGAACGGTAAGGGTAATATTCATACCTAAAGCGGGCAGAAGAATTGATTCTCTACCTAAATCATACCGCCCAATAAGCCTAACATCATTTGTACAAAAAACAATGGAAAAACTGGTAGATAGGCATATTAGAGACAATGTGCTGGGGAGAAACCCTCTGCATAAGCATCAATACGCTTATCAACCAGGCAAATCAACCGTACAAGCGCTACAAAACCTGAGCTCGAGAATAGAGAAATCTTTCGAGGATAGGGAAGTGGCCGTAGGGTGCTTTCTTGACATCGAGGGAGCCTTCAATAACACAGCGTTCGATGGTATCTGTCGAGCCGCTGCAGAAAGGGGGGTTGACGATGTCACTTGTAGATGGGTTAAGGCCATGCTAAGGAATAGGATTGTGAAAATGACTCTAGCGGAAGAAAATCTCAGCATAACAACAGCCAAGGGATGCCCACAAGGGGGGGTACTTTCTCCACTATTGTGGTCCATGGTTGTGAACGAACTGCTGATAAAACTTAATGATAACGGGTTCTATGTGCAGGGTTACGCAGATGATGTGGTAATACTCATCTGCGGCAAATTTGAAGAAACAGTTTCGGACAGACTACAGACGGCTCTGAACTTAGTGGCGGAGTGGTGCCTATCGACGGGACTAAATATAAATCCTAAGAAAAGCACTATTGTGCCCTTCACTAAGAGGGGGAGCAGTAGGTTCAAATGTCCCATGCTGTTTGGAGAAAAGATAGAATTTTCGACAGAAGCGAAATACCTGGGGGTGATGGTAGATGCTAAACTAAACTGGAACTCCCATATAATAAATGCCACAGATAAGGCAAGAATCTCCCTATGGACTTGCAAAAGCTTAATAGGAAGATCATGGGGTCTTACCCCCAATATGGCACTATGGTTATACAAGGTTATAAAAAGACCAATTTTGACCTATGCTTCATCAGTGTGGAGCAAAAAAGCCCAACAAAGAGGGGCGCAGGTCAAACTAAACAAAATTTAGCGTCTGGCATGTTTGGGGGTTACGGGAGCAATGCGCACCACGCCCACAGCAGCGCTAGAAGCGATTTTAAATCTTCCCCCATTGCATTTGTTCATTAAGAACGAAGCAAGGAAGATAGTACATGCAACGATGGTTACCGAAGGAATAACTAGAGTGGCAAAAAATCACCAATGGCTAGTCGATGAAATCAGTAGTGATGTAATTCTCGGAATGTTACTGGTAGAGGCCACTCCTAGGGTATATGACTTCGACAAGAACTTTTCGGTTGTGTTTCCCAATAGAGAAGATTGGATGGAGAACAAGATTAAATTCGCTGTAAACTCCCTAAAATTTTATACGGATGGATCTAAGACCAACCTAAGTACGGGCTCCGGAGTATATGGGGCGAATCCAAGATTGGAACTTGGGGCCACTCTGGATTGCTATAGCACGGTATTCCAGGCGGAAATCTATGCTATAGAGCTTTGCATCAGATGGATTAAGGATAAGGGTTATAAAGGGCAGCGTATCTATATCTTTTCTGATAGCAAAGCGGCACTTATGGCGGTGAACTCCCGAGAGGTAGAGTCGAAGCTTGTGCTGGATTGTCTAGGGGTACTGAGAGATGTGGCAAGGATAAATAAAGTCACAATGATGTGGATACCTGGACATAGTGGAATAGAGGGTAATGAGAGGGCAGATGCCATCGCAAGAAAGTGCTCTGCTCACTCGGGCACTCAACCTAGACCATTTTGTGGTTTAGCTAAAGCAACTGTTAGAGCAAGAATGAAGGAACTACTGCTGCGGGAGTCCCAGAAGCACTAGAATGACACCGATGGCTGCAGACATTCTAAGCTCTTTATTCCTGCATATTCAAAAGGACTGACGGAACAAATTCTCGGCCTAAATAGGAATAATACTAGAGTAGTGGTCGGATATTTAACCGGCCACTATAATCTAAGAGCTCATCTATACAGGATGAAACTCGTAAGCTGCGATACGTGTAGGTTTTGCCACACGGAAGAGGAAACTGCGGAACACATTCTTTGTGAATGTGAAGCTTTAGCAGGGATCAGACTCAGGATCATTGGGTCATCATTTCCATTACCTGAGGAAGTTATGTCCATATCAATTAAAAAGTTGACCAGTTTCGTAAGAAGGGCCAATGAATGTATGAATATGGGATAGAGTAGGGCAATAACACAATGACCCCAGGGGGTCAAGTGTTTAGGGGATTGACGACCCAGTCCAATATATTTAATTCTAAAAAAAAAAAAAAAAGGGCTAAAACGTTCTGAAACCACTTTATTCGAAGTCCGCATACTTTAAAGCACACCCATGCAAATTTTCAGACCGTTTGCTCAAACTTAAAGGATTCGATCAGAAATCCATTTTTTCGTAAGGGGTTTTTTTTTTTTTTTTTTTTTTTTTTTTTTTTTTTTTTTTTTTTTAACGAAGGAGGGGGAAATCTTGCATAGACACACCAAAAGGTGCGTGTCAGATTCCTACTGACTAAAACCCCCTCCTTCGGCTTCGGTATATTCGAACCAGGCCACTCGGGCCCCTTTTCGTACCTCCGATTGACTCCTATCCAGTTTGCCACTCGGGTTTCCCCGATTGCTCCTCGAATATGGTGTCCCTCGTTATTTCAAGCATCTCTCTGAAAGGCATCCGTCCAAGTTCACTCTCGGGGAAGAATGACCGTCCAGTTACCTTTCTCCTTATGCTCTCCAAAGCCGGACATTTACACACAAGGTGCTCAGCCGTTTCCTCATCCTCCAAACAGAGTCTACACTCATCATCAGTAAGAATTCCCATCCTTACAAGATGATGTCTGAATCCTCCATGTCCGGATATGAGTGCCACCAACTTCCTAAGAGCCCCTCGCGTCATGCTCAGTACCTCTCGGTTGGTGTGTCCTACTTTCAATCCCAGCGTCAGCTTAGATTGTCTGAGTCCTCTTACCTCCTTCCATCTTTCCTGATGTTTGGAGGTAATCCATTTCTCGACAGTATGCCTCACCGTATCCCTGCTGATTGCGGTATACGGTTCCGGTCCAACGAATTTTTTAGACGTCCCCTCCTTTGCAAGAGTATCCGCCCTTTCGTTCCCGTCGATATCACTGTGCCCTCTAACCCAGACAAGTGTGACCCTATTATGAACCGAACACCCGTTGAGCCTGTGAGCACACTCTAGCTCCAGGGCCGAGTCAAATGTGCCACCCTTCATACAATTGACCACCTCCCTGCAGTCGGTGGCAAAAAAGATTTCCTTCCCGCCAACCCTACTACATTGAATATAGTCCAGTGCATGAATTAGGCCCATCAGCTCGGCCTGGTATACTGAGGAATAGTTCCCCATGTTTATCTGGCAGTCCAAGCCAAGTTCCACTGAGTGATACCCAGCCCCGTAACTGCCATGTCTCTTAGATCCATCCGTGAAGACTGTTATCGTTTCCGACCCCACTTCAGGGAGTGATCCGTCCTCAAGGAGGGTTCTGTGATGCATTTCCTGTACCACCGTCCTCCTAATCCCATCCATTGGCATAGCAAGTTCCCTGACCCCCTTAATAAGGCCCAGGACCCTCATATGCCCGTGGATGGTGCCTTCCTGATGCCACGTTTTGTTCTGCACCATTCTTATTGCCGTGCTTACCGCCGTCTTTACTATAAATAGATCCAGAGGCAGCATTCCCAGCAATGTTTCCATAGCCATGGTCGGCGTGGTGCGAAAAGCCCCCGTAATACCAACACATGCTAGTCTTTGAAGTCGATCTAGTTGACATCTCACTGTACTTTGGGTGGTTTTGTTCCACCATACAATTGAGGCGTATGCCACTATCGGCCTCACCATCATTGTGTATATCCAGTACATCGATTTTGGCGAGATTCCCCACCATCGTCCACATACCCGTCTACACTGATGTAGTGCCCTCTTAGCCCTCTGTATCTTCTCCCTCACATGATACCCCCAGGTTAGTCTCCTATCCAGATGTACACCCAGATACTTGACACTGGTGGCCAGTTTGAGTTCCGACCCAAAGAGTCTCAGAGGTTCTATTTCCAGGCCCTTTGTTTTCCTTGAGAAAACAATTAAGTCTGTCTTACTTGCGTTTATGGAGAGGTCATGTTCCTTACACCATCCCTCCGTCACCCGAAGAGCTTCTTCCATGACATCCCGGATGGTATTCATGAACTTCCCCCGTACCATTATCGCTAAGTCGTCTGCATACCCTACTGTGTATACATTTATTTCCTCCAGTCTTTGAAGTAATGAGTCGACAGTGAGATTCCACAGTAGCGGAGACAATACCCCACCCTGTGGGCATCCCCTGTTTACCCTTCCCCTAAGTTTGGAGTGTCCTGAGTTTATATTTATTGCCCTTTTTTCAAGCAGATTGTCAACCCAGTCCCTGACGACCCGACTGACCCTCCGCCCTTTCAGAGCAGTTCTCAGTTTTCCGAACTGAACCCTGTCAAATGCACCTTCTATATCCATGAATACAGTCAGTGCTATTCCTCCAGTGTTCAGCTCGTGTTCCGCGACTCGCACCAACTGATGTAGTGCTGTCTCGGTTGACTTCCCAGTCTGATATGCATGCTGGTTACTATGTAGGGGATACATCCTCAACGTCGTTCTTTCCAGATGATCCGCTATCACCCTCTCCATTGCTTTCAATAGGAAGGATGACAAACTGATCGGTCTGAAAGACTTCGCCTCAGTGTAGTCCCCCCTTCCAGGCTTGGGCAAAAATACCACCTTGGTTTCCCGCCAAGTTACCGGAATATACCCCATCGCGAGACAGGTGACATATATTTCCCTGAGTCTCGGAACTAAGACCTCTTTACCCCATTGTAGCAGGGCGGGAAATATTCCATCAGGCCCCGGAGATTTGAAGGGCTCGAACCTCCCAATGGAACGTTCTACTCCCTCCAATGTCACAATCCCTTCAGCCGCACGTCTCCTCCTTCTCGTGGCCCTCCTCCTTTCAACCGGCCACGGTTGATTCGACGCCTGGCTTCCCGGAAAGTGTATCTCCATTAGGGTCCTGCTGCTTTCCTCTATTGTCTCCGACATTTTACCCGACCCATTGCGGATCAGTTCAACTCTAGAGACCGAGTCCTTGGTGACCATCTTCTGCAGCCTACTGACCTCAGAGATGCTCCCCATTTCCGAGCAGAAATCCCTCCACGATTGCCTTTTCTGACTACGCAGAGCTTTTTTCATGTCTCGTTTCTTTTCCCTGTAATCTTGCCATGACTGCTCCGTCCCACACCTCATAGCCCGATTAAAGGTTTTTCTGACCTCTCCCTTTAGCTTTTCCAGTTTCCCATTCCACCAAGGTGTTGGGTCCCTTTCTTCAACCAGAGTGAGAGGACATGCACTGTGGAATGCCTTTTTCACAGCCCGCTGTATGACAGTTAGCCGCGATTCAACACTCCTTGCCGTTTTCGGCCCCGAGCGCCCCAGTCCCCCCAGATCCCCCTTTAACACCCGCTGGTAAACCAACACATCGGTGTCTCTAGGGTTTCTGGTGGTCCTTGTTGGCACCCCTTGCCTCAGGCCATAGTCCAATTCGAAATAGATAGCTCTGTGATCAGACATGGTCGCCCGATCCATCACCCTCCATTTCGATTGTCTTCCCAACATCATGGCATTACAAAACGTTATGTCCAGGACCTCCTTTCTGCCACTCACTACGAAAGTAGGCTCTGTACCCCGATTCATTATGCCAAGGTTGTTTCCAATCACAAATTCGAGCAACTGCTCTCCTCTGCGATTGTCATCTGTGCTCCCCCACACCACATTGTGTGCGTTGGCGTCACATCCTATTATCAGGCCCACGTTATTTACCCCGCAGTACCCTACAAGTTCCTCCACTGCCCTTCCGGGAGGTGGCTCAAGAGAGTCGTACGGCATGTATGCAGAGGCGATCACAAACGCGCCCGCCCCCACACCCACACGCACCACCACGAGGTCCGGCGTACATAGATGAGGCAGCATTACTGCTGCAATTCCATGCTTTACCATAATGCACGACCTGCTTTTTCCTGCACCATTGCAGTACAGTGTACCAATGCTTCCAGGTAGACCCCTTATTTTCCCCCTGAAAACCCAGGGCTCCTGGATCATTGTTATATCCAACCCCTCCTCCACCATACACCTAGACATCATTGCTGATGCCGCCTTGCTGTGGTGGAGGTTCAATTGGCATATTTTTATTTTTCGGTATGGGCCCACCTCCCGCCTCCCTGCTTCTGATGTCCCAGCCATAGCTGTTCCATCATCCACAGTTTCCCCGTACCGAAGTGCTGCCCTTAGGTTTGCCGTCCGTGATTTTGGCATAGGCAAAATCCAGTCCGCAGTTGAGCAACCTCCCTGCGTTCTGTATTGCCTCCGCCTCCACCCTCGGACACCAAACGGTTAGGATGACACCACCTTTCTTTCCGTCGTCATACCTGCCCGAGTAAGCGACCCTCCATTTAGAAGTGTCACTCACGCAGGCATTCTGACGTCGGAGTCTGGCAAAAATGGTCTCACTGCTCCCCGGTTGCCCTGGGATCCGTAACACCATTTTTCTTACATCCTTCACGGTTGTAAGCCGATCTATTGTTAAGTTGATTCCCCCCAAGAGGTTCATCTTCCCAACAACTTCACAGAGCCATGCCTTGGATTTGTGGTTCACGCATTTAACTGCAATGATCCCTTCATCCAAGTGTACGTCGGTCACACCAATGTCTCCGGCGTCCGCCGGCAAGGCATCAAGTGCTTCCAGGAGGGCTACCCTGAAGGCAACCAACCTGGCCTCATCCATGACACCCCCGCCGTTGACACCAGTGACGCCCAAATGAAGATCGCTTCCAGTTACCCCCGCAAAGGTAACTGGACGCTTCCTCCTATGGCCATGGTCCCCTTTGAGCGATTTCGGATTGACTTTGCTGTGCCTTGAAGGCCCTGCATCGTCTTTGCTGTGCCTTGAAGGCCCTGCATCAACTTTGCTGTGCCTTGATGGCGCTGCATCATGTTTCCGAAACCCCCCCTCCTTCCCTTTGGCTGCACCATTTGAAGAGTCGCCAGGCAAGCCCAACCCGCGTGTCTTCTGATTCGAAGACCCGCTAGGTGTGCTCACCTTGCACCTCTTCTCCTGTACAGCCTCCGGTGTGGAGTTTGCTGAAGTTGTCACTTCAGCCAGCTCGTTCCCGTCATCACTGACAGGTCCGAGCCGCTTCTTACGCTGAGCCTCCTTCCTCCTCTGCGCTCTGGTCCGCTTTCGCGTACCTTCGGCCGATTTGGTTGGTGGCTGCGTAATGTCCCGCAGCTCCGCCCGCCCACGAGGCCGCTGAGCTCGCTTTCGCGAACCCATGGCCGGTATGGTTGGTGGCTCCGTGTCACGCACCCTCATCTCCCCGAAATTCCGTAATAGATTGCCCTCCCCAGAATCTATAGGGCATGCCTCCGTAGAGGGTGGATTCCCAGGCATAGCCTGGTTACCACCTGGGGTACTCAAACCTTTTCGTTGTACTTCCATTACGGTTGTTTTCGCATTAGTTACTTGGCTGCGTTCTAGGATGCATTGCCCGGTTGCCACCACGTGGAGGTGTAACTAACACTTGAGAATGACGAAATGAGAATCGCATACCCTAGAATGCTTTAACTCTTTCCGTCATCCCCCAAGCAACCTCGTAAGGGGTTAGTATAGCAAAATTTTGGGAAATCTTTGCAGGGCCATAACTCAAAAACTTAGGGCTAAAACGTTCTGAAAACACTTTATTCGGATTCAGCATGCCTTAAAGCATACCCATTGCAAATTTTCAGCCCGTTTGCACAAACTTAAAGGAATTGGTGAAAAATCCATTTTTTCATAAGGGGTTAGTATAGCAAAATTTTGGGAAATCTTTGCGGAGCCATAACTCAAAAACTTAGGGCTAAAACGTTCTGAAAACACTTTATTCGGATTCAGCATACCTTAAAGCATACCCATGGAAATTTTCAGACCGTTTGCTCAAACTTAAAGGATTCGATGAGAAATACATTTTTTCATAAGGGGTTAGTATAGCAAAATTTTGGGAAATCTTTGCGGGGCCTTAACTCAAAAACTTAAGGCTAAAACGTTCTGGAACCACTTTATTCGGATTCCGCATACCTTAAAGCATACCCATGCAAATTTTCAGACCGTTTGCTCAAACTTAAAGGATTCGATGAGAAATCCATTTTTTCATAAGGGGTTAGTATAGCAAAATTTTGGGAAATCTTTGCGGGGCCTTAACTAAAAAACTTAAGGCTAAAACGTTCTGAAACCACTTTATTCGGATTCAGCATACCTTAAAGCATACCCATGCAAATTTTCAGCCCGTTTGCACAAACTTAAAGGAATTAGTGAAAAATCCATATTTTCATAAGGGGTTAGTATAGCAAAATTTTGAAACAATCTTTGCGGGGCCATAACTCAAAAACTAAGGGCTGAAACGTTCTGAAACCACTTTATTCGGATTCAGCATACCTTAAAGCATACCCATGCAAATTTTCAGACCGTTTGCTCAAACTTAAAGGATTCGATGAGAAATCCATTTTTTCATAAGGGGTTAGTATAGCAAAATTTTGGGAAATCTTTGCGGGGCCTTAACTCAAAAACTTAAGGCTAAAACGTTCTGAAAACACTTTATTCGGATTCAGCATACCTTAAAGCATACCCATGCAAATTTTCAGACCGTTTGCTCAAACTTAAAGGATTCGATGAGAAATCCATTTTTTCGTAAGGGGTTAGTATAGCAAAATTTTGGGAAATTATTGCGGAGCCATAACTCAAAAACTAAGGGCTAAAACGTTCTGAAAACACTTTATTCGGATTCAGCATACCTTAAAGCATACCCATGCAAATTTTCAGACCGTTTGCACAAACTTAAAGGCATTGGTGAAAAATCCATTTTTTCATAAGGGGTTAGTATAGCAAAATTTTGGGAAATCTTTGCGGCGTCATAACTCAAAAACTAAGGGCTAAAACGTTCTGAAACCACTTTATTCGGATTCAGCATACCTTAAAGCATACCCATTCAAATTTTCAGACCGTTTGCTCAAACTTAAAGGATTCGATGAAAAATCCATTATTTCATAAGGGGTTATTATAGCAAAATTTTGGGAAATTATTGCGGGGCCATAACTCAAAAACTAAGGACTAAAACGTTCTGAAACCACTTTATTCGGATTCAGCATACCTTACAGCATACCCATGCAAATTTTCTGACCGTTTGCACAAACTTAAAGGAATTGGTGAAAAATCCATTTTTTCGTAAGGGGTTAGTATAGCAAAATTTTGGTAAATCTTTGCGGGGCCATAACTCAAAAACTGAGGGCTAAAACGTTCTGAAACCACTTTATTCGGATTGACCATCCCTTAAAACATACATACGCAAATTTTCAGCCCGTTTGCTCAAACTTAATGGAATCCGTGAAAAATCCATTTTTTCATAAGGGGTTTTTTTTTTTTTTTTTTAACGAAGGAGGGGGAAATCTTGCATAGACACACCAAAAGGTGCGTGTCAGATTCCTACTGACTAAAACCCCCTCCTTCGGCTTCGGTATATTCGAACTCGGGCCCCTTTTCGTACCTCCGATTGACTCCTATCCAGTTTGCCACTCAGGTTTCCCCGATTGCTCCTCGAATATGGTGTCCCTCGTTATTTCAAGCATCTCTCTGAAAGGCATCCGTCCAAGTTCACTCTCGGGGAGGAATGACCGTCCAGTTACCTTTCTCCTTATGCTCTCCAAAGCCGGACATTTACACACAAGGTGCTCAGCCGTTTCCTCATCCTCCAAACAGAGGCTACACTCATCATCAGTAAGAATTCCCATCCTTACAAGATGATGTCTGAATCCTCCATGTCCAGATATGAGTGCCACCAACTTCCTAAGAGCCCCTCGCGTCATGCTCAGTACCTCTCGGTTGGTGTGTCCTACTTTCAATCCTAGCGTCAGCTTAGATTGTCTGAGTCCTCTTACCTCCTTCCATCTTTCCTGATGTTTGGAGGTAATCCATTTCTCGACAGTACGCCTCACCGTATCCCTGCTGATTGCGGTATACGGTTCCGGTCCAACGAATTTTTTAGACGTCCCCTCCTTTGCAAGAGTATCCGCCCTTTCGTTCCCGTCGATATCACTGTGCCCTCTAACCCAGACAAGTGTGACCCTATTATGAGCCGAACACCCGTTGAGCCTGTGAGCACACTCTAGCTCCAGGGCCGAGTCAAATGTGCCACCCTTCATACAATTGACCACCTCCCTGCAGTCGGTGGCAAAAAAGATTTCCTTCCCGCCAACCCTACTACATTGAATATAGTCCAGTGCATGAATTAGGCCCATCAGCTCGGCCTGGTATACTGAGGAATAGTTCCCCATGTTTATCTGGCAGTCCAAGCCAAGTTCCACTGAGTGATACCCAGCCCCGTAACTGCCATGTCTCTTAGATCCATCCGTGAAGACTGTTATCGTTTCCGACCCCACTTCAGGGAGTGATCCGTCCTCAAGGAGGGTTCTGTGATGCATTTCCTGTACCACCGTCCTCCTAATCCCATCCATTGGCATAGCAAGTTCCGTGACCCCCTTAATAAGGCCCAGGACCCTCATATGCCCGTGGATGGTGCCTTCCTGATGCCACGTTTTGTTCTGCACCATTCTTATTGCCGTGCTTACCGCCGTCTTTACTATAAATAGATCCAGAGGCAGCATTCCCAGCAATGTTTCCATAGCCATGGTCGGCGTGGTGCGAAAAACCCCCGTAATACCAACACATGCTAGTCTTTGAAGTCGATCTAGTTGACATCTCACTGTACTTTGGGTGGTTTTGTTCCACCATACAATTGAGGCGTATGCCACTATCGGCCTCACCATCATTGTGTATATCCAGTACATCGATTTTGGCGAGATTCCCCACCATCGTCCACATACCCGTCTACACTGATGTAGTGCCCTCTTAGCCCTCTGTATCTTCTCCCTCACATGATACCCCCAGGTTAGTCTCCTATCCAGATGTACACCCAGATACTTGACACTGGTGGCCAGTTTGAGTTCCGACCCAAAGAGTCTCAGAGGTTCTATTTCCAGGCCCTTTGTTTTCCTTGAGAAAACAATTAAGTCTGTCTTACTTGCGTTTATGGAGAGGTCATGTTCCTTACACCATCCCTCCGTCACCCGAAGAGCTTCTTCCATGACATCCCGGATGGTATTCATGAACTTCCCCCGTACCATTATCGCTAAGTCGTCTGCATACCCTACTGTGTATACATTTATTTCCTCCAGTCTTTGAAGTAATGAGTCGACAGTGAGATTCCACAGTAGCGGAGACAATACCCCACCCTGTGGGCATCCCCTGTTTACCCTTCCCCTAAGTTTGGAGTGTCCTGAGTTTATATTTATTGCCCTTTTTTCAAGCAGATTGTCAACCCAGTCCCTGACGACCCGACTGACCCTCCGCCCTTTCAGAGCAGTTCTCAGTTTTCCGAACTGAACCCTGTCAAATGCACCTTCTATATCCATGAATACAGTCAGTGCTATTCCTCCAGTGTTCAGCTCGTGTTCCGCGACTCGCACCAACTGATGTAGTGCTGTCTCGGTTGACTTCCCAGTCTGATATGCATGCTGGTTACTATGTAGGGGATACATCCTCAACGTCGTTCTTTCCAGATGATCCGCTATCACCCTCTCCATTGCTTTCAATAGGAAGGATGACAAACTGATCGGTCTGAAAGACTTCGCCTCAGTGTAGTCCCCCCTTCCAGGCTTGGGCAAAAATACCACCTTGGTTTCCCGCCAAGTTACCGGAATATACCCCATCGCGAGACAGGTGACATATATTTCCCTGAGTCTCGGAACTAAGACCTCTTTACCCCATTGTAGCAGGGCGGGAAATATTCCATCAGGCCCCGGAGATTTGAAGGGCTCGAACCTCCCAATGGAACGTTCTACTCCCTCCAATGTCACAATCCCTTCAGCCGCACGTCTCCTCCTTCTCGTGGCCCTCCTCCTTTCAACCGGCCACGGTTGATTCGACGCCTGGCTTCCCGGAAAGTGTATCTCCATTAGGGTCCTGCTGCTTTCCTCTATTGTCTCCGACATTTTACCCGACCCATTGCGGATCAGTTCAACTCTAGAGACCGAGTCCTTGGTGACCATCTTCTGCAGCCTACTGACCTCAGAGATGCTCCCCATTTCCGAGCAGAAATCCCTCCACGATTGCCTTTTCTGACTACGCAGAGCTTTTTTCATGTCTCGTTTCTTTTCCCTGTAATCTTGCCATGACTGCTCCGTCCCACACCTCATGGCCCGGTTAAAGGTTTTTCTGACCTCTCCCTTTAGCTTTTCCAGTTTCCCATTCCACCAAGGTGTTGGGTCCCTTTCTTCAACCAGAGTGAGAGGACATGCACTGTGGAATGCCTTTTTCACAGCCCGCTGTATGACAGTTAGCCGCGATTCTACACTCCTTGCCGTTTTCGGCCCCGAGCGCCCCAGTCCCCCCAGATCTCCCTTTAACACCCGCTGGTAAACCAACATGTCGGTGTCTCTAGGGTTTCTGATGGTCCTTGTTGGCACCCCTTGCCTCAGGCCATAGTCCAATTCGAAATAGATAGCTCTGTGATCAGACATGGTCGCCCGATCCATCAACCTCCATTTCGATTGTCTTCCCAACATCATGGCATTACAAAACGTTATGTCCAGGACCTCCTTTCTGCCACTCACTACGAAAGTAGGCTCTGTACCCCGATTCATTATGCCAAGGTTGTTTCCAATCACAAATTCGAGCAACTGCTCTCCTCTGCGATTGTCATCTGTGCTCCCCCACACCACATTGTGTGCGTTGGCGTCACATCCTATTATCAGGCCCACGTTATTTACCCCGCAGTACCCTACAAGTTCCTCCACTGCCCTTCCGGGAGGTGGCTCAAGAGAGTCGTACGGCATGTATGCAGAGGCGATCACAAACGCGCCCGCCCCCACACCCACACGCACCACCACGAGGTCCGGCGTACATAGATGAGGCAGCATTACTGCTGCAATTCCATGCTTTACCATAATGCACGACCTGCTTTTTCCTGCACCATTGCAGTACAGTGTACCAATGCTTCCAGGTAGACCCCTTATTTTCCCCCTGAAAACCCAGGGCTCCTGGATCATTGTTATATCCAACCCCTCCTCCACCATACACCTAGACATCATTGCTGATGCCGCCTTGCTGTGGTGGAGGTTCAATTGGCATATTTTTATTTTTCGGTATGGGCCCACCTCCCGCCTCCCTGCTTCTGATGTCCCAGCCATAGCTGTTCCATCATCCACAGTTTCCCCGTACCGAAGTGCTGCCCTTAGGTTTGCCGTCCGTGATTTTGGCATAGGCAAAATCCAGTCCGCAGTTGAGCAACCTCCCTGCGTTCTGTATTGCCTCCGCCTCCACCCTCGGACACCAAACGGTTAGGATGACACCACCTTTCTTTCCGTCGTCATACCTGCCCGAGTAAGCGACCCTCCATTTAGAAGTGTCACTCACGCAGGCATTCTGACGTCGGAGTCTGGCAAAAATGGTCTCACTGCTCCCCGGTTGCCCTGGGATCCGTAACACCATTTTTCTTACATCCTTCACGGTTGTAAGCCGATCTATTGTTAAGTTGATTCCCCCCAAGAGGTTCATCTTCCCAACAACTTCACAGAGCCATGCCTTGGATTTGTGGTTCACGCATTTAACTGCAATGATCCCTTCATCCAAGTGTACGTCGGTCACACCAATGTCTCCGGCGTCCGCCGGCAAGGCATCAAGTGCTTCCAGGAGGGCTACCCTGAAGGCAACCAACCTGGCCTCATCCATGACACCCCCGCCGTTGACACCAGTGACGCCCAAATGAAGATCGCTTCCAGTTACCCCCGCAAAGGTAACTGGACGCTTCCTCCTATGGCCATGGTCCCCTTTGAGCGATTTCGGATTGACTTTGCTGTGCCTTGAAGGCCCTGCATCGTCTTTGCTGTGCCTTGAAGGCCCTGCATCAACTTTGCTGTGCCTTGATGGCGCTGCATCATGTTTCCGAAACCCCCCCTCCTTCCCTTTGGCTGCACCATTTGAAGAGTCGCCAGGCAAGCCCAACCCGCGTGTCTTCTGATTCGAAGACCCGCTAGGTGTGCTCACCTTGCACCTCTTCTCCTGTACAGCCTCCGGTGTGGAGTTTGCTGAAGTTGTCACTTCAGCCAGCTCGTTCCCGTCATCACTGACAGGTCCGAGCCGCTTCTTACGCTGAGCCTCCTTCCTCCTCTGCGCTCTGGTCCGCTTTCGCGTACCTTCGGCCGATTTGGTTGGTGGCTGCGTAATGTCCCGCAGCTCCGCCCGCCCACGAGGCCGCTGAGCTCGCTTTCGCGAACCCATGGCCGGTATGGTTGGTGGCTCCGTGTCACGCACCCTCATCTCCCCGAAATTCCGTAATAGATTGCCCTCCCCAGAATCTATAGGGCATGCCTCCGTAGAGGGTGGATTCCCAGGCATAGCCTGGTTACCACCTGGGGTACTCAAACCTTTTCGTTGTACTTCCATTACGGTTGTTTTCGCATTAGTTACTTGGCTGCGTTCTAGGATGCATTGCCCGGTTGCCACCACGTGGAGGTGTAACTAACACTTGAGAATGACGAAATGAGAATCGCATACCCTAGAATGCTTTAACTCTTTCCGTCATCCCCCAAGCAACCTCGTAAGGGGTTAGTATAGCAAAATTTTGGGAAATCTTTGCAGGGCCATAACTCAAAAACTTAGGGCTAAAACGTTCTGAAAACACGTTATTCGGATTCAGCATGCCTTAAAGCATACCCATTGCAAATTTTCAGCCCGTTTGCACAAACTTAAAGGAATTGGTGAAAAATCCATTTTTTCATAAGGGGTTAGTATAGCAAAATTTTGGGAAATCTTTGCGGAGCCATAACTCAAAAACTTAGGGCTAAAACGTTCTGAAAACACTTTATTCGGATTCAGCATACCTTAAAGCATACCCATGGAAATTTTCAGACCGTTTGCTCAAACTTAAAGGATTCGATGAGAAATACATTTTTTCATAAGGGGTTAGTATAGCAAAATTTTGGGAAATCTTTGCGGGGCCTTAACTCAAAAACTTAAGGCTAAAACGTTCTGAAACCACTTTATTCGGATTCCGCATACCTTAAAGCATACCCATGCAAATTTTCAGACCGTTTGCTCAAACTTAAAGGATTCGATGAGAAATCCATTTTTTCATAAGGGGTTAGTATAGCAAAATTTTGGGAAATCTTTGCGGGGCCTTAACTAAAAAACTTAAGGCTAAAACGTTCTGAAACCACTTTATTCGGATTCAGCATACCTTAAAGCATACCCATGCAAATTTTCAGCCCGTTTGCACAAACTTAAAGGAATTGGTGAAAATCCATTTTTTCATAAAGGGTTAGTATAGCAAAATTTTGGGAAATCTTTGCGGGGCCATAACTCAAAAACTAAGGGCCAAAACGTTCTGAAACCACTTTATTCGGATTCAGCATACCTTACAGCATACCCATGCAAATTTTCAGACCGTTTGCTCAAACTTAAAGGATTCGATGAGAAATCCATTTTTTCGTAAGGGGTTAGTATAGCAAAATTTTGGGAAATTATTGCGGAGCCATAACTCAAAAACTAAGGGCTAAAACGTTCTGAAAACACTTTATTCGGATTCAGCATACCTTAAAGCATACCCATGCAAATTTTCAGACCGTTTGCACAAACTTAAAGGAATTGGTGAAAAATCCATTTTTTCATAAGGGGTTAGTATAGCAAAATTTTGGGAAATCTTTGCGGCGTCATAACTCAAAAACTAAGGGCTAAAACGTTCTGAAACCACTTTATTCGGATTCAGCATACCTTAAAGCATACCCATTCAAATTTTCAGACCGTTTGCTCAAACTTAAAGGATTCGATGAAAAATCCATTATTTCATAAGGGGTTATTATAGCAAAATTTTGGGAAATTATTGCGGGGCCATAACTCAAAAACTAAGGACTAAAACGTTCTGAAACCACTTTATTCGGATTCAGCATACCTTACAGCATACCCATGCAAATTTTCTGACCGTTTGCACAAACTTAAAGGAATTGGTGAAAAATCCATTTTTTCGTAAGGGGTTAGTATAGCAAAATTTTGGTAAATCTTTGCGGGGCCATAATTCAAAAACTGAGGGCTAAAACGTTCTGAAACCACTTTATTCGGATGCCGCATACCTTAAAGCATACCCATGCAAATTTTCAGACCGTTTGCTCAAACTTAAAGGATTCGAACGAGAAATCCATTATTTCATAAGGGGTTAGTATAGCAAAATTTTGGGAAATCTTTGCAGGGCCATAACTCAAAAACTAAGGGCTAAAACGTTCTGAAAACACTTTATTCGGATTCAGCATGCCTTAAAGCATACCCATGCAAATTTTCAGACCGTTTGCTCAAACTTATAGGATTCGATGAGAAATCCATTTTTTCGTAAGGGGTTAGTATAGCAAAATTTTGGGAAATCTTTGCGGAGCCATAACTCAAAAACTTAGGGCTAAAACGTTCTGAAAACACTTTATTCGGATTCAGCATACCTTAAAGCATACCCATGGAAATTTTCAGACCGTTTGCACAAACTTAAAGGATTTGGTGAAAAATCCATTTTTTTGCATAGCAAAATTTAGCAAAATTTTGGGAAATCTTTGCGGCGTTATAACTCAAAAACTAAGGGCTAAAACGTTCTGAAAACACTTTATTCGGATTCCGCATACCTTAAAGCATACCCATGCAAATTTTCAGACCGTTTGCACAAACTTAAAGGATTCGATGAGAAATCCATTTTTTCATAAGGGGTTAGTATAGCAAAATTTTGGGAAATCTTTGCGGAGCCATAACTCAAAAACTTAGAGCTAAAACGTTCTGAAACCACTTTATTCGGATTCAGCATACCTTAAAGCATACCCATGCAAATTTTCAGACCGTTTGCTCAAACTTAAAGGATTCGATGATAAATCCATTTTTTCATAAGGGGTTAGTATAGCAAAATTTTGGGAAATCTTTACGGCGTCATAACTCAAAAACTAAGGGCTAAAACGTTCTGAAACCACTTTATTCGGATTCCGCATACCTTAAAGCACACCCATGCAAATTTTCAGACCGTTTGCTCAAACTTAAAGGATTCGAACGAGAAATCCATTATTTCATAAGGGGTTAGTATAGCAAAATTTTGGGAAATCTTTGCAGGGCCATAACTCAAAAACTAAGGGCTAAAACGTTCTGAAACCACTTTATTCGGATTCAGCATACCTTAAAGCATACCCATGCAAATTTTCAGACCGTTTGCTCAAACTTAAAGGATTCGATGAGAAATCCATTTTTTTATAAGGGGTTAGTATAGCAAAATTTTGGGAAATCTTTGCGGAGCCATAACTCAAAAACTTAGGGCTAAAACGTTCTGAAACCACTTTATTCGGATTCAGCATACCTTAAAGCATACCCATGCAAATTTTCAGACCGTTTGCTCAAACTTAAAGGATTCGATGAGAAATCCATTTTTTCATAAGGGGTTAGTATAGCAAAATTTTGGGAAATCTTTGCGGAGCCATAACTCAAAAACTGAGAGCTAAAACGTTCTGAAACCACTTTATTCGGATTCAGCATACCTTAAAGCATACCCATGCAAATTTTCAGACCGTTTGCTCAAACTTAAAGGATTCGATGAGAAATCCATTTTTTCATAAGGTTAGTATAGCAAAATTTTGGGAAATCTTTGCGGGGCCTTAACTCAAAAACTTAAGGCTAAAACGTTCTGAAAACACTTTATTCGGATTCAGCATACCTTAAAGCATACCCATGCAAATTTTCAGACCGTTTGCTCAAACTTAAAGGAATTGGTGAAAAATCCATTTTTTCATAAGGGGTTAGTATAGCAAAATTTTGGGAAATCTTTGCGGAGCCATAACTCAAAAACTGAGGGCTAAAACGTTCTGAAACCACTTTATTCGGATTCAGCATCCCTTAAAGCATACCTATGCACATTTTCAGCCCGATAGCTCAAACTTAAAGGTTTTGGTGAAAAATCCATTTTTTCATAAGGGGTTAGTATAGCAAAATTTTGGGAAATCTTTGCGGGGCCATAACTCAAACACTAATAAATGAATTGTTCTGAAAGCAATTTATTCGGATTCAGCATCCAATTTATTCGGATTCACCATCCCTTAAAACGTTAATATGCAAGTTTTCATAAGGGTCCAGTAAGGCTTACCTGCACTTCTGATCTGAACAAATGGTAATCAGAAGGAGCAAATCAAGGTCTGGAGAGTGCGGGGGGTGATCGTTAGATGATCCCAACCGAGCCTCTTCAATATTTTCCTTAACGATAAGGTCTGTCTGATTGTCATCGTGCATTTAAACTTTATGGTGTTTTCGAGCTATTAATGGTCGTTGTTTTTCGTTCAATTTCTTTCGTTCAATTCGCCCAGTTGTCGTCGGTCGCTAGCCCAGATGATGTAATCGTTTCATTCGGTTTTAACAGCAGCTCATAATACACGACACCCTTCCGCGATCCCACCAAATGTACAGCAGAAGCTTCTGGCAACGAATATCGCGTTTTGATTGGGAAGTTTATTGTGGTTGGCCGGGATCTATATCATATGATGCTTTACGTTTAGGGTAGTCGTCGTTTTAAACACCCACTTTTTATCGCCAGTGACAATTCTCTGCAAGATGTTTATGGCGCATGCATCGATTCGTTCTTTGAGTTGATTTTCATTCAGTTGATGGGGCGGCCCATTTTCCTAGCTTTCTGATCTTTCCCATATTGAATGGGCAAACGTCTAGAAATGGTATAGAGACATGTACATTCAACTCTCTAGTGCAAGCTCTTGTTGCGTTCGACACGAATTTTCATCCAACAATGCCTGCAGTTTTTCTTCTTCAATTTTTTTTGGCTGACCAGGCTGTTCTCTTGTCCTCCACTGCTTCCACTTCAAAATCACCACTTCTGAAGCGTGCAAACTCCTCAAACCCCGCAAACACAGTTCACAAGTTATTTTTTCAGTTGGAGCATGTTCACTAGTAATCTTCTAACAAGCAACCAACAATCGATAACTGATCAGCAGCGGTTTTCTTCAAATTATTAAAGAAAGTTCAATTTAAATTTCCCTGGCAAAACAACTTTACTTCAGGCTTCGTATTTCGACATATTCGAAACAAAAAAAAAAACTTTGTCTGTCATTACACTTCAACGAAATGACATATACTGACTGATTTATAGAGTAATGACAGACAAAAAAAAAAGAATATGGTCGGGGTGTGCTCCGATGCACAACACAACGTTAGTTACGCCATCTGTTAATATTTTCTATATGCAAACTTTCTTTTATTAGTATATGTTAATATCGCCGAATTTTTTTTTTCAGTATAGATAAACAATACAAAATTTACATGCATTATACAAGATACAGTAGGTCTTCTCTAATCCGAACCTTCGATAGTCCGGATTTCCACTAATCCGAACGGTAAAATATTTACACAATGAAATTCCACAGTTCGAATTTCTCAATAACTTCTGTAATCCGGATTACGGATTTAATGTTTTTGTTTTAATAAATTGATATTAATCTCAAAGCAATAAAACACAGAAAGTGATCGGGGAGTTACCGTTAAATCAATTAGTTTTAAACAGTGCGATTATACATGAGATTCGTGTTCGAGATATGCTAAATGAAATTAATTCGATGGAACGTAATTTACATAATGATAATAACGACATAAATGAATGGATTATTGAAGAAATCTATGAACAAAACGTTTCTTCTGTTGAACAAGAATCTGAAGAAGAAATCAATTTAAATCAAACACCAACAAATAGTGTTTAAATGTTGAAAGGGTAAAACATGACGATGCTCTGAAATCACTTAACATTTGTTTACGATGGGCTGAAGAGAATAATGCGTCGTTTGAACAAATAATGATTGTGAAAGAACTAAGAGATATGTCCTTACAACTTATGAATAAAAATGTAAAACAAACATCTATTTAAGGCCAATTTATCCAATCATTGTTAAACTTATTAGAGTCCTTCAACTTTAACGTATTTTATTATCTGTGACAATATTTGAATCTGCCTAATCATTAAATACTATTTTTTGGTGGTAATGTACATATAATAACGAAATCACAATAAAAATAACGTTTATTAAATGCACCTTCTACAATCCGAATATCTCTGTAATCCGGATCACCTATGCCAAATATGGATTCGGATTAGAGAGGACCTTCTGTAATAATAAATTCCTTTTAAGTACGCGTACTTTGTAGTATGCGTGCGCAATATTATTGTTATCGTTTAACTTTTTTTTATTATAATTTTTTACTCTCCTGGGAATGGGAACTTTTTTGATGCTAAAAAAATCCCAATTCAAATTTTGTCCGTTCGCTTGTCTTATTTTTTGTCTCGGAAACTACCAAACCAAGATTTTCTATGGCTTTTCAGAATATTCTTTATTGTTGTATATTTCAATCAATGTATTGAAGATATTTGCTTTTGATAATTTTAGCTATTTTAGCGAGTTTGGTAACAATAAATGATACAAAATAACATTCCCGGAAAGTTTTTCCCGGATCCCATCGCAGCAGGATGGTTCCCGACACAAATCCGCTGTTCTGCTGTTCAATGAATTTGAATATATTTCGTGTTCGTACAAGATTATTGAACAAGATTTTTAGTGAGGAGTTACTTGGTGATAAATTTAACTCCCCCTTTTTTTTTTTTTTTTTGGTTCGTTACTACAGCAGAATCGGGTTAGCGCTCGTAAAATCTCGGAATTCTATAGCTGTGAGCCCGTAGCGAAATCACTTAATCAGGTGATGAACCTATGATGCGTTGAATGCACTTAAGTGATTTTTGGTGGTGACACTTTAATTAAATGTGGATTAATTTATGAAATTTTGAAAATAAAAGCAAACATATGAGAGAAAAAAAACTTAAACTGAAAAGCAGTAAGAAAAAATAACTCATATGTTTTCAAACAATTGTCCATTGCACTTTAGGTGGTTTCATTAAAAATTTTTGTTTCACTTGGACAATTGTATATGTGCTTTTAAATTTGTACTGCATTTATTAAATTTAATCCACATATATTACAAAAACCTTCGAGGTAAACCTTCGAAGTAAACCCGGTTCGCGATAACTTGCTATTAATATTTATTAATATTACTCCAACCATCGTCAGTACCATCAGTTCACCGCATCAGTATGTGCTTCCTGTTACAGGTGTTTTTCTGACAGTGCTTTTTTATTATATTTATTTTTGTTAATTGTTTGTGTGTTGGAATATTCTTGATTTCTTTTTGAAATAGATTTTATATATAAAAATTAAATATCATTTAATAATTCGGTTGAGTTTCAAAACGACGGTACAATTTAAAAAATTTGTTTATTGTATAATTAAATCTGTTTAATATTTTCATTAGTGAATTTTACAAAATTATAAATAAAATTAAAATTTTTTAAACTTAATACCATAGGTGTTAAACCTTATGAATGTGATATTTGTGGAAAAAGCTGTTCACAAAAATCTAATTTATCATCACATATGAAAGTGCATATTAAAAAAATTCTACACAACAGTAACAGATAACATGTAATAATGATATTAACTTAAGCGATTCATCCACGAATATTTTGGTCAAGCGAGAATATACAAAACAATATAAATTTTCAAAATCCATCACCAGTTAATTCTTTCGATTGGAATACATTTACAAATTCTAATTACGAATTAAATCCATCGCATCAAGCAATGCCAAATGAAATTCAAAAGGATGAAAATGTTTTATAATAATATTATTAATAATGATGTATCGTTTCCAATCAACGACGAAGAGCAATCATCTGATTTACAAACCAAACCAATAATACTTTTATTGACAATATGATGATATCACCATCAATTAATTCGCTGGCAGATGAATCGGTAACAGAATCACTACAATTAGCATCGGAACATTCTAAATGCTCTGCTCAAATGTTTCTGGAATCATCAATCAAATTGACTAACTAATTTTATCTTATTGACAATATTTTTTTAATTGAAAAGCTATTATTTTTTTATGTATACAATTTTTTGATTATTAAAATTAATAAAATCGATTATGAAAAACATTTTGATTTCTCTTCGATTTCGTAATGTTTATTGGGAATTATAACAAATGTGTGAATGTCCAATAAATTTTTATCAAAATGTAATATTAATTTAGTATGATATGTAATATTAATAAAGCAAACATTTACAAAAATCATTATTAATTATCTATTTGTTGAAATTGACATCAATTACTGGGTTGCCTGAAGTTAGAGGAGCCTTAAATTTATCATACACCAACTCAATCATTTAAGTTTGAACAATCGGGCTGAACCGATACTTGCATAGGTATGCTTTAAGGGATGCTTACTCCGAATAAATTGGTTTCAGGTCGTTTCAGCCTTTAGTTTTTGAGTTATGTCCCTACAAAGATTTCCTAAAGTTTTGCTATTGCAACCCGTTTCCGCTATTAGTTTTTGAGTTATGGCCCCGCGAAGATTTCCCACAATTTTGCTATACTAACCCCTTATGAAAAAATGAATTTTCGCCCGGATCCTTTAAGTTTTACCAATCCCTCTTTACATAGTTATGCTTTAAGGGGTGCTGAATCCCTATAAATTGGTTTCAGACCGGTTCAGCAAATGGTTTTTGAGTTATTCGACACATTATGGTAAAATTACTCACATTTTTTTTTCGTGTACATTTAATTATATTACATTATTAATTAATTGTTTTTTTATTGGTTTTTTTTTTTAAATTTTTGAAAAATTAAGTAACATTTAAATAAATTAATTAATTAATTAATAAAAATTAAAAATTAAAATAAAACAAAAAAAAACAATAGAAATAAAATTTTATTTAAGTCAATTTTTTTTAACCAAAATTTTTAATTTGCTTTTTTTTTATTTGCTTTTTGTTAAAAATAAATTTATTGCCTTTGGATTATTAATTGTTTTGAATTAAAAATTAATTATTTTTTTTAGTTAATTTTTATAATATCATTTTTTTGTATTGCTTAAATAAATAATTTTTTTATTTATTAAGTAAATACTTTTTTTTTTAGTTCTTTTTATCGCGTCCCCTCGCTTTTTTCTTAGCTCTCTCTCGATCTATTTCTTTCTGACTATTTATTTATTTATTGATTGCGGTGGATTAAAAAAAATAATCTTTGGTTTAAACATCAAAAAAATAATATGAAAATGACAAATAAAACCCCCGGTCCCGCGCACGGTCCTACGCGGTCGGTTCCTCAATTCCCCCGGATGTGAGGATTTTGATGGGTAACCACCGCCGCGCGGATGGAATGGGATCGGTTGAGGGGGTGTTTTTATGTTTTATAATTTATATTTTTTTTAAACGGCTGTTTCCGTATGACTATGAGATGATAATCGTTCAACATCAATTTCCGGTATTGTTAGTTCATCGGGAATATTATCGACGTACTCCAGTGATGATGTTTGCGATAAACGTTTACTGAACGACGTTTGCTTTCGTAGAACTTCGGCCAATGTTGTTTTACTGGGTTCGCCATAACCTTGACGGAATGCATTCAGTACGCGAATCTGTTCATTTTACGGCATTTTTTTTTTTTTTTTTTTTTTAACGAAGGAGGGGGAAATCTTGCATATACACACCAAAAGGTGCGTGTCAGATTCCTACTGACTAAAACCCCCTCTTTCGGCTTCGGTATATTCGAACCAGGCCACTAGGGCCCATTTTCCTACCTCCGATTGACTCCTATCCAGTTTGCCACTCGGGTTTCCCCGATTGCTCCTCGAATATGGTGTCCCTCGTTATTTCAAGCATCTCTCTGAAAGGCATCCGTCCAAGTTCACTCTCGGGGAGGAATGACCGTCCAGTTACCTTTCTCCTTATGCTCTCCAAAGCCGGACATTTACATACAAGGTGCTCAGCCGTTTCCTCATCCTCCAAACAGAGTCTACACTCATCATCAGTAAGAATTCCCATCCTTACAAGATGATGTCTGAATCCTCCATGTACAGATATGAGTGCCACCAACTTCCTAAGAGCCCCTCGCGTCATGCTCAGTACCTCTCGGTTGGTGTGTCCTACTTTCAATCCTAGCGTCAGCTTAGATTGTCTGAGTCCTCTTACCTCCTTCCATCTTTCCTGATGTTTGGAGGTAATCCATTTCTCGACAGTACGCCTCACCGTATCCCTGCTGATTGCGGTATACGGTTCCGGTCCAACGAATTTTTTAGACGTCCCCTCCTTTGCAAGAGTATCCGCCCTTTCGTTCCCGTCGATATCACTGTGCCCTCTAACCCAGACAAGTGTGACCCTATTATGAGCCGAACACCCGTTGAGCCTGTGAGCACACTCTAGCTCCAGGGCCGAGTCAAATGTGCCACCCTTCATACAATTGACCACCTCCCTGCAGTCGGTGGCAAAAAAGATTTCTTTCCCGCCAACCCTACTACATTGAATATAGTCCAGTGCATGAATTAGGCCCATCAGCTCGGCCTGGTATACTGAGGAATAGTTCCCCATGTTTATCTGGCAGTCCAAGCCAAGTTCCACTGAGTGATACCCAGCCCCGTAACTGCCATGTCTCTTAGATCCATCCGTGAAGACTGTTATCGTTTCCGACCCCACTTCAGGGAGTGATCCGTCCTCAAGGAGGGTTCTGTGATGCATTTCCTGTACCACCGTCCTCCTAATCCCATCCATTGGCATAGCAAGTTCCGTGACCCCCTTAATAAGGCCCAGGACCCTCATATGCCCGTGGATGGTGCCTTCCTGATGCCACGTTTTGTTCTGCACCATTCTTATTGCCGTGCATACCGCCGTCTTTACTATAAATAGATCCAGAGGCAGCATTCCCAGCAATGTTTCCATAGCCATGGTCGGCGTGGTGCGAAAAGCCCCCGTAATACCAACACATGCTAGTCTTTGAAGTCGATCTAGTTGACATCTCACTGTACTTTGGGTGGTTTTGTTCCACCATACAATTGAGGCGTATGCCACTATCGGCCTCACCATCATTGTGTATATCCAGTACATCGATTTTGGCGAGATTCCCCACCATCGTCCACATACCCGTCTACACTGATGTAGTGCCCTCTTAGCCCTCTGTATCTTCTCCCTCACATGATACCCCCAGGTTAGTCTCCTATCCAGATGTACACCCAGATACTTGACACTGGTGGCCAGTTTGAGTTCCGACCCAAAGAGTCTCAGAGGTTCTATTTCCAGGCCCTTTGTTTTCCTTGAGAAAACAATTAAGTCTGTCTTACTTGCGTTTATGGAGAGGTCATGTTCCTTACACCATCCCTCCGTCACCCGAAGAGCTTCTTCCATGACATCCCGGATGGTATTCATGAACTTCCCCCGTACCATTATCGCTAAGTCGTCTGCATACCCTACTGTGTATACATTTATTTCCTCCAGTCTTTGAAGTAATGAGTCGACAGTGAGATTCCACAGTAGCGGAGACAATACCCCACCCTGTGGGCATCCCCTGTTTACCCTTCCCCTAAGTTTGGAGTGTCCTGAGTTTATATTTATTGCCCTTTTTTCAAGCAGATTGTCAACCCAGTCCCTGACGACCCGACTGACCCTCCGCCCTTTCAGAGCAGTTCTCAGTTTTCCGAACTGAACCCTGTCAAATGCACCTTCTATATCCATGAATACAGTCAGTGCTATTCCTCCAGTGTTCAGCTCGTGTTCCGCGACTCGCACCAACTGATGTAGTGCTGTCTCGGTTGACTTCCCAGTCTGATATGCATGCTGGTTACTATGTAGGGGATACATCCTCAACGTCGTTCTTTCCAGATGATCCGCTATCACCCTCTCCATTGCTTTCAATAGGAAGGATGACAAACTGATCGGTCTGAAAGACTTCGCCTCAGTGTAGTCCCCCCTTCCAGGCTTGGGCAAAAATACCACCTTGGTTTCCCGCCAAGTTACCGGAATATACCCCATCGCGAGACAGGTGACATATATTTCCCTGAGTCTCGGAACTAAGACCTCTTTACCCCATTGTAGCAGGGCGGGAAATATTCCATCAGGCCCCGGAGATTTGAAGGGCTCGAACCTCCCAATGGAACGTTCTACTCCCTCCAATGTCACAATCCCTTCAGCCGCACGTCTCCTCCTTCTCGTGGCCCTCCTCCTTTCAACCGGCCACGGTTGATTCGACGCCTGGCTTCCCGGAAAGTGTATCTCCATTAGGGTCCTGCTGCTTTCCTCTATTGTCTCCGACATTTTACCCGACCCATTGCGGATCAGTTCAACTCTAGAGACCGAGTCCTTGGTGACCATCTTCTGCAGCCTACTGACCTCAGAGATGCTCCCCATTTCCGAGCAGAAATCCCTCCACGATTGCCTTTTCTGACTACGCAGAGCTTTTTTCATGTCTCGTTTCTTTTCCCTGTAATCTTGCCATGACTGCTCCGTCCCACACCTCATGGCCCGATTAAAGGTTTTTCTGACCTCTCCCTTTAGCTTTTCCAGTTTCCCATTCCACCAAGGTGTTGGGTCCCTTTCTTCAACCAGAGTGAGAGGACATGCACTGTGGAATGCCTTTTTCACAGCCCGCTGTATGACAGTTAGCCGCGATTCTACACTCCTTGCCGTTTTCGGCCCCGAGCGCCCCAGTCCCCCCAGATCTCCCTTTAACACCCGCTGGTAAACCAACATGTCGGTGTCTCTAGGGTTTCTGATGGTCCTTGTTGGCACCCCTTGCCTCAGGCCATAGTCCAATTCGAAATAGATAGCTCTGTGATCAGACATGGTCGCCCGATCCATCAACCTCCATTTCGATTGTCTTCCCAACATCATGGCATTACAAAACGTTATGTCCAGGACCTCCTTTCTGCCACTCACTACGAAAGTAGGCTCTGTACCCCGATTCATTATGCCAAGGTTGTTTCCAATCACAAATTCGAGCAACTGCTCTCCTCTGCGATTGTCATCTGTGCTCCCCCACACCACATTGTGTGCGTTGGCGTCACATCCTATTATCAGGCCCACGTTATTTACCCCGCAGTACCCTACAAGTTCCTCCACTGCCCTTCCGGGAGGTGGCTCAAGAGAGTCGTACGGCATGTATGCAGAGGCGATCACAAACGCGCCCGCCCCCACACCCACACGCACCACCACGAGGTCCGGCGTACATAGATGAGGCAGCATTACTGCTGCAATTCCATGCTTTACCATAATGCACGACCTGCTTTTTCCTGCACCATTGCAGTACAGTGTACCAATGCTTCCAGGTAGACCCCTTATTTTCCCCCTGAAAACCCAGGGCTCCTGGATCATTGTTATATCCAACCCCTCCTCCACCATACACCTAGACATCATTGCTGATGCCGCCTTGCTGTGGTGGAGGTTCAATTGGCATATTTTTATTTTTCGGTATGGGCCCACCTCCCGCCTCCCTGCTTCTGATGTCCCAGCCATAGCTGTTCCATCATCCACAGTTTCCCCGTACCGAAGTGCTGCCCTTAAGTTTGCCGTCCGTGATTTTGGCATAGGCAAAATCCAGTCCGCAGTTGAGCAACCTCCCTGCGTTCTGTATTGCCTCCGCCTCCACCCTCGGACACCAAACGGTCAGGATGACACCACCTTTCTTTCTGTCGTCATACCTGCCCGAGTAAGCGACCCTCCATTTAGAAGTGTCACTCACGCAGGCATTCTGACGTCGGAGTCTGGCAAAAATGGTCTCACTGCTCCCCGGTTGCCCTGGGATCCGTAACACCATTTTTCTTACATCCTTCACGGTTGTAAGCCGATCTATTGTTAAGTTGATTCCCCCCAAGAGGTTCATCTTCCCAACAACTTCACAGAGCCATGCCTTGGATTTGTGGTTCACGCATTTAACTGCAATGATCCCTTCATCCAAGTGTACGTCGGTCACACCAATGTCTCCGGCGTCCGCCGGCAAGGCATCAAGTGCTTCCAGGAGGGCTACCCTGAAGGCAACCAACCTGGCCTCATCCATGACACCCCCGCCGTTGACACCAGTGACGCCCAAATGAAGATCGCTTCCAGTTACCCCCGCAAAGGTAACTGGACGCTTCCTCCTATGGCCATGGTCCCCTTTGAGCGATTTCGGATTGACTTTGCTGTGCCTTGAAGGCCCTGCATCGTCTTTGCTGTGCCTTGAAGGCCCTGCATCAACTTTGCTGTGCCTTGATGGCCCTGCATCATGTTTCCGAAACCCCCCCTCCTTCCCTTTGGCTGCACCATTTGAAGAGTCGCCAGGCAAGCCCAACCCGCGTGTCTTCTGATTCGAAGACCCGCTATCGCGAACCCATGGCCGGTATGGTTGGTGGCTCCGTGTCACGCACCCTCATCTCCCCGAAATTCCGTAATAGATTGCCCTCCCCAGAATCTATAGGGCATGCCTCCGTAGAGGGTGGATTCCCAGGCATAGCCTGGTTACCACCTGGGGTACTCAAACCTTTTCGTTGTACTTCCATTACGGTTGTTTTCGCATTAGTTACTTGGCTGCGTTCTAGGATGCATTGCCCGGTTGCCACCACGTGGAGGTGTAACTAACACTTGAGAATGACGAAATGAGAATCGCATACCCTAGAATGCTTTAACTCTTTCCGTCATCCCCCAAGCAACCTCGTAAGGGGTTAGTATAGCAAAATTTTGGGAAATCTTTGCAGGGCCATAACTCAAAAACTTAGGGCTAAAACGTTCTGAAAACACTTTATTCGGATTCAGCATGCCTTAAAGCATACCCATTGCAAATTTTCAGCCCGTTTGCACAAACTTAAAGGAATTGGTGAAAAATCCATTTTTTCATAAGGGGTTAGTATAGCAAAATTTTGGGAAATCTTTGCGGAGCCATAACTCAAAAACTTAGGGCTAAAACGTTCTGAAAACACTTTATTCGGATTCAGCATACCTTAAGCATACCCATGGAAATTTTCAGACCGTTTGCTCAAACTTAAAGGATTCGATGAGAAATACATTTTTTCATAAGGGGTTAGTATAGCAAAATTTTGGGAAATCTTTGCGGGGCCTTAACTCAAAAACTTAAGGCTAAAACGTTCTGAAACCACTTTATTCGGATTCCGCATACCTTAAAGCATACCCATGCAAATTTTCAGACCGTTTGCTCAAACTTAAAGGATTCGATGAGAAATCCATTTTTTCATAAGGGGTTAGTATAGCAAAATTTTGGGAAATCTTTGCGGGGCCTTAACTAAAAAACTTAAGGCTAAAACGTTCTGAAACCACTTTATTCGGATCCAGTATACCTTAAAGCATACCCATGCAAATTTTCAGCCCGTTTGCACAAACTTAAAGGAATTAGTGAAAAATCCATATTTTCATAAGGGGTTAGTATAGCAAAATTTTGAAACAATCTTTGCGGGGCCATAACTCAAAAACTAGGGGCTGAAACGTTCTGAAACCACTTTATTCGGATTCAGCATACCTTAAAGCATACCCATGCAAATTTTCAGACCGTTTGCTCAAACTTAAAGGATTCGATGAGAAATCCATTTTTTCATAAGGGGTTAGTATAGCAAAATTTTGGGAAATCTTTGCGGGGCCTTAACTCAAAAACTTAAGGGTAAAACGTTCTGAAAACACTTTATTCGGATTCAGCATACCTTAAAGCATACCCATGCAAATTTTCAGCCCGTTTGCACAAACTTAAAGGAATTGGTGAAAATCCATTTTTTCATAAAGGGTTAGTATAGCAAAATTTTGGGAAATCTTTGCGGGGCCATAACTCAAAAACTAAGGGCTAAAACGTTCTGAAACCACTTTATTCGGATTCAGCATACCTTACAGCATACCCATGCAAATTTTCAGACCGTTTGCTCAAACTTAAAGGATTCGATGAGAAATCCATTTTTTCGTAAGGGGTTAGTATAGCAAAATTTTGGGAAATTATTGCGGAGCCATAACTCAAAAACTAAGGGCTAAAACGTTCTGAAAACACTTTATTCGGATTCAGCATACCTTAAAGCATACCCATGCAAATTTTCAGACCGTTTGCACAAACTTAAAGGAATTGGTGAAAAATCCATTTTTTCATAAGGGGTTAGTATAGCAAAATTTTGGGAAATCTTTGCGGCGTCATAACTCAAAAACTAAGGGCTAAAACGTTCTGAAACCACTTTATTCGGATTCAGCATACCTTAAAGCATACCCATTCAAATTTTCAGACCGTTTGCTCAAACTTAAAGGATTCGATGAAAAATCCATTATTTCATAAGGGGTTATTATAGCAAAATTTTGGGAAATTATTGCGGGGCCATAACTCAAAAACTAAGGACTAAAACGTTCTGAAACCACTTTATTCGGATTCAGCATACCTTACAGCATACCCATGCAAATTTTCTGACCGTTTGCACAAACTTAAAGGAATTGGTGAAAAATCCATTTTTTCGTAAGGGGTTAGTATAGCAAAATTTTGGTATATCTTTGCGGGGCCATAACTCAAAAACTGAGGGCTAAAACGTTCTGAAACCACTTTATTCGGATTCCGCATACCTTAAAGCATACCCATGCAAATTTTCAGACCGTTTGCTCAAACTTAAAGGATTCGAACGAGAAATCCATTATTTCATAAGGGGTTAGTATAGCAAAATTTTGGGAAATCTTTGCAGGGCCATAACTCAAAAACTAAGGGCTAAAACGTTCTGAAAACACTTTATTCGGATTCAGCATGCCTTAAAGCATACCCATGCAAATTTTCAGACCGTTTGCTCAAACTTATAGGATTCGATGAGAAATCCATTTTTTCGTAAGGGGTTAGTATAGCAAAATTTTGGGAAATCTTTGCGGAGCCATAACTCAAAAACTTAGGGCTAAAACGTTCTGAAAACACTTTATTCGGATTCAGCATACCTTAAAGCATACCCATGGAAATTTTCAGACCGTTTGCACAAACTTAAAGGATTTGGTGAAAAATCCATTTTTTTGCATAGCAAAATTTAGCAAAATTTTGGGAAATCTTTGCGGCGTTATAACTCAAAAACTAAGGGCTAAAACGTTCTGAAAACACTTTATTCGGATTCAGCATACCTTAAAGCATACCCATGCAAATTTTCAGACCGTTTGCACAAACTTAAAGGATTCGATGAGAAATCCATTTTTTCATAAGGGGTTAGTATAGCAAAATTTTGGGAAATCTTTGCGGAGCCATAACTCAAAAACTGAGAGCTAAAACGTTCTGAAACCACTTTATTCGGATTCAGCATACCTTAAAGCATACCCATGCAAATTTTCAGACCGTTTGCTCAAACTTAAAGGATTCGATGATAAATCCATTTTTTCATAAGGGGTTAGTATAGCAAAATTTTGGGAAATCTTTGCAGGGCCATAACTCAAAAACTAAGGGCTAAAACGTTCTGAAACCACTTTATTCGGATTCCGCATACCTTAAAGCACACCCATGCAAATTTTCAGACCGTTTGCTCAAACTTAAAGGATTCGAACGAGAAATCCATTATTTCATAAGGGGTTAGTATAGCAAAATTTTGGGAAATCTTTGCAGGGCCATAACTCAAAAACTAAGGGCTAAAACGTTCTGAAACCACTTTATTCGGATTCAGCATACCCTAAAGCATACCCATGCAAATTTTCAGACCGTTTGCTCAAACTTAACGGATTCGATGAGAAATCCATTTTTTTATAAGGGGTTAGTATAGCAAAATTTTGGGAAATCTTTGCGGAGCCATAACTCAAAAACTTAGGGCTAAAACGTTCTGAAACCACTTTATTCGGATTCAGCATACCTTAAAGCATACCCATGCAAATTTTCAGACCGTTTGCTCAAACTTAAAGGATTCGATGAGAAATCCATTTTTTCATAAGGGGTTAGTATAGCAAAATTTTGGGAAATCTTTGCGGAGCCATAACTCAAAAACTGAGAGCTAAAACGTTCTGAAACCACCCTATTCGGATTCAGCATACCTTAAAGCATACCCATGCAAATTTTCAGACCGTTTGCTCAAACTTAAAGGATTCGATGAGAAATCCATTTTTTCATAAGGTTAGTATAGCAAAATTTTGGGAAATCTTTGCGGGGCCTTAACTCAAAAACTTAAGGCTAAAACGTTCTGAAAACACTTTATTCGGATTCAGCATACCTTAAAGCATACCCATGCAAATTTTCAGACCGTTTGCTCAAACTTAAAGGAATTGGTGAAAAATCCATTTTTTCATAAGGGGTTAGTATAGCAAAATTTTGGGAAATCTTTGCGGAGCCATAACTCAAAAACTGAGGGCTAAAACGTTCTGAAACCACTTTATTCGGATTCAGCATCCCTTAAAGCATACCTATGCACATTTTCAGCCCGATAGCTCAAACTTAAAGGTTTTGGTGAAAAATCCATTTTTTCATAAGGGGTTAGTATAGCAAAATTTTGGGAAATCTTTGGCGGGCCATAACTCAAACACTAATAAATGAATTGTTCTGAAAGCAATTTATTCGGATTCAGCATCCAATTTATTCGGATTCACCATCCCTTAAAACGTTAATATGCAAGTTTTCATAAGGGTCCAGTAAGGCTTACCTGCACTTCTGATCTGAACAAATGGTAATCAGAAGGAGCAAATCAAGGTCTGGAGAGTGCGGGGGGTGATCGTTAGATGATCCCAACCGAGCCTCTTCAATATTTTCCTTAACGATAAGGTCTGTCTGATTGTCATCGTGCATTTAAACTTTATGGTGTTTTCGAGCTATTAATGGTCGTTGTTTTTCGTTCAATTTCTTTCGTTCAATTCGCCCAGTTGTCGTCGGTCGCTAGCCCAGATGATGTAATCGTTTCATTCGGTTTTAACAGCAGCTCATAATACACGACACCCTTCCGCGATCCCACCAAATGTACAGCAGAAGCTTCTGGCAACGAATATCGCGTTTTGATTGGGAAGTTTATTGTGGTTGGCCGGGATCTATATCATATGATGCTTTACGTTTAGGGTAGTCGTCGTTTTAAACACCCACTTTTTATCGCCAGTGACAATTCTCTGCAAGATGTTTATGGCGCATGCATCGATTCGTTCTTTGAGTTGATTTTCATTCAGTTGATGGGGCGGCCCATTTTCCTAGCTTTCTGATCTTTCCCATATTGAATGGGCAAACGTCTAGAAATGGTATAGAGACATGTACATTCAACTCTCTAGTGCAAGCTCTTGTTGCGTTCGACACGAATTTTCATCCAACAATGCCAGTTTTTCTTCTTCAATTTTTTTTGGCTGACCAGGCTGTTCTCTTGTCCTCCACTGCTTCCACTTCAAAATCACCACTTCTGAAGCGTGCAAACTCCTCAAACCCCGCAAACACAGTTCACAAGTTATTTTTTCAGTTGGAGCATGTTCACTAGTAATCTTCTAACAAGCAACCAACAATCGATAACTGATCAGCAGCGGTTTTCTTCAAATTATTAAAGAAAGTTCAATTTAAATTTCCCTGGCAAAACAACTTTACTTCAGGCTTCGTATTTCGACATATTCGAAACAAAAAAAAAAACTTTGTCTGTCATTACACTTCAACGAAATGACATATACTGACTGATTTATAGAGTAATGACAGACAAAAAAAAAAGAATATGGTCGGGGTGTGCTCCGATGCACAACACAACGTTAGTTACGCCATCTGTTAATATTTTCTATATGCAAACTTTCTTTTATTAGTATATGTTAATATCGCCGAATTTTTTTTTTTCAGTATAGATAAACAATACAAAATTTACATGCATTATACAAGATACAGTAGGTCTTCTCTAATCCGAACCTTCGATAGTCCGGATTTCCACTAATCCGAACGGTAAAATATTTACACAATGAAATTCCACAGTTCGAATTTCTCAATAACTTCTGTAATCCGGATTACGGATTTAATGTTTTTGTTTTAATAAATTGATATTAATCTCAAAGCAATAAAACACAGAAAGTGATCGGGGAGTTACCGTTAAATCAATTAGTTTTAAACAGTGCGATTATACATGAGATTCGTGTTCGAGATATGCTAAATGAAATTAATTCGATGGAACGTAATTTACATAATGATAATAACGACATAAATGAATGGATTATTGAAGAAATCTATGAACAAAACGTTTCTTCTGTTGAACAAGAATCTGAAGAAGAAATCAATTTAAATCAAACACCAACAAATAGTGTTTAAATGTTGAAAGGGTAAAACATGACGATGCTCTGAAATCACTTAACATTTGTTTACGATGGGCTGAAGAGAATAATGCGTCGTTTGAACAAATAATGATTGTGAAAGAACTAAGAGATATGTCCTTACAACTTATGAATAAAAATGTAAAACAAACATCTATTTAAGGCCAATTTATCCAATCATTGTTAAACTTATTAGAGTCCTTCAACTTTAACGTATTTTATTATCTGTGACAATATTTGAATCTGCCTAATCATTAAATACTATTTTTTGGTGGTAATGTACATATAATAACGAAATCACAATAAAAATAACGTTTATTAAATGCACCTTCTACAATCCGAATATCTCTGTAATCCGGATCACCTATGCCAAATATGGATTCGGATTAGAGAGGACCTTCTGTAATAATAAATTCCTTTTAAGTACGCGTACTTTGTAGTATGCGTGCGCAATATTATTGTTATCGTTTAACTTTTTTTTATTATAATTTTTTACTCTCCTGGGAATGGGAACTTTTTTGATGCTAAAAAAATCCCAATTCAAATTTTGTCCGTTCGCTTGTCTTATTTTTTGTCTCGGAAACTACCAAACCAAGATTTTCTATGGCTTTTCAGAATATTCTTTATTGTTGTATATTTCAATCAATGTATTGAAGATATTTGCTTTTGATAATTTTAGCTATTTTAGCGAGTTTGGTAACAATAAATGATACAAAATAACATTCCCGGAAAGTTTTTCCCGGATCCCATCGCAGCAGGATGGTTCCCGACACAAATCCGCTGTTCTGCTGTTCAATGAATTTGAATATATTTCGTGTTCGTACAAGATTATTGAACAAGATTTTTAGTGAGGAGTTACTTGGTGATAAATTTAACTCCCCCTTTTTTTTTTTTTTTTTGGTTCGTTACTACAGCAGAATCGGGTTAGCGCTCGTAAAATCTCGGAATTCTATAGCTGTGAGCCCGTAACGAAATCACTTAATCAGGTGATGAACCTATGATGCGTTGAATGCACTTAAGTGATTTTTGGTGGTGACACTTTAATTAAATGTGGATTAATTTATGAAATTTTGAAAATAAAAGCAAACATATGAGAGAAAAAAAACTTAAACTGAAAAGCAGTAAGAAAAAATAACTCATATGTTTTCAAACAATTGTCCATTGCACTTTAGGTGGTTTCATTAAAAATTTTTGTTTCACTAAATCTTGGACAATTGTATATGTGCTTTTAAATTTGTACTGCATTTAAATTTAAATTTAATCCACATATATTACAAAAACCTTCGAGGTAAACCTTCGAAGTAAACCCGGTTCGCGATAACTTGCTATTAATATTTATTAATATTACTCCAACCATCGTCAGTACCATCAGTTCACCGCATCAGTATGTGCTTCCTGTTACAGGTGTTTTTCTGACAGTGCTTTTTTATTATATTTATTTTTGTTAATTGTTTGTGTGTTGGAATATTCTTGATTTCTTTTTGAAATTGATTTTATATATAAAAATTAAATATCATTTAATAATTCGGTTGAGTTTCAAAACGACGGTACAATTTAAAAAATTTGTTTATTGTATAATTAAATCTGTTTAATATTTTCATTAGTGAATTTTACAAAATTATAAATAAAATTAAAATTTTTTAAACTTAATACCATAGGTGTTAAACCTTATGAATGTGATATTTGTGGAAAAAGCTGTTCACAAAAATCTAATTTATCATCACATATGAAAGTGCATATTAAAAAAATTCTACACAACAGTAACAGATAACATGTAATAATGATATTAACTTAAGCGATTCATCCACGAATATTTTGGTCAAGCGAGAATATACAAAACAATATAAATTTTCAAAATCCATCACCAGTTAATTCTTTCGATTGGAATACAAATTTACAAATTCTAATTACGAATTAAATCCATCGCATCAAGCAATGCCAAATGAAATTCAAAAGGATGAAAATGTTTTATAATAATATTATTAATAATGATGTATCGTTTCCAATCAACGACGAAAAGCAATCATCTGATTTACAAACCAAACCAATAATACTTTTATTGACAATATGATGATATCACCATCAATTAATTCGCTGGCAGATGAATCGGTAACAGAATCACTACAATTAGCATCGGAACATTCTAAATGCTCTGCTCAAATGTTTCTGGAATCATCAATCAAATTGACTAACTAATTTTATCTTATTGACAATATTTTTTTAATTGAAAAGCTATTATTTTTTTATGTATACAATTTTTTGATTATTAAAATTAATAAAATCGATTATGAAAAACATTTTGATTTCTCTTCGATTTCGTAATGTTTATTGGGAATTATAACAAATGTGTGAATGTCCAATAAATTTTTATCAAAATGTAATATTAATTTAGTATGATATGTAATATTAATAAAGCAAACATTTACAAAAATCATTATTAATTATCTATTTGTTGAAATTGACATCAATTACTGGGTTGCCTGAAGTTAGAGGAGCCTTAAATTTATCATACACCAACTCAATCATTTAAGTTTGAACAATCGGGCTGAACCGATACTTGCATAGGTATGCTTTAAGGGATGCTTACTCCGAATAAATTGGTTTCAGGTCGTTTCAGCCTTTAGTTTTTGAGTTATGTCCCTACAAAGATTTCCTAAAGTTTTGCTATTGCAACCCGTTTCCGCTATTAGTTTTTGAGTTATGGCCCCGCGAAGATTTCCCACAATTTTGCTATACTAACCCCTTATGAAAAAATGAATTTTCGCCCGGATCCTTTAAGTTTTACCAATCCCTCTTTACATAGATATGCTTTAAGGGGTGCTGAATCCCTATAAATTGGTTTCAGACCGGTTCAGCAAATGGTTTTTGAGTTATTCGACACATTATGGTAAAATTACTCACATTTTTTTTTCGTGTACATTTAATTATATTACATTATTAATTAATTGTTTTTTTATTGGTTTTTTTTTTTAAATTTTTGAAAAATTAAGTAACATTTAAATAAATTAATTAATTAATTAATAAAAATTAAAAATTAAAATAAAACAAAAAAAAACAATAGAAATAAAATTTTATTTAAGTCAATTTTTTTTTAACCAAAATTTTTAATTTGCTTTTTTTTTATTTGCTTTTTGTTAAAAATAAATTTATTGCCTTTGGATTATTAATTGTTTTGAATTAAAAATTAATTATTTTTTTTAGTTAATTTTTATAATATCATTTTTTTGTATTGCTTAAATAAATAATTTTTTTATTTATTAAGTAAATACTTTTTTTTTTAGTTCTTTTTATCGCGTCCCCTCGCTTTTTTCTTAGCTCTCTCTCGATCTATTTCTTTCTGACTATTTATTTATTTATTGATTGCGGTGGATTAAAAAACATAATCTTTGGTTTAAACATCAAAAAAATAATATGAAAATGACAATTAAAACCCCCGGTCCCGCGCACGGTCCTACGCGGTCGGTTCCTCAATTCCCCCGGATGTGAGGATTTTGATGGGTAACCACCGCCGCGCGGATGGAATGGGATCGGTTGAGGGGGTGTTTTTATGTTTTATAATTTATATTTTTTTTAAACGGCTGTTTCCGTATGACTATGAGATGATAATCGTTGAACATCAATTTCCGGTATTGTTAGTTCATCGGGAATATTATCGACGTACTCCAGTGATGATGTTTGCGATAAACGTTTACTGAACGACGTTTGCTTTCGTAGAACTTCGGCCAATGTTGTTTAACTGGGTTCGCCATAACCTTGACGGAATGCATTCAGTACGCGAATCTGTTCATTTTACGGCATTTGGTTGAATAATTGGTTCAATTTCCGGGTTTAATTAAACTTTTGAGGTTACGTTCAACGTTTGATAAACAAAAACGGTTGATTTTGTTGATGCGTTACGTTACGTTACGTTGCGTGTTGCTAAGGTCATCAAACATAAAAAATTTTTGTTTGATTTGTTGTTTTGATTGATTGATTAATTATAATTTTTTTTAACTAATTAAAATGTTAATTATTTAAATTAATTTTTTAATTATTTTTTTTTTTTAAATAACTAAAATATTCATTTTAAAAATTATTATTTTATATTTTAACATAAATTTTTTTAAAGTTCAAAACGAAAAAAAAGAAAAATTGAAATTAATGGAAAATTTTTTTAATTATTTTAATTTATAAAATTGGTAATTTTAAATTAATTTCAAAAAAAATAAACAACGAACAAACAATTCAAAAAAATCTTTTACACACAACACAAAAATACCAAATAAATAATTTAATTTTTTAATTTATAAAAAAAAAAAATTAAAAAAAAACAAAAGGATAATTTAATTAATTTCTATATTTTTTTAATTTATTTATCTCATTCATAACAAAATAAAATACTAAATAATAATAATAAAAATTTTTTTTTTAATTGTAATTTCAATTGATTTCACGGGCTGAAAATTTGCATGGGTATGTTTGAAGGGATGCTTAATCCGAATAAATTGCTTTCAGACCGATTCAGCAATCAATGTTTGAGTTATGGCTCCGCAAAGATTTCCCAAAATTTTGCTATACTAACCCCTTATGAAAAAATGGATTTCTCATCGAATCCTTTAAGTTTGAGCAACAGCGCTGAAAACTATCATATTTGTGTTTTAAGGGATTCTGAATCCGAATCCGAATTGCGTTGAGTTGGTGTATGATAAATTTAAGCCCCCCTAC
This sequence comes from Dilophus febrilis, assembly GCA_958336335.1. Lineage (NCBI taxonomy): Eukaryota > Metazoa > Arthropoda > Insecta > Diptera > Bibionidae > Dilophus > Dilophus febrilis. Next base: position 20,645,018 of record OY284473.1, read on the forward strand.
CTTTAGAAGCAACCCAGTAATTGATGTCGATTTCAACAAAAAATGATTTTTGTAAATGTTTGCTTTATTATTATTATTATGCGGCGATATTAAATTAATATTACATTTTGATAAAAAATTTATTGTGGACATTCACACATTTGTTATAATTCACAATAAACATTACAAAATTTTATACATAAAAAAATAATAGCTATTTAAAATAAGAAAAAATATTGTCAATAAAATATATAGAAAGATAAAATTAGTGAGTCAATTTAATTGATGATCGCCATCATTCTAATGATTCAGTTAGTGATCCGTGGAGCGTTTGGTTAGCGCGTTTGTAAACATTCAATGTTGATAGTAGTGATTCGGATACCGATTCATCTGTCAGATGTGAATTAATTGAGGGTGATGGAGTCATCATCATATTGTCATTAAAAGTATAATTGGTTTGTGCAGCGTGTGAGGGTGATGGCTCTTCGGATTGTAATATAAATGGGTTTGGCAACGACACATTATTATTATGTGGTAAAATATTTTTATCCTTTTGAATTTCATTTGATACTATCATTATTGCTTGATAGTTGTTTGATGGCGACCGATTTAATTCCGAGTAATTATAATTTGATGTTGCTTTCAAATCATCCAAAGATTTAACTGATGATGATGATGGATTACACGATTCATTTGAATCCCCTTTATTTTGTATATAATTCGTCTTGGTTTTAATATGCACTTTCTGTATATGTGTTGATAAATTACTTTTGTGTGAAAACGTTTTTTCACACACATCACATTGATAATAAGATTTAACACCTGAATGAATAGTACGAATATGTGTGTTTAAATTACATATTTGTGTAAAGGTTTTTCCACACACCTTACAACAATAAGGTTTTTCACCTGTATGAGAGCGAGTATGGATCATTAATTCCGCATTGGTTACAAATCCTTTTTCACAATCATCACAACGATAATTTTTTTCACGTGTATGAGTAGCACGAATGTGTCTGTTTAAATGATGCATTTGTGCAAAGGCTTTTCCACATTCCTTGCAATCGTAAGGTTTTTCGCCTGTATGAGTACGAATATGCAGTTTTAATTCCGCATTTGTTACAAATTCTTTTCCACAATCATCACAACAATAATTTTTTTCACGGGTATGAATACCACGAATATGTCTGTTTAAATGATGCATTCGTGCAAAGGCTTTTCCACATTCGACGCAATCGTAAGGTTTTTCGCCTGTATGCGTTCGAATGTGAAGGTTCAAATTGAATTTCCTTGTAAAATATTTCCCACAAGTTTCACATTGAAATTTAGTTTTCTCACAAACATTTGATTCCGTATTCATATTTATTTTGTTTTTTTTTTTAAATTAATGAATGTTTTAATCCCGCACTCTTAAATAAATATATTTTTAATTTTGATTGCCAATTTTAAAATCTTTAACTTAAAACTCACTTTTTTTCATTTCTTTCACTTTTTTTTTTTTAATTTAATTGGTATTAAGTTTAAAAAAATTTTAATTTTATATATAATTTGGTACAATTCACTAATGAAAATATTAAACGAATTTAAGTATACAATAAACAAATTTTTTAAAATGTACCGTCGTTTCAAAACGCAACCGAATTATTAAATGATAATTAATTTTTATATATAAAATCTATTTCAAAAAGAAATCAAGAATATTCCAACACACAAACAATTAACAAAATAAATATAATAAAAAAAGCACTGTCAGAAAAACACCTGTAACAGGAAGCACATACTGATGCGGTGACCTGATGGTACTGACGATGGTTGGGGTAAGGGGAGTTAAATTTATCAACAATTAACGTCTCACCAAAAATCTTATCCGAACACGAAATATATTCAAATTCATTCCATCCATGAACAGCGGAACAGCGAAACAGTGGTGTTGGGAGCCATCCTGCTGCGATGGGATCCGGGAAAAACTTTCCGGGAATGTTATTTTGTATCATTTATTGTTACCACCAAACTCGCTAAAATAGCTAAAATTATCAAAAGCAAATATCTTCAATACTTTGATTGAAATATACAACAATAAAGAATATTCCGAAAATTCTGAAAAGCCATAGAAAATCTTGGTTTGGTAGTTTCCGAGAGAAAAAAATAAGACAAGCGAACGGATAAAATTTTAATGGGATTTTTTAGGATCAAAAAAGTTCCCATTCGTGGAGAGCAAAATATGATAAAAAAAGTTAAACGATACAAAATAATATTGCGCACGCATACTAAAAAGTACGCGTACGTAAAAAGAATTTATTATGTTGTAATTTTGTATTGTTTATCTACACTGAAAAAAAAAAAATTCGGCGATATTAACTTCTAACATTCTAATAAAAGAAAGTTTGCATATAGAAAATATTTACAGATCGCATAACTAACGTTGTGTTGTGCATCGGAGCCGGACGGGTCATCACATCCACGGATTCCACAAGGTTTTGGTTTTTGTACGTAATATTCTTTTTTTTTGTCTGTCATTTAGCATTATTAGAATTATAGCACCGGGCTGGGTCGTCAATCCCCTAAACACTTGACCCCGAAGGGGGTCATTGTGTTACTGCCCTAAATTATCCCATATTCATCCATTCATTGGCCCTGCCCAAGAACCTGTCCAACTTATTGATGGGTATGGACATAATGTTCTCAAGCAATGGAAATGATGAACCAATGATCCTAAGTCCCTGTTCCCTGCTAAAGCTTCACATTCACAGAGAATGTGCTCCGCAGTTTCTCCTTCCGTGTGGAAAAGTCTACGTACACATCGCAGCTAACGATTTTCATGCTGTAGTATAGATGAGCTCTTAGATTCTCTAGTGACCGGTCAAATATCCAACCACCAATCTGGCGTTTGTCTATTTTAGGAGTAGGATTTGTTCCGTCAGTCCTTTTGAATATGCATTAATAAAGTACTTAGAATGCCTGCAGCTATCGGCGTCATTCCAGGTGTTCTGTGACTCCCGTAGCAGTATTTCCTTCATCCTTGCTCTAATAGTTGCCTTAGCTAAACCGCAGAATGGTCTAGGTTGAGTGCCCGAGTCAGCAGAGTCCTTTCTAACGATGGCATCTGTCCTCTCTCGTTACCCTCTATTCCAGTATGTCCAGGTATCCACATTAGTGTAACTTTATTTACCCTTGACACCTCTTTAAGTATCCCCCCGGGACAGTCGAGCACGAGCTTCGACCTCATCTCCCGGGATTTCACGGCCATGAGTGCCGCTTTGCTATCCTATAAGATAAAGATCCCTACGGTACCTACGGTAATCATAGTTGCGTGCACCATTTTTCTTGTCTGGTTCTTAATGAACAGATGCAGTGGGGGAAGATATAGAATGTACTAGCTCCCGCGATGTAGTAGCTCCCGTAACCCCCAAATACGCCACTCAATGAATTTTGTTTAATTTGACCTGTGCCGTTCTTTGGTGTTAAAAACACACTATGAAAAAATAGATTTTTCACCGGTTCCTTTAAGTTTGAGCAAACGGGCTGAAAATTTGCATGGGTATGTTTTAAGGGATGCTGAATCCGAATAAAGTACATCTCTTAAAGCATACCTATGCAAATTTTCAGACCGTTTGCTCAAACTTAAAGGATTCGATGAAAATCCAATTTTCCATATTGGGTTATTATAGCAAAATTTTGCGAAATCTTTGCGGGCCATCACTCAAAAACTGAGGGCAAATACGTTCTGAAAACACTTTATTCGGATTCAACATCTCTTAAAGCATACCCATGCTAATTTTCAGCCCGTTTGCTCAAACTTAAAGGATTCGATGAGAAATCCCATTTTTCATTAGGGGTTAGTATAGCAAAATTTTGGAAAATCTTTGCGGGGCCATAACTCAAAAACTAAGGTCTAAAACGTTCTGAAACCACTTTATTCGGATTCAGCATACCTTAAAGCATACCCATGCAAATTTTCAGACCGTTTGCTTAAACTTACAGAATTCGATGAGAAATGCATTTTTTCATAAGGGGTTAGTATAGCAAAATTTTGGGAAATCATTGCGGAGCCATAACTCAAAAACTAAGGTCTAAAACGTTCTGAAACCACTTTATTCGGATTCAACATCTATTAAAGCATACCCATGCAAATTTTCAGACCGTGTGCTTAAACTTAAAGGATTCGATGAGAAATCCATTTTTTTATAAGGGATTAGTATAGCAAAATTTTGGGAAATCTTTGCGGGGCCATAACTCAAAAACTAATAACTGAAAGGTTCTGAAATCATTTTATTCGGATTTATCATCCCCTAAAACATCCATATGCAAGTTTTCAGCCCGTTTGCTCAAACTTAAAGGAATCGATGAAAAATTCATTTTTTCATAAGGGGTTAGTATAGCAAAACTTTGGGAAATGTTTGCGGGGCCATAACTCAAAAACGAATAGCTCAAACGTTCTGAAACCACTTTATTCGGATTCAGCATCCCTTAAAGCATACCTATGCATATTTTCAGGCCGTTTGCTCAAACTTAAAGTAATCGGTGAGAAACCCGTTTTTTCAAAAGGGGTTAGTATAGCAAAACTTTGGGAAATCTTTACCGGGCAATAGCTCAAAAACTAAGGGTGGATGCGTTCTGAATCCACTTTATTCAGATTTAGCATCCCTTAAAGCATACCTATGCAAGTTTTCATAAGGGGTTAGTGTAGCAAAATGCCTAACGAAAGCGTTCATCTGTTAGGGGCTGACCTGCACTTGTGATCTGAACAATTGGTAATCAGGAGGAGCAAATCAAGGTCTGAAGAGTACGGGGGATGATCGTTAGATGATCCCAACCGAACCTCTTTATAGTTTTTCCTTAACGATGTTTGCACGATGTGGTCTGTTTGATTGTCATCGTGCATTAAAACTTTATGGTGTTTTCGAGCTATTTATGGTCGTTGTTTTTCGTTCAATTCACCCAGTGGTCGTCGGTCGCTAGCCCAGATGATGTATTGGTTTCATTCGGTTTTAATAGCAGCTCATAATACACGACACCCTTCTGCGATCCCATCAGATGCACAGCATACGCTTCTGGCAATGAATATCGCGCTTTGATTGTGAAGTTTATTGTGGTTGGCCGGGATCAACATATGATGCTTTACGTTTAGGGTTGTCGTCGTTTAATACACCCACTTTTCATCGCCAATGACAATTCGTCTAAAAAAACGTTGTTTTTTTTTTTGTGCTAGGCAAGTTTCTGATTCCTGCATCAATTCGTTCTTTGAATTGATTTTCATTCAGTTGATGTGGGACCCATTTTCCTAGCTTTCTGATCTTTCCCATATTGAATGGGTAAACGTCTAGAGTCATCTACATTCAACTCTCTAGTGCAAGCTCAATATTTGCTATGCAAACTTACTTTAATTTTAGAATGTATATGTCGCAGATCGCAGATTTTTTTTTTCAGTGTAGATAAACAATACAAAATTACAACATAATAACTTCCTTTCAAGTCCGCGTATTTTGTAGTATGCGCAATATTATTTTGTATCGTTTAACTTTTTTTATCATATTTTGCTCTCCTGGGAATGGGAACTTTTTTGAACCTAAAAAAAAATCCCAATTAAAAATTCTGTCCGTTCGCTTGTCTTATTTTTTTCTCTCGCAAACTACCAAACCAAGATTTTCTATGGATTTTCAGAATTTTCAGAATATTCTCACATTTTTTTGTTTCTTTATTGTTGTATATTACAATGAGTATTGTCTTGATATTTGATTTGATAATTGTAGCTATTTTAGCAAGTTTGGTAACAATAAATAAAATTCCCGAAAGTTTTTCCCGGAACCCATCGCAGCAGGATGGCTCCCAACACAAATCCGCAATGCTGTTCATGGGAATAAATTTGAATATATTTCGTGTTCGGACAAGACTTTTCTTGACGAGTTAATTTGGTGATAAATTTAACTCCCCTTACGCCAACCATCGTCAGTACCATCAGGTCACCGCATCAGTATGTGCTTCCAGTTTCAGGTGTTTTTCTCACAGTGCATTTTTTATTATATTTATTTTGTTAATTGTTTGTGTGTTGGAATATTCTTGATTTCTTTTTGAAATAGATTTTATATAAAAATTAATTATCATTTAATAATTCGGTTGCGTTTCAAAACGACGGTACATTTTAAAAAATTTGTTTATTGTATAATTAAATCTGTTTAATATTTTCATTTCTGAATTTTTATTAAAATTAAAAATAAAATTAAAATTTTTTAAACTTCATACCATTTAAATTAAAAAAAAAGTGAAAGAAATGAAAAAAAGTGAGTTTTAAGTTAAAGATTTTAAATTTGACAATAAAAGTAAACATACATTGAATATAATTAATTTAAGAATTCGGTTTTTAAACATTCATTAATATTTAAAAATAGTTATTGTATAGTTTTTAATTGGGTTTAAAAAGCGAACTATCAAAAACAAAATAAAAATGAATACTCAATCAAATGTTTGTGACAAAAATAGATTTCAATGTACATTTTGTGAGAAATATTTCAAATGGCAATATGCTTTGAACATTCGCATTCAAATTCATAGCGGTGATAAGCCTTACGATTGCGGGGAATGTGGATTAGCCTTTTCAGAAAAAAGTCATTTAAATAGACATATTCGTGATACTCATACCGATGACAAACCTTATGGTTGTGATGAAAGCGGAAAAGAATTTGCACAAACAAGTCATTTAAACAGACATATTAAAGAAATCCATATCAGTGATAAATCTTATGATTGCGTGAAATGTGGAAAAGCCTTTGCACGAATGAGTAATTTAAACAGACATATTCGTGATATTTATAAAGGCGAAAAACCGTACGATTGCCGGAATGTGGAAAAGCCTTTGCACAAATGAGTACTTTAAACCAACATATTAAAGATATCCATATCCGTGAAAAACCTTATAGCTGTGATGAATGTGGAAAAACCTTTTCACAAAGAAGTAATTTAAACACACATATTCGTACTTTTCATTCAGGTGTTAAACCTTATGAATGTGATGTGTGTGGAAAAACCTTTGCAGACAAAAACAATTTATCATCACATATGAAAGTGCATATTAAAAACATTCTACACAACAGCAGCAGATAAAATGTAATAATGATATTAACTTTTAAGCGATACATCCACGAAATTTTCAAAATCCATCATCAGTTAATTCTTTCGATTAGAATGCATTGAAATCGCATCGAGCAATACCAGATCAAAACCACACAAACATAAAAATGTTTTATAATAATAGTATTATTAATAATGATGTATCGTTTCCAATCAACGACGAAGAGCAATCATCTGATTTACAAACCAAACCAATAATACTTTTAATGACAATATGATGACATCACCATCAATTAATTCATATCTGGCAGACCGATCGGAATCACAATCATTACAATTAACATTGGATCATTCCATATGCTCTGCTCAAATGCTTCTGGATTCATATGAATGATGATCATCAATCAATTTGACTAACTAATTTTATCTTATTGACAATATTTTTTTTTTATTTTAAATAGCTATTGTTTTTTTATGTATAAAATTTTGTAATGATTATTGTGAATTATAACAAATGTGTAAACGTCCAATAAATTTTTATCAAAATGTAATATTAATTTAATATCGCCGCATAATAATAATAATAAAGCAAACATTTACAAAAATCATTTTTTGTTGAAATTGACATCAATTACTGGGTTGCCTATGAAGGTAGGGGGGTCTTAAATTTATCTTATACACCAACTCAACTCAATTCGGATTCGGATTCAGCATCCCTTAAAACATACCTATTCAAATTTGCAGTCCGTTTGCTCAAACTTAAAGTAATCGATGAAAAATCCATTTTTTCATAACGGGTTAGTATAGCAAAATTTTGCGAAATCATCGCGGGGCCATAACTCAAAAACTAAGGGCTAAGATATTTTGAAACGGATTCCGCATACCTTAAAGCATACCATTTTTTCCATTTTTCCATAAGGGGTTAGTATAGCAAAACTTTGGGAACTATTTGCTAGGCCATAGCTCAAAAACTTAGGGCTGAAACGTTCTGAAACCACTTTATTCGGATTCAGCATACCTTAAAGCACACCCATGCTAATTTTCAGACCGTTTGCTCAAACTTAAAGGATTCGATGAGAAATCCATTTTTTCATAAGGGGTTAGTATAGCAAAATTTTGGGAAATTTTTGCGGTACTATAACTCAAAAACTTAGGGCTGAAACGTTCTGAAACCACTTTATTCGGATTCAGCATACCTTAAAGCATACCCATGCAAAATTTCAGCACGTTAGCTCAAACTTAAAGGATTCGATCAGAAATCCATTTTTTCATAAGGGGTTAGTATAGCAAAACTTTGGGAACTATTTGCTAGGCCATAGCTCAAAAACTTAGGGCTGAAACGTTCTGAAACCACTTTATTCGGATTCAGCATACCTTAAAGCACACCGATGCTAATTTTCAGACCGTTTGCTCAAACTTAAAGGATTCGATGAGAAATCCATTTTTTCGTAAGGGGTTAGTATAGCAAAATTTTGGGAAATCTTTGCGGAGCCATAACTCAAAAACTTAGGGCTAAAACGTTCTGAAACCACTTCATTCGGATTCAGCATACCTTAAAGCATACCCATGCAAATTTTCAGACCATTTGCTCAAACTTAAAGGATTCAATGAGAAATCCATTTTTTCGTAAGGGGTTAGTATAGCAAAATTTTGGGAAATCTCTGCGGGGCCATAACTCAAAAACTAAGGGCTAAAACGTTCTGAAACCAGTTTATTCGGATTCAGCATACCTTAAAGCATACCCATGCACATTTTCAGACCGTTTGCTCAAACTTAAAGGATTCGATGAAAAATCCATTATTTCATAAGGGGTTATTATAGCAAAATTTTGGGAAATTATTGCGGGGCCATAACTCAAAAACTAAGGGCTAAAACGTTCTGAAACCACTTTATTCGGATTCAGCATACCTTAAAGCAGTACCCATGCACATTTTCAGACCGTTTGCTCAAACTTAAAGGATTCGATGAAAAATCCATTATTTCATAAGGGGTTATTATAGCAAAATTTTGGGAAATTATTGCGGGGCCATAACTCAAAAACTAAGGGCTAAAACGTTCTGAAACCACCCAAGTAGCACCTAACCAACGTAATTTGAACTCCAACCAATTTTTTACTAACTGCGATGTAGTATTATGTGCATATATTGATCGGCTCCCGACTAAAAATATAAAGTTGTATTACAACGTCAGTATTACTTCGTTTCTACCTCTTTATCCGACAACTTTGATGTTGGTTATATATCAACGTTGGATAAACGTTGCCTCCCGACTGAATGTGACTTGAAAATTTTAATTACGAAATACGACGTCGCAACAACGTGCGCTCCTATACCATATTTTTCTCGTTGGTAAACCAACGTTTCGCCGACGTTGCAAATATTACCAATTTAGTGAAAGGTTATTTTTGGTAAAAGCGACTACGTTTAACCAACGTTTTGTTATGAACCAAATAAATTCAAGTGTATGGTGAATTTAAATACACCAATAAACACCGTTTACCAACCAAAATGCGTATTGAACGTATCTGGTTGGTGAACCAACGTTACAAATATGACCAATATAACGAAAAATAATTTTTCCATTATGATTAAATTAAAAATGATACTATTTATATGACATTACCATTAAATTCTGTAGTTTCATTCAATTATATAATTGCAATAATTGTCACTCTTTCCTACTAATTGTCGCTTCTGATGTGTTTTTATTCACGTAAAAAAATTATAAGTTGGTTTAGGTAATTTATTTTCATTTAATTCCAACCTCACGATGATTTTATTATTACAACAATGTCCTAATCACATATATCAGAGGCAGTAAATTTATTTGGACATATCACAACCTCACGTCGGTAGTCGTGCAAGTTTTTGACTTTGGCAATACCATTTGTCGGTTGAGTATTATTTATTTATACCAGATATAACTATTAACTAGCGTTATCGTTTATAAAAATTATGATTCGCTATAATCCAAATCCACACTCGATGAATATATATACGAAATCAAATCGAATTTTTCTATGACATCCATGCAAAGGAACGGCTATGCAAGGGATTCGGCAATCAGGATGACGGAACAAGCCTCTTTCGATTCAAATATATATATATGCAAATTTCCAAATTTAAAAAAAACAGGTAAGTGCGTATTAACATATTTTCATAACAATCAAACAAGGATAATAATCTGATCCGATATATAACATTCAGAATAAATCTCAAGTTTAGTAATTAGTGTAGAATAGGATTATAATTGTACTACAATATATTAAAATTTTGTATAAGATTTTTCTTAGTTTTTTATGTGCACCTTTTCAAACGTTATATTTGGTATAAATATATGAACGTCAGATAAAGTGTTATAAACCGACGAAAGATTAGGGTTATTCACCAAATTGGTGTAAATAATGGTTGCAAGGAGGTCGTATAGACGTTGTGTAACTACTAAAGTTTGGATATGCCAACGTTGATACGACGTCATTTTGCTACTTGGGCACTTTATTCGAATTCCGCATACCTTAAAGCATACCCATGCAAATTTTCAGACCGTTTGCTCAAACTTAAAGGATTCGATGAGAAATCCATTTTTTCGTAAGGGGTTAGTATAGCAAAATTTTGGGAAATCTTTGCGGAGCCATAATTCAAAAACTAAGGGCTAAAACGTTCTGAAACCACTTTATTCGGATTCAGCATACCTTAAAGCATACCCATGCAAATTTTCAGACCGTTTGCTCAAACTTAAAGGATTCCATGAGAAATCCATTTTTTTGGATAGCAAAATTTAGCAAAACTTTGGGAAATCTTTGCGGAGCCATAACTCAAAAACTAAGGGTTAAAACGTTCTGAAACCACTTTATTCGAATTTCGCATACCTTAAAGCATACCCATGCAAATTTTCAGACCGTTTGCTCAAACTTAAAGGATTCGATGAGAAATCCATTTTTTCATAAGGGGTTAGTATAGCAAAACTTTGGGAACTATTTGCTAGGCCATAGCTCAAAAACTTAGGGCTGAAACGTTCTGAAACCACTTTATTCGGATTCAGCATACCTTAAAGCACACCGATGCTAATTTTCAGACCGTTTGCTCAAACTTAAAGGATTCGATGAGAAATCCATTTTTTCGTAAGGGGTTAGTATAGCAAAATTTTGGGAAATCTTTGCGGAGCCATAACTCAAAAACTTAGGGCTGAAACGTTCTGAAACCACTTTATTCGGATTCAGCATACCTTAAAGCATACCCATGCAAAATTTCAGCACGTTAGCTCAAACTTAAAGGATTCGATCAGAAATCCATTTTTTCATAAGGGGTTAGTATAGCAAAACTTTGGGAACTATTTGCTAGGCCATAGCTCAAAAACTTAGGGCTGAAACGTTCTGAAACCACTTTATTCGGATTCAGCATACCTTAAAGCACACCGATGCTAATTTTCAGACCGTTTGCTCAAACTTAAAGGATTCGATGAGAAATCCATTTTTTCGTAAGGGGTTAGTATAGCAAAATTTTGGGAAATCTTTGCGGAGCCATAACTCAAAAACTTAGGGCTAAAACGTTCTGAAACCACTTCATTCGGATTCAGCATACCTTAAAGCATACCCATGCAAATTTTCAGACCATTTGCTCAAACTTAAAGGATTCAATGAGAAATCCATTTTTTCGTAAGGGGTTAGTATAGCAAAATTTTGGGAAATCTCTGCGGGGCCATAACTCAAAAACTAAGGGCTAAAACGTTCTGAAACCAGTTTATTCGGATTCAGCATACCTTAAAGCATACCCATGCACATTTTCAGACCGTTTGCTCAAACTTAAAGGATTCGATGAAAAATCCATTATTTCATAAGGGGTTATTATAGCAAAATTTTGGGAAATTATTGCGGGGCCATAACTCAAAAACTAAGGGCTAAAACGTTCTGAAACCACTTTATTCGGATTCAGCATACCTTAAAGCAGTACCCATGCACATTTTCAGACCGTTTGCTCAAACTTAAAGGATTCGATGAAAAATCCATTATTTCATAAGGGGTTATTATAGCAAAATTTTGGGAAATTATTGCGGGGCCATAACTCAAAAACTAAGGGCTAAAACGTTCTGAAACCACCCAAGTAGCACCTAACCAACGTAATTTGAACTCCAACCAATTTTTTACTAACTGCGATGTAGTATTATGTGCATATATTGATCGGCTCCCGACTAAAAATATAAAGTTGTATTACAACGTCAGTATTACTTCGTTTCTACCTCTTTATCCGACAACTTTGATGTTGGTTATATATCAACGTTGGATAAACGTTGCCTCCCGACTGAATGTGACTTGAAAATTTTAATTACGAAATACGACGTCGCAACAACGTGCGCTCCTATACCATATTTTTCTCGTTGGTAAACCAACGTTTCGCCGACGTTGCAAATATTACCAATTTAGTGAAAGGTTATTTTTGGTAAAAGCGACTACGTTTAACCAACGTTTTGTTATGAACCAAATAAATTCAAGTGTATGGTGAATTTAAATACACCAATAAACACCGTTTACCAACCAAAATGCGTATTGAACGTATCTGGTTGGTGAACCAACGTTACAAATATGACCAATATAACGAAAAATAATTTTTCCATTATGATTAAATTAAAAATGATACTATTTATATGACATTACCATTAAATTCTGTAGTTTCATTCAATTATATAATTGCAATAATTGTCACTCTTTCCTACTAATTGTCGCTTCTGATGTGTTTTTATTCACGTAAAAAAATTATAAGTTGGTTTAGGTAATTTATTTTCATTTAATTCCAACCTCACGATGATTTTATTATTACAACAATGTCCTAATCACATATATCAGAGGCAGTAAATTTATTTGGACATATCACAACCTCACGTCGGTAGTCGTGCAAGTTTTTGACTTTGGCAATACCATTTGTCGGTTGAGTATTATTTATTTATACCAGATATAACTATTAACTAGCGTTATCGTTTATAAAAATTATGATTCGCTATAATCCAAATCCACACTCGATGAATATATATACGAAATCAAATCGAATTTTTCTATGACATCCATGCAAAGGAACGGCTATGCAAGGGATTCGGCAATCAGGATGACGGAACAAGCCTCTTTCGATTCAAATATATATATATGCAAATTTCCAAATTTAAAAAAAACAGGTAAGTGCGTATTAACATATTTTCATAACAATCAAACAAGGATAATAATCTGATCCGATATATAACATTCAGAATAAATCTCAAGTTTAGTAATTAGTGTAGAATAGGATTATAATTGTACTACAATATATTAAAATTTTGTATAAGATTTTTCTTAGTTTTTTATGTGCACCTTTTCAAACGTTATATTTGGTATAAATATATGAACGTCAGATAAAGTGTTATAAACCGACGAAAGATTAGGGTTATTCACCAAATTGGTGTAAATAATGGTTGCAAGGAGGTCGTATAGACGTTGTGTAACTACTAAAGTTTGGATATGCCAACGTTGATACGACGTCATTTTGCTACTTGGGCACTTTATTCGAATTCCGCATACCTTAAAGCATACCCATGCAAATTTTCAGACCGTTTGCTCAAACTTAAAGGATTCGATGAGAAATCCATTTTTTCGTAAGGGGTTAGTATAGCAAAATTTTGGGAAATCTTTGCGGAGCCATAATTCAAAAACTAAGGGCTAAAACGTTCTGAAACCACTTTATTCGGATTCAGCATACCTTAAAGCATACCCATGCAAATTTTCAGACCGTTTGCTCAAACTTAAAGGATTCCATGAGAAATCCATTTTTTTGGATAGCAAAATTTAGCAAAACTTTGGGAAATCTTTGCGGAGCCATAACTCAAAAACTAAGGGTTAAAACGTTCTGAAACCACTTTATTCGAATTTCGCATACCTTAAAGCATACCCATGCAAATTTTCAGACCGTTTGCTCAAACTTAAAGGATTCGATGAGAAATCCATTTTTTCGTAAGGGGTTAGTATAGCAAAATTTTGGGAAATCTTTGCGGAGCCATAACTCAAAAACTAAGGGCTAAGATATTTTGAAACGGATTCCGCATACCTTAAAGCATACCATTTTTTCCATTTTTCCATAAGGGGTTAGTATAGCAAAACTTTGGGAACTATTTGCTAGGCCATAACTCAAAAACTAAGGGTTAAAACGTTCTGAAACCACTTTATTCGGATTCAGCATACCTTAAAGCATACCCATGCAAATTTTAAGACCGTTTGCTCAAACTTAAAGGAATTGGTGAAAAATCCATTTTTTCATAAGGGGTTAGTATAGCAAAATTTGGGAAATCTTTGCGGGGCCATAACTCAAAAACTAAGGGCTAAAACGTTCTGAAACCAGTTTATTCGGATTCAGCATACCTTAAAGCATACCCATGCACATTTTCAGACCGTTTGCTCAAACTTAAAGGATTCGATGAAAAATCCATTATTTCATAAGGGGTTATTATAGCAAAATTTTGGGAAATTATTGCGGGGCCATAACTCAAAAACTAAGGGCTAAAACGTTCTGAAACCACTTTATTCGGATTCAGCATACCTTAAAGCAGTACCCATGCACATTTTCAGACCGTTTGCTCAAACTTAAAGGATTCGATGAAAAATCCATTATTTCATAAGGGGTTATTATAGCAAAATTTTGGGAAATTATTGCGGGGCCATAACTCAAAAACTAAGGGCTAAAACGTTCTGAAACCACCCAAGTAGCACCTAACCAACGTAATTTGAACTCCAACCAATTTTTTACTAACTGCGATGTAGTATTATGTGCATATATTGATCGGCTCCCGACTAAAAATATAAAGTTGTATTACAACGTCAGTATTACTTCGTTTCTACCTCTTTATCCGACAACTTTGATGTTGGTTATATATCAACGTTGGATAAACGTTGCCTCCCGACTGAATGTGACTTGAAAATTTTAATTACGAAATACGACGTCGCAACAACGTGCGCTCCTATACCATATTTTTCTCGTTGGTAAACCAACGTTTCGCCGACGTTGCAAATATTACCAATTTAGTGAAAGGTTATTTTTGGTAAAAGCGACTACGTTTAACCAAATTTAAATACACCAATAAACACCGTTTACCAACCAAAATGCGTATTGAACGTATCTGGTTGGTGAACCAACGTTGTACCAACGTTACAAATATGACCAATATAACGAAAAATAATTTTTCCATTATGATTAAATTAAAAATGATACTATTTATATGACATTACCATTAAATTCTGTAGTTTCATTCAATTATATAATTGCAATAATTGTCACTCTTTCCTACTAATTGTCGCTTCTGATGTGTTTTTATTCACGTAAAAAAATTATAAGTTGGTTTAGGTAATTTATTTTCATTTAATTCCAACCTCACGATGATTTTATTATTACAACAATGTCCTAATCACATATATCAGAGGCAGTAAATTTATTTGGACATATCACAACCTCACGTCGGTAGTCGTGCAAGTTTTTGACTTTGGCAATACCATTTGTCGGTTGAGTATTATTTATTTATACCAGATATAACTATTAACTAGCGTTATCGTTTATAAAAATTATGATTCGCTATAATCCAAATCCACACTCGATGAATATATATACGAAATCAAATCGAATTTTTCTATGACATCCATGCAAAGGAACGGCTATGCAAGGGATTCGGCAATCAGGATGACGGAACAAGCCTCTTTCGATTCAAATATATATATATGCAAATTTCCAAATTTAAAAAAAACAGGTAAGTGCGTATTAACATATTTTCATAACAATCAAACAAGGATAATAATCTGATCCGATATATAACATTCAGAATAAATCTCAAGTTTAGTAATTAGTGTAGAATAGGATTATAATTGTACTACAATATATTAAAATTTTGTATAAGATTTTTCTTAGTTTTTTATGTGCACCTTTTCAAACGTTATATTTGGTATAAATATATGAACGTCAGATAAAGTGTTATAAACCGACGAAAGATTAGGGTTATTCACCAAATTGGTGTAAATAATGGTTGCAAGGAGGTCGTATAGACGTTGTGTAACTACTAAAGTTTGGATATGCCAACGTTGATACGACGTCATTTTGCTACTTGGGCACTTTATTCGAATTCCGCATACCTTAAAGCATACCCATGCAAATTTTCAGACCGTTTGCTCAAACTTAAAGGATTCGATGAGAAATCCATTTTTTCGTAAGGGGTTAGTATAGCAAAATTTTGGGAAATCTTTGCGGAGCCATAACTCAAAAACTTAGGGCTAAAACGTTCTGAAAAACCACTTTATTCGGATTCAGCATACCTTAAAGCATACCCATGCAAATTTTCAGACCGTTTGCTCAAACTTAAAGGATTCGATGAGAAATCCATTTTTTCATAAGGGGTTAGTATAGCAAAATTTTGGGAAATCTTTGCGGAGCCATAATTCAAAAACTAAGGGCTAAAACGTTCTGAAACCACTTTATTCGGATTCAGCATACCTTAAAGCATACCCATGCAAATTTTCAGACCGTTTGCTCAAACTTAAAGGATTCCATGAGAAATCCATTTTTTTGGATAGCAAAATTTAGCAAAACTTTGGGAAATCTTTGCGGAGCCATAACTCAAAAACTAGGGGTTAAAACGTTCTGAAACCACTTTATTCGAATTCCGCATACCTTAAAGCATACCCATGCAAATTTTCAGACCGTTTGCTCAAACTTAAAGGATTCGATGAGAAATCCATTTTTTCGTAAGGGGTTAGTATAGCAAAATTTTGGGAAATCTTTGCGGAGCCATAACTCAAAAACTAAGGGCTAAGATATTTTGAAACGGATTCCGCATACCTTAAAGCATACCATTTTTTCCATTTTTCCATAAGGGGTTAGTATAGCAAAACTTTGGGAACTATTTGCTAGGCCATAACTCAAAAACTAAGGGTTAAAACGTTCTGAAACCACTTTATTCGGATTCAGCATACCTTAAAGCATACCCATGCAAATTTTAAGACCGTTTGCTCAAACTTAAAGGAATTGGTGAAAAATCCATTTTTTCATAAGGGGTTAGTATAGCAAAATTTGGGAAATCTTTGCGGGGCCATAACTCAAAAACTAAGGGCTAAAACGTTCTGAAACCAGTTTATTCGGATTCAGCATACCTTAAAGCAGTACCCATGCACATTTTCAGACCGTTTGCTCAAACTTAAAGGATTCGATGAAAAATCCATTATTTCATAAGGGGTTATTATAGCAAAATTTTGGGAAATTATTGCGGGGCCATAACTCAAAAACTAAGGGCTAAAACGTTCTGAAACCACCCAAGTAGCACCTAACCAACGTAATTTGAACTCCAACCAATTTTTTACTAACTGCGATGTAGTATTATGTGCATATATTGATCGGCTCCCGACTAAAAATATAAAGTTGTATTACAACGTCAGTATTACTTCGTTTCTACCTCTTTATCCGACAACTTTGATGTTGGTTATATATCAACGTTGGATAAACGTTGCCTCCCGACTGAATGTGACTTGAAAATTTTAATTACGAAATACGACGTCGCAACAACGTGCGCTCCTATACCATATTTTTCTCGTTGGTAAACCAACGTTTCGCCGACGTTGCAAATATTACCAATTTAGTGAAAGGTTATTTTTGGTAAAAGCGACTACGTTTAACCAAATTTAAATACACCAATAAACACCGTTTACCAACCAAAATGCGTATTGAACGTATCTGGTTGGTGAACCAACGTTGTACCAACGTTACAAATATGACCAATATAACGAAAAATAATTTTTCCATTATGATTAAATTAAAAATGATACTATTTATATGACATTACCATTAAATTCTGTAGTTTCATTCAATTATATAATTGCAATAATTGTCACTCTTTCCTACTAATTGTCGCTTCTGATGTGTTTTTATTCACGTAAAAAAATTATAAGTTGGTTTAGGTAATTTATTTTCATTTAATTCCAACCTCACGATGATTTTATTATTACAACAATGTCCTAATCACATATATCAGAGGCAGTAAATTTATTTGGACATATCACAACCTCACGTCGGTAGTCGTGCAAGTTTTTGACTTTGGCAATACCATTTGTCGGTTGAGTATTATTTATTTATACCAGATATAACTATTAACTAGCGTTATCGTTTATAAAAATTATGATTCGCTATAATCCAAATCCACACTCGATGAATATATATACGAAATCAAATCGAATTTTTCTATGACATCCATGCAAAGGAACGGCTATGCAAGGGATTCGGCAATCAGGATGACGGAACAAGCCTCTTTCGATTCAAATATATATATATGCAAATTTCCAAATTTAAAAAAAACAGGTAAGTGCGTATTAACATATTTTCATAACAATCAAACAAGGATAATAATCTGATCCGATATATAACATTCAGAATAAATCTCAAGTTTAGTAATTAGTGTAGAATAGGATTATAATTGTACTACAATATATTAAAATTTTGTATAAGATTTTTCTTAGTTTTTTATGTGCACCTTTTCAAACGTTATATTTGGTATAAATATATGAACGTCAGATAAAGTGTTATAAACCGACGAAAGATTAGGGTTATTCACCAAATTGGTGTAAATAATGGTTGCAAGGAGGTCGTATAGACGTTGTGTAACTACTAAAGTTTGGATATGCCAACGTTGATACGACGTCATTTTGCTACTTGGGCACTTTATTCGAATTCCGCATACCTTAAAGCATACCCATGCAAATTTTCAGACCGTTTGCTCAAACTTAAAGGATTCGATGAGAAATCCATTTTTTCGTAAGGGGTTAGTATAGCAAAATTTTGGGAAATCTTTGCGGAGCCATAACTCAAAAACTTAGGGCTAAAACGTTCTGAAAAACCACTTTATTCGGATTCAGCATACCTTAAAGCATACCCATGCAAATTTTCAGACCGTTTGCTCAAACTTAAAGGATTCGATGAGAAATCCATTTTTTCATAAGGGGTTAGTATAGCAAAATTTTGGGAAATCTTTGCGGAGCCATAATTCAAAAACTAAGGGCTAAAACGTTCTGAAACCACTTTATTCGGATTCAGCATACCTTAAAGCATACCCATGCAAATTTTCAGACCGTTTGCTCAAACTTAAAGGATTCCATGAGAAATCCATTTTTTTGGATAGCAAAATTTAGCAAAACTTTGGGAAATCTTTGCGGAGCCATAACTCAAAAACTAAGGGTTAAAACGTTCTGAAACCACTTTATTCGAATTCCGCATACCTTAAAGCATACCCATGCAAATTTTCAGACCGTTTGCTCAAACTTAAAGGATTCGATGAGAAATCCATTTTTTCGTAAGGGGTTAGTATAGCAAAATTTTGGGAAATCTTTGCGGAGCCATAACTCAAAAACTAAGGGCTAAGATATTTTGAAACGGATTCCGCATACCTTAAAGCATACCATTTTTTCCATTTTTCCATAAGGGGTTAGTATAGCAAAACTTTGGGAACTATTTGCTAGGCCATAACTCAAAAACTAAGGGTTAAAACGTTCTGAAACCACTTTATTCGGATTCAGCATACCTTAAAGCATACCCATGCAAATTTTAAGACCGTTTGCTCAAACTTAAAGGAATTGGTGAAAAATCCATTTTTTCATAAGGGGTTAGTATAGCAAAATTTGGGAAATCTTTGCGGGGCCATAACTCAAAAACTAAGGGCTAAAACGTTCTGAAACCACTTTATTCGGATTCAGCATACCTTAAAGCATACCCATGCAAATTTTCAGACCGTTTGCTCAAACTTAAAGGATTCGATGAGAAATCCATTTTTTCATAAGGGGTTAGTATAGCAAAATTTTGGGAAATATGTGCGGGGCCATAACTCAAAAACTAAGGGCTAAAACGTTCTGAAACTACTTTATTCGGATTCAGCATACCTTAAAGCATACCCATGCAAATTTTCAGACCGTTTGCTCAAACTTAAAGGATTCGATGAGAAATCCATTTTTTCATAAGGGGTTAGTAAAAAGAAGTAAGAGATGAGAGGAACGGCAAATAGATTATTTTTGCGTATATGTATACAAAATGCAAAGAGGAATGATTTCAGCAATCATTCTGCAAAAGACGAAGAAGTTGAGTGTAAATAGTATAAAAATTTTAAGTTGAGCGTAGAAGGTATAAATTTTTTATGAATGTATTTTGTTGTTGTATAATTTGGTATAAAATATTTTATTGTTGTATAATGTGGTATAAAAAAATAAACAAACCGAATTTTGATTTCAAATTGTGTACAGCTCGTTATTATAAAAACAAACAAAATACTTTAAACATTATGTTGTTCAAACACAAACAACATAATTTAAAAACAAAATAATATAATTAATATATTTTAATAAATTAAAAAATAATTAATAAATATTATTATATTTTCACTATTTGGAATGCTTCAATTGAATTTGTTCTTGGTTCTGATAATAGTATGTATAATTCATTAAAACCTTAAAACGACGCGCTTTATAATAAATTTAACAATTAACGCTTTATATTTATAATAAAGTTATAATTCAATTAAGTTTTTACATTATTATTATCGTACAATATTTTTAATATAATTTAATAATAATAATAACAAAAATAATACATTTTTTGTTATACCACTTTTATACCAATTACACAAAAAAAAACACACACACTATTGAATGTGAAAACCTATACATGTTAATAAAAAAAAAAGAAAATCCTCACTGTTAATAACTATTTGCCGTTCCTCTCCTCTCTTACTTCTTTTGGTTAGTATAGCAAAATTTTGGGAAATCTTTGCGGGGCCATAACTCAAAAACTAATGGCTAAAACTGAAACCACTTTATTCGGATTCAGCATACCTTAAAGCATACCCATGCAAATTTTCAGAACGTTTGCTCAAACTTAAAGGATTCGATGAGAAATCCATTTTTTCGTATGGGGTTAGTATAGCAAAATTTTGGGAAATTTTTGCAGGGCCATAACTCAAAAACTAAGGGCTAAAACGTTCTGATACCACTTTATTCGAATTCAGCATACCTTAAAGCATACCCATGCAAATTTTCAGACCGTTTGCTCAAACTTAAAAGAATTGGTGAAAAATCCATTTTTTCATAAGGGGTTAGTATAGCAAAATTTTGGGAAATCTTTGCGGAGCCATAACTCAAAAACTAAGGGCTAAAACGTTCTGAAACCACTTTATTCGGATTCAGCATACCTTAAAGCATACCCATGCAAATTTTCAGACCGCTTGCTCAAACTTAAAGGATTCGATGAGAAATCCATTTTTTCATAAGGGGTTAGTATAGCAAAATTTTGGGAAATCTTTGCGGGGCCATAACTCAAAAACTAAGGGCTAAAACAAATTTTGAGACCGTTTGCTCAAACTTAAAGGATTCGATGAGAAATCCATTATTTCATAAGGGGTTAGTATAGCAAAATTTTGGGAAATCTTTGCGGAGCCATAACGCAAAAACAAAGGGCTAAAACGTTCTGAAACCACTTTATTCGGATTCAGCATACCTTAAAGCATACCCATGCAAATTTTCAGTCCGTTTGTTCAAACTTAAAGGATTCGATGAGAAATCTATTTTTTCGTAAGGGGTTAGTATACTAAAATTTTGGGAAATCTTTGCAGGGCCATAACTCAAAAACTAAGGGCTAACACGTTCTGATACCACTTTATTCGGATTCAGCATACCTTTAAGCATACCCATGCAAATTTTCAGACCGTTTTCTCAAACTTAAAGGAATTGGTGAAAAATCCATTTTTTCATAAGGGGTTAGTATTGCAAAATTTTGGGAAATCTTTGCGGGGCCATAACTCAAAAACTAAGGGATAAAGCGTTCTGAAACCACTTTATTCGGATTTAGCATACCTTAAAGCATACCCATGCAAATTTTCAGACCGTTTGCTCAAACTTAAAGGATTCGATGCGAAATCCATTTTTTCGTAAGGGGTTAGTATAGCAAAATTTTGGGAAATCTTTGCGGGGCCATAACTCAAAAACTAAGGGCTAAAACGTTCTGAAACCACTTTATTCGGATTCAGCATACCTTAAAGCAGTACCCATGCACATTTTCAGACCGTTTGCTCAAACTTAAAGGAATTGGTTAAAAATCAATTTTTTCATAAGGGGTTAGTATAGCAAAATTTTGGGAAACCTTTGCGTAGCCATAACTTAAAAACTTAGAAATAAAACGTTCTGAAACCACTTTATTGGAATTCAGCATACCTTAAAGCATAGCCATGCAAATTTTCAGACAGTTTTCACAAACTTAAAGGATTCGATGAGAAATCCATTATTTCATAAGGGGTTAGTATAGCAAAATTTTGGGAAATCTTTGCGTAGCCATAACTTAAAAACTTAGGACTAAAACGTTCTGAAACCACTTTATTGGGATCCAGCATACCTTAAAGCATACCCATTCAAATTTTCAGACCGTTTGCTCAAACTTAAAGGATTCGATGAGAAATCCATTTTTTCATAAGGGGTTAGTATAGCAAAATTTTGGGAAATCTTTGCGTAGCCATAACTCAAAAACTAAGGGCTAAAAGGTTCTGAAAACACTTTATTCGGATTCCGCATACCTTAAAGCATACCCATGCAAATTTTCAGACCGTTTGCTCAAACTTAAAGGAATTGGTGAAAAATCCATTTTTTCATAAGGGGTTAGTATAGCAAAATTTTGGGAAATCTTTCGGGGCCCTAAATCAAAAACTAAGGACTAAAATGTTCTAAAACCACTTTATTCGGATTCAGCATACCTTAAAGCATAACCATGCAAAATTTCAGACCGTTTGCTCAAACTTAAAGGATTCGATGAAAAATCCATTTTTTCGTAAGGGGTTAGTATAGCAAAATTTTGGGAAATCTTTGCTGAGCCAAAACTCAAAAACTAAGGGCTAAAACGTTCTGAAACCGCTTTATTCGGATTCAGCATACCTTAAAGCATACCCATGCAAATTTTCAAACCGTTTGCTCAAACTTAAAGGAATCGGTGAAAAATCCATTTTTTCATAAGGGGTTAGTATAGCAAAATTTTGGAAAATCTTTGCGGGGCCATAACTTAAAAACTAAGGGCTAAAACGTTATGAAACCACTTTATTCGGATTCAGCATACCTTAAAGCATACCCATGCAAATTTTCAGACCGTTTGCTCAAACTTAAAGGATTCGATGAGAAATCCATTTTTTCTTAAGGGGTTAGTATAGCAAAATTTTGGGAAATCTTTGCGGGGCCATAACTCAAAAACTAAGGGCTAAAACGTTCTGAAACTACTTTATTCGGATTTAGCATACCATAAAGCATACCCATGCAAATTTTTAGACCGTTTGCTCAAACTTAAAGGATTCGATGAGAAATCCATTATTTCATAAGGGGTTAGTATAGCAAAATTTTGGGAAATCATTGCGGGGCCATAACTCAAAAACTAAGGGCTAAAACGTTCTGAAACCATTTTATTCAGATTCAGCACACCTTAAAGCATACCCATGCAAATTTTCAGACCGTTTGCTCAAACTTAAAGGATTCGATGAAAAATCCATTATTTCATAAGGGGTTAGTATAGCAAAATTTTGGGACATCTTTGCGTAGCCATAACTTAAACACTTAAGACTAAAACGTTCTGAAACCACTTTATTGGGATTCAGCATACCTTAAAGCATACCCATGCAAATTTTCAGACCGTTTGCTCAAACTTAAAGGATTCGATGAGAAATCCGTTTTTTCATAAGGGGTTAGTATAGCAAAATTTTGGGAAATCTTTGCGTAGCCATAACTTAAAAACTTAGGACTAAAATGTTCTGAAACCACTTTATTCGGATTCAGCATACCTTAAGGCATAACCATGCAAATTTTCAGACCGTTTGCTCAAACTTAAAGGATTCGATGAGAAATCCATTTTTTCATAAGGCTTTAGTATAGCAAAATTTTGGGAAATCTTTGCGGGCCATAACTCAAAAACTAAGGGCTAAAACGTTCTGAAACCACTTTATTGGGATTCAGCATACCTTAAAGCATACCCATGCAAATTTTCAGACCGTTTGCTCAAACTTAAAGGATTCGATGAGAAATCCATTTTTTCATAAGGGGTTAGTATAGCAAAATTTTGGGAAATCTTTGCGGGGCCATAACTCAAAAACTAAGGGCTAAAACGTTCTGAAACCACTTTATTCGGATTCAGCATACCTTAAAGCATACCCATGCAAATTTTCAGACCGTTTGCTCAAACTTAAAGGATTCGATGAGAAATCCATTTTTTCATAAGGGGTTAGTATAGCAAAATTTTGGGAAATATGTGCGGGGCCATAACTCAAAAACTAAGGGCTAAAACGTTCTGAAACTACTTTATTCGGATTCAGCATACCTTAAAGCATACCCATGCAAATTTTCAGACCGTTTGCTCAAACTTAAAGGATTCGATGAGAAATCCATTTTTTCATAAGGGGTTAGTAAAAAGAAGTAAGAGATGAGAGGAACGGCAAATAGATTATTTTTGCGTATATGTATACAAAATGCAAAGAGGAATGATTTCAGCAATCATTCTGCAAAAGACGAAGAAGTTGAGTGTAAATAGTATAAAAATTTTAAGTTGAGCGTAGAAGGTATAAATTTTTTATGAATGTATTTTGTTGTTGTATAATTTGGTATAAAATATTTTATTGTTGTATAATGTGGTATAAAAAAATAAACAAACCGAATTTTGATTTCAAATTGTGTACAGCTCGTTATTATAAAAACAAACAAAATACTTTAAACATTATGTTGTTCAAACACAAACAACATAATTTAAAAACAAAATAATATAATTAATATATTTTAATAAATTAAAAAATAATTAATAAATATTATTATATTTTCACTATTTGGAATGCTTCAATTGAATTTGTTCTTGGTTCTGATAATAGTATGTATAATTCATTAAAACCTTAAAACGACGCGCTTTATAATAAATTTAACAATTAACGCTTTATATTTATAATAAAGTTATAATTCAATTAAGTTTTTACATTATTATTATCGTACAATATTTTTAATATAATTTAATAATAATAATAACAAAAATAATACATTTTTTGTTATACCACTTTTATACCAATTACACAAAAAAAAACACACACACTATTGAATGTGAAAACCTATACATGTTAATAAAAAAAAAAGAAAATCCTCACTGTTAATAACTATTTGCCGTTCCTCTCCTCTCTTACTTCTTTTGGTTAGTATAGCAAAATTTTGGGAAATCTTTGCGGGGCCATAACTCAAAAACTAATGGCTAAAACTGAAACCACTTTATTCGGATTCAGCATACCTTAAAGCATACCCATGCAAATTTTCAGAACGTTTGCTCAAACTTAAAGGATTCGATGAGAAATCCATTTTTTCGTATGGGGTTAGTATAGCAAAATTTTGGGAAATTTTTGCAGGGCCATAACTCAAAAACTAAGGGCTAAAACGTTCTGATACCACTTTATTCGAATTCAGCATACCTTAAAGCATACCCATGCAAATTTTCAGACCGTTTGCTCAAACTTAAAAGAATTGGTGAAAAATCCATTTTTTCATAAGGGGTTAGTATAGCAAAATTTTGGGAAATCTTTGCGGAGCCATAACTCAAAAACTAAGGGCTAAAACGTTCTGAAACCACTTTATTCGGATTCAGCATACCTTAAAGCATACCCATGCAAATTTTCAGACCGCTTGCTCAAACTTAAAGGATTCGATGAGAAATCCATTTTTTCATAAGGGGTTAGTATAGCAAAATTTTGGGAAATCTTTGCGGGGCCATAACTCAAAAACTAAGGGCTAAAACAAATTTTGAGACCGTTTGCTCAAACTTAAAGGATTCGATGAGAAATCCATTATTTCATAAGGGGTTAGTATAGCAAAATTTTGGGAAATCTTTGCGGAGCCATAACGCAAAAACAAAGGGCTAAAACGTTCTGAAACCACTTTATTCGGATTCAGCATACCTTAAAGCATACCCATGCAAATTTTCAGTCCGTTTGTTCAAACTTAAAGGATTCGATGAGAAATCTATTTTTTCGTAAGGGGTTAGTATACTAAAATTTTGGGAAATCTTTGCAGGGCCATAACTCAAAAACTAAGGGCTAACACGTTCTGATACCACTTTATTCGGATTCAGCATACCTTTAAGCATACCCATGCAAATTTTCAGACCGTTTTCTCAAACTTAAAGGAATTGGTGAAAAATCCATTTTTTCATAAGGGGTTAGTATTGCAAAATTTTGGGAAATCTTTGCGGGGCCATAACTCAAAAACTAAGGGATAAAGCGTTCTGAAACCACTTTATTCGGATTTAGCATACCTTAAAGCATACCCATGCAAATTTTCAGACCGTTTGCTCAAACTTAAAGGATTCGATGAGAAATCCATTTTTTCATAAGGGGTTAGTATAGCAAAATTTTGGGAAATCTTTGCAGGGCCATAACTCAAAAACTAAGGGCTAAAACGTTCTGAAACCACTTTATTCGGATTCAGCATACCTTAAAGCATACCCATGAAAATTTTCAGACCGTTTGCTCAAACTTAAAGGATTCGATGCGAAATCCATTTTTTCGTAAGGGGTTAGTATAGCAAAATTTTGGGAAATCTTTGCGGGGCCATAACTCAAAAACTAAGGGCTAAAACGTTCTGAAACCACTTTATTCGGATTCAGCATACCTTAAAGCAGTACCCATGCACATTTTCAGACCGTTTGCTCAAACTTAAAGGAATTGGTTAAAAATCAATTTTTTCATAAGGGGTTAGTATAGCAAAATTTTGGGAAACCTTTGCGTAGCCATAACTTAAAAACTTAGAAATAAAACGTTCTGAAACCACTTTATTGGAATTCAGCATACCTTAAAGCATAGCCATGCAAATTTTCAGACAGTTTTCACAAACTTAAAGGATTCGATGAGAAATCCATTATTTCATAAGGGGTTAGTATAGCAAAATTTTGGGAAATCTTTGCGTAGCCATAACTTAAAAACTTAGGACTAAAACGTTCTGAAACCACTTTATTGGGATCCAGCATACCTTAAAGCATACCCATTCAAATTTTCAGACCGTTTGCTCAAACTTAAAGGATTCGATGAGAAATCCATTTTTTCATAAGGGGTTAGTATAGCAAAATTTTGGGAAATCTTTGCGTAGCCATAACTCAAAAACTAAGGGCTAAAAGGTTCTGAAAACACTTTATTCGGATTCCGCATACCTTAAAGCATACCCATGCAAATTTTCAGACCGTTTGCTCAAACTTAAAGGAATTGGTGAAAAATCCATTTTTTCATAAGGGGTTAGTATAGCAAAATTTTGGGAAATCTTTCGGGGCCCTAAATCAAAAACTAAGGACTAAAATGTTCTAAAACCACTTTATTCGGATTCAGCATACCTTAAAGCATAACCATGCAAAATTTCAGACCGTTTGCTCAAACTTAAAGGATTCGATGAAAAATCCATTTTTTCGTAAGGGGTTAGTATAGCAAAATTTTGGGAAATCTTTGCTGAGCCAAAACTCAAAAACTAAGGGCTAAAACGTTCTGAAACCGCTTTATTCGGATTCAGCATACCTTAAAGCATACCCATGCAAATTTTCAAACCGTTTGCTCAAACTTAAAGGAATCGGTGAAAAATCCATTTTTTCATAAGGGGTTAGTATAGCAAAATTTTGGAAAATCTTTGCGGGGCCATAACTTAAAAACTAAGGGCTAAAACGTTATGAAACCACTTTATTCGGATTCAGCATACCTTAAAGCATACCCATGCAAATTTTCAGACCGTTTGCTCAAACTTAAAGGATTCGATGAGAAATCCATTTTTTCTTAAGGGGTTAGTATAGCAAAATTTTGGGAAATCTTTGCGGGGCCATAACTCAAAAACTAAGGGCTAAAACGTTCTGAAACTACTTTATTCGGATTTAGCATACCATAAAGCATACCCATGCAAATTTTTAGACCGTTTGCTCAAACTTAAAGGATTCGATGAGAAATCCATTATTTCATAAGGGGTTAGTATAGCAAAATTTTGGGAAATCATTGCGGGGCCATAACTCAAAAACTAAGGGCTAAAACGTTCTGAAACCATTTTATTCAGATTCAGCACACCTTAAAGCATACCCATGCAAATTTTCAGACCGTTTGCTCAAACTTAAAGGATTCGATGAAAAATCCATTATTTCATAAGGGGTTAGTATAGCAAAATTTTGGGACATCTTTGCGTAGCCATAACTTAAACACTTAAGACTAAAACGTTCTGAAACCACTTTATTGGGATTCAGCATACCTTAAAGCATACCCATGCAAATTTTCAGACCGTTTGCTCAAACTTAAAGGATTCGATGAGAAATCCGTTTTTTCATAAGGGGTTAGTATAGCAAAATTTTGGGAAATCTTTGCGTAGCCATAACTTAAAAACTTAGGACTAAAATGTTCTGAAACCGCTTTATTCGGATTCAGCATACCTTAAGGCATAACCATGCAAATTTTCAGACCGTTTGCTCAAACTTAAAGGATTCGATGAGAAATCCATTTTTTCATAAGGCTTTAGTATAGCAAAATTTTGGGAAATCTTTGCGGGCCATAACTCAAAAACTAAGGGCTAAAACGTTCTGAAACCACTTTATTGGGATTCAGCATACCTTAAAGCATACCCATGCAAATTTTCAGACCGTTTGCTCAAACTTAAAGGATTCGATGAGAAATCCATTTTTTCATAAGGGGTTAGTATAGCAAAATTTTGGGAAATCTTTGCGTACCCTTAACTTAAAAACTTAGGACTATAACGTTCTGAAACCACATTATTGGGATTCAGCATACCTTAAAGCATACCCATGCAAATTTTCAGACCGTTTGCTCAAACTTAAAGGATTCGATGAAAAATTCAATTTTTCATAAGGGGTTAGTATAGCAAAATTTTGGGAAATCTTTGCGGGGCCATAACTCAAAAACTAAGGGCTAAAACGTTCTGAAACCACTTTATTCGGATTCAGCATACCTTAAAGCATACACATGCAAATTTTTAGACCGTTTGCTCAAACTTCGAATAGGTTTCAACCCCATCTATCTATTTGGTTTTGAGTTATGGCCCGCGCCGAAATTTCGATATTTCCATTATAAAAATGGCCATTTATTTTTTTATTCTTATTATTATTATATTCACCACCAGAGTGCAGTGTGTTCATTTCATTTATTATTTTGATAAATTTTCGGTGGTTGTGTTTTTTTTTTCTTTTTTTTTTTGTTGATTGTTTGACTGGTCGGTGAGTTTAAAAAAAATCCAATTTTTATTTATGATATTCATAAGAAACTCGCAAAAATAATTTGAATTACTTTTTAGCTTTGTTTAATAAGACTTTTAAAATGATTATCGAAGGCTATTCTCTGAACGTATTCACACGTTCGAATAAAAACAACAATTAAAATTTATCGACTTTGTAAATTGTAAATTCAATTTTCGTCAATGTTCTTAGTTCTGGGTCTAACCCAAAAACACACAAAAATTATTATTTTATATATGAATTTTTTTAATATCGTTTAAAAAATAAATTTTTGCTATACTAACCCCTTCAGAGAAAAAATGAATTTTTCACCGAATCCTTTCGGTTTGAGCAATCGAGCTGAAACTTTTTGGGGGGAGAAAAGAAATATCCAAGTTCCGATCCAAGTCCATCATTAAAAATATAGTTTTTGAGTTACGTCAAAAGGCTAATTGAAAATTAAGTTTTTCTCCAAAATGTTTTTGTAAAATTCCCAATGGGCAATTCCCATAATGATTAAAAAAAAATCCAAAATTTCATTTAATTTAATTTAATTTTAATTTAATTTAATCATTGATTTTCAACTCTTAATCTTTTTCTAACTATCTAACCATTAACAATAAATAGAAATTTTATCTAATCTAAAATCTCGAAATTTTTTCTTATTTTTTTTTTTTATATAAATCTTAAATTTAATTTCTTATCTTATGATTATTTATTGCTATATTCGAATACAAAATACAAAAAAATTAAATAAATAAACATTTCGATAAAGGACAATAAAAAAAAATAATAACCGCCATTCGGATTTCCATTTCCTTCACCATTCGACCCGTCCGCGGTCTCCCTATCCGTTGTTATTCAATCAATTAATCAATGCCCAACTTCAATAAAATGAGTTGGCGTCGTCTGTCCTCAGTAGTTGTCCTGGTGAAATTTATAGAAGAAAGAAAAAAAAATATCCCACAATCCCAAAACGCAGTTAAAATCTTCCGTGTTTTTTTTTTAATATAAAAATCCCAAGTAACATTTTTTTTTAATTTTCTACTATCAGATATACACATTTATTTGGCAACAAAATAATATTTTTTGTTTTTTTTTTTTAACGTATTGATGAGGAAAATGATGATGATGAGATGATCATGAAATGGCATGATGATGAAATTGGCTAAAAAATTGAACTATCTTCGCATGTATCGCGAGGAGTTGGGACGCTCCAATCAAAGTTGATTGGGCTTATTTTTAAGTCCATTAAAATGATATGGTTACGAAGATTTCTTTAGTCCGATGATGATGGAGCTGAGAAGTTCCATTTTTTCCGTCGCTTGACGTCTGCATTCCAACCGCTCGTTCTTTTGTGCGCGCAGAGTAACGTCCATACCAGCTTACAATAACCCAATCAACTTTCTTTTTCGTTTTTTTTTACTTATAACATTGAGTTTATTTATATATAGAGGTTCCAAACACATGAAACATTTTCATCCATAAAATAAAATAATTTTGTACCGTGTAGAAGCTCAATTTATTTTTAAAAGTGTTAAAATATAAAATATGAAATACTTAGAGCTTTTGTGACAGTGTATCTTTCGTTAATAAAATATGATAACGAAAGATACACTGTGGTCTTTCGTTATCATATTTTTAAATATTTATAATATATATATCGTGATATCGTATATATAACATTTGGTATAAGGAATCTATAACAAAAAAAACAGGTTTCTTATATACAGATTCGATATTCACAAATAAAAATTATATTACTATTGTGTGATGCTTATGATTTTATGTGTTTTGATATTTTCACTACAATATATAAAAATATCTTTTTGTATAAAAAATATGACAAGAAAGGATATTTTACCAAATAAAATATCATAATTCAAATAATATATAATTCTTTAGTTCGTTATTGTTATTGTTGTATTTGTTGTTACATTTTTTGTATCAATTTTATAATATAAATTTATTCACATCTTTTTGTCACCGCCGATCATGCTTTGTATATAAATTTGTTATGATTCAGATACTTTTTAATAGATTATAATTTGAGATTTTTTCTTTTGATAGTTTTTGGGTTTAATAATCAAAAGCATAAAATGTACGCAATAATCCTTTTTTGTTAACAATGATGTTGTTTTTTGTGTTTAGTTTGTGTTTACCTCATAATGATAAAATCTATAATCTATTGACGAAGATGGAAAATTGTTTACATTAATTAAGAGAAAAATGATCTGCACTAAATTTTCGCAAAAATTAATTTTTTTAATTTTCTATATTTTATTCAATTTTTATATTTAATAGAAGAATAGCCCATTTTCCAAAAAAATTCGTTTTAAAACCTATAATATAAATATAAATTTAAAATCTTAACAAAATTTTTATATTATTGTTGTGCTGAAGAAAAAACTACAACACAGAAATAAGAAATAATATATTTTGTTGATTGTGATATTAAACTATGGTAATATTTTCGCATGTTAAAAATATGGTAAAATTAGGTAAAATTTATAATGTATATCATGGTATAAAGACTATAGGTGTGCTTGACAGCTGATATACTATTTTGTATGACGTCACTCTGAGTGAAAAAAATTTTTTTCAATGAGTAATAAACCATAATAAACATAAGCACAATAAAAGAAAAACCCAGAGTGACGTCAGAAAAGGGAAAAATGGCGAACATCAACAAATATCGAGCATACCTATAGTCTTTATACCATAAATGTATATTAAAAAACGATTTACACATAATTTGTAAATATATGGTGACTCTCAATTTATGTTTTGAATAAAACCTTTTTTTATCTTCTTTTCTTTTACTCCTCGTTTGTGCATATACACAATTTGAATCAAAACAACAAAACAAAACAACAATAAGAATTATATATTATTTGGTGCAATATCCTTTCTTGTCATATTTTTTATACAAAATGATATTTTTATATATTGTAGTGAAAATATCAAAACACATAAAATCATAAGCATCACACAATAGTAATATAATTTTTATTTGTGAATATCGAATCTGTATATAAGAAACCTGTTTTTTTTGTTATAGATTCCTTATACCAAATGTTATATATACGATATATATGTTATATTATAAATATTTAAAAATATGATAACGAAAGACCACAGTGTATCTTTCGTTATAATATTTTATTAACGAAAGATACACTGTCACAAAAGCTCTAAGTATTTCAAATTTTATATTTTAACACTTTTAAAAATAAATTGAGCTTCTACACGGTACGAAATTATTTTATTTTATGGATGAAAATGTTTCATGTGTTTGGAACCTCTATATATATATAAACTCAATGCTAATACTGATATTGTCATCATAGTTCATATTTTTGTTTATATGACACTTCACCATATCAGCAGTAGATTCTGGATGAAGCCCAGAAACAAATATGCATTTATAGCGTTGTGCAGCTTTTAAAATAGGTTCAACAATACCAGTACCAGCTATAACATCTTCATCATTTTTTGGTATAACACATTGATCCGGAGTGTTTTGTTCCATGTGGTTTTGTAAAATGGTTTTTGGTCGTTTTAAATCATTTTGTATTGTAGGCATTTGTTGTGCACGCTTTCTTGTTCGTGGACGTTGTTGATAATGTTGTTGATGATTATTAGTATTACTACTATTATTATCCTCACTATTAATATCCATCATTTCAATATTATTATTTGTTTTATTATTATTAATATTGTTAAGGTTGTTATTATTAAGGTTATGATTTAAACCGATGTTATTTAAATTGATATTATTAATTTGAAGTTTTATGCTTTTTAGATCTTCGTCAATGGTTTTGTGTTCTATTTGAAGATTATCAGTTTTCTTTGCATTAATTGCATAAAACTCCTTAATTTCACCAATAGCATCATATAAATATTTATTATCAGCAACGATTTTCGTAATCAATGTATTATTTTCAATAATGATTTTGTTTGCATTCTTTAAATCTGCAAATAATTCATTGAATTTATTGATCAAGTTTATTTGGTCACATTGTTTACAAACCCATTTGAAATTATTATTATCACATAAAGTTTTATAATCAGTTCTTGATAATTTTACACATTTTATACAAAAATATTGTCTACATACACTATCACACGAAACAAATTCAGAAGATAGCGGTAGACAACAGTTACACTCAATACATTTTTTTGATGCCATTGTAATTGTAAATTTAATTATAATAATTTTAATTCACCAGCAATATACTATTAAAATAAATTAATTAAAAATAGTTTTATTAAAAACGAATAAATTAAAAACGTATAATAAATAATTAAAAAATAAATAAATACGAAAAACAAATATAAAATAAATAAACTTTAAAAATAAATAAATAAAGTTGAAAAAATTAAATTAAAATTGCAATTAAAAATAAAATTATAATAAAATAAAAATAAATAACACAACCGTACACGACGACAGCCAGATGAATATTCTGAACATTGTTATGAACAAATTACTTTTTCTTTTCAATAGATTAATAGTTTTCATTCAAATTGTAATAAAATTGTGCTTATATGTGAATTACGCGAATCATATCATTATTTATGTAAAAAATAAATTATTCAAAAAATATAATTAAATTAGTTTTTTTTAAATTGAATTACCCACTAACATTTTGGTCCTTCGAGCCGGATCTGATATTAAGATCTGGAAATTTATAGTGGGTTAGTGTATAAATGTAAAAGACTTGGTGAAAGATATAAAAGAAAACAAAAGGAAAATTTAATAAGATTTAGTGAAAAAATAAAAAAAAAAAGAGGGCAAAATTTACATATAATACATTTTATTGAGAAATTTAGAAATTATAATGAATATATGTACATAAAGCGTGTTTGTAAAACCATATAAACGATAAAAAAATCGTAGAAAAAGTGATAATAAAAAAAAAAAAAAAATATATTAAAAAATTGTTTTTTTTGTAATATCCAGATATAGTACCATTAAACATATATATTTTTTGTATAAAATTGATAGAATTAATGTTAGAATTCCCAGTGAAATAAATTGATTAATTAATTATTTTATTGAAAGATAAAATAAGATATAAAGTACAACGTGTTTTATTTAAATTCAAATATATAACGCGTGTGGATATCACGACAAAACTTATTATAATAAAATATATATGTCACACACTTGTGACATGAAAATATGACAACTAAATTATAATTCAATTATGAATACATTCAATGTTTAAATTACTTGTATTCTAATACCGCCTCTTAATTTAATAAATTGAACATATATAAAGAAAATTGAATTATTTTTATATATCAAACTAAATTTAAATTTTTCCGATGACTGAAAAATAAAATCCTTCCCAATCCCTTGGTCATAATATCCGCCGTTTGATTTTCACTTGATATATATTTGGCCACAATTTCACCATTTGAAATTTCATTACGAATGAAACAATATTTAATGTCGATATGTTTCATTCTTTTGCAAGCACGTGGCTCCTCAGCAATTCTGATGCACGCCTGATTATCTTCATAAATTGTAATTGGCCCATTTATTAAAATACCAAGTTCATGTAATAAACCCTTGATTCATTTTGCCTCATTTATTGCCTGAGCCAATGCTACATATTCAGCCTCAGTAGATGATTGACTAATAGTAGCCTGCTTTCTTGAACACCAGCTAACTGTATTACCAAAAACCTTAAAAATATATCCGGATACGGATTTTCGATCGTTTTTGTCACCACCCCAATCAGCATCTGAATAACCCACAAGAATTTCAGCCTTCGAATCTTTACGATAAATCATTTTTAAATCCATCGTGCCATTAATGTATCGCAAAATATGCTTTGCATAATTGAAATGTTGTTCACCATAACAGCCCTGAAATCCACCAAAATAATTAACCGATGCACATAAATCAGGTCTTGTTGTAATTGTCGCATACGTTAAACAACCCATCAATTCTCGATATGGATGATCCGAACAATTATTTGAATTACCCTTTTCCAAATGTAAGTTTCTTTCAATTGGTGTACTTGCCGTTTTGCAATTTTCCATTTTAAACTTGTTCAAAACCCGCTTCAAATAATTTTGTTGACCCATGTATATTGTTCCATTTTCCAAATCCTGTTGAATATGTATGCCAAGAAATAAATTAACCCTTCCAATGTCGGTCATTTCAAATTGTTTCGAAAATAATTTCTTGATAATGTTAATGCGGTTGATGTCCTTGCAAATAATCAATAAATCGTCAACATACAACAGTATGTAACACATCATACCATCACAATTTTTAATATATAAACATCTGTCTGATTGACATCCGATGAACCCGATTTTAATTATAAAATCGTTAAATTTCTGATTCCACATACGTGATGCTTGCTTAAGTCCATAAATTGCCTTGTTTAATTTAAACACTTTGTTGTTTTCACCCCGAAAACCATCTGGTTTCTCCATATAAATTTCCTCATTTAAATCTCCATTTAGAAATGCACCTTTGACATCCATTTGATGAATTTCCATATTCATATGATTTGAAATTGATAATAAAATACGAAGCGTAACCAACTTTGCCACTGGGGCATATGTTTCATTGTAATCAAAACCTTGCTTTTGTAAAAAACCTCGTGCCACCAATCGTGCTTTGTATTTGTCAATTTCACCAATTGCATTTCTTTTTAATTTAAACACCCATTTACATGATATTGCTTTCCGATTTGATGGAAGAACACACTCTGTCCATGTGTTATTTTTCAACAATGACATATATTCACAATCAATTGCTTCCTTCCATTTTAACCAATCTTCACGTTGTTTAGCCTCCTGAAACGAATTTGGATCGTCCTCAACAAATTCTTCTGCTGAATACGCAAAATGCGAATCCATTTGATATTCATCAAACCATTTTGGTTGTCTTCGGACACGATTACTACGTTGCCCAATTGATGTGTCATTATTATCAACACCATTTTTATTTGAACCCTGAATATTTTCGCAATCATCACTAGCACCATTTAACCTAGTGACGCTCTCTGCATTATAAAAATGATCATCCGTTGCATCCGATGTCCCTGAATCCCTTATTAATTTGTTTTTGGATTCAGCATCATTATTGTCGTCAGTTTTAATGTCATCCGCCTCTGAATTTGACAATTCAATCAATTTCATATTATCAAAAATTGATCTTTCATTAAATATCACATGACGACCAATTACCAATTTATTTTTCTCGACATCCCATAATCGATATGTACCAATAGATGTTCCATAACCCATCATAATGCATTTGGTTGACTTTGTCCCCAATTTTTCCCGACAATTTTCAGGTATAAAGTTGTAACATGTCGCACCAAAAATACGCATGTGTGATAAATTTTGCCTTAATTGATCACCAATCGAGCTAGTAGGACATCTATTCTTTATATAATTTGCTGCCAGTATAGCCTCATTCCAAAACTTACTTGATAAATTACTTGATAACAACATTGCCGTTGCCTTATTTTGCAATGTTCTATTCAATCTTTCAGCGATTGCATTCATTTGTGGATTATATGCAACCGTGAATATCATTTGAATACCGTTTGATTTGCAAAACTCCTTGAATTCATTTGATGTATATTCACCACCATTGTCGGCCTTCAATTTCGCAATTTTGCAACCATGAAGTGCCTCAGCCATTGCCTTGAATTCCTTGAATCTCTGAAAAACCTCACTTTTCAATTGAATACAATAAAACTTCGATGCCCTTGAATAATCATCCGTGAATGTAACGAAATATTTCGAATTATCATATGCCGTATCTGGCATACAACAGACATCTGAATGGATCAATTCTAAAATGCGTGTTGATCTAGCATTTTTATTTGCCGGAAATTGATGTCTTGTTTGTTTACTACAAATATACATAATTCACAAAACGTTGAATCCATATTCATTTTACTTAAACCATTTAATAAATTTTTATTCATCAACTTTGTCATATCATTTACATTCAAATGTGCCAATCGATAATGCCATAATGCCTGCGTGGAATCCTTGAAATTGTTTGCATTTGAAAAATTTGCAAATTCATTTTTAATCACATAAAAATCAATTTCATCCATTTGCCCTTGCAACAAACATTGTTTTTCCATCTTTCGATACATAAGCACAATCCTCTTTGAAAATTATTCTATATCCCTTTTGCACCATACATCCAATTGATAATAAATTGCACTTCAGTTCTTTTACTAATAATACATCCTTAATGGATAATGAATGCCCATTTCCATAAAATGTTTTAACTTCAATATCCCCTTTCTGCTTTGCAATTAATTCTTGATTCCTTTTTGCGACATTTATTTTTATATCATTTATGTTTTCCAAGCTATGAAAATATTTATCACTGTTCACCATGTGTTGTGAAGCACCGGAATCCAATATAAATTTAATATGTGTTTCATCATTTGAAACATTATTGAAAATGTTTCGTTGAGAATTCAAATTGAAACAAATTTCATCATTAAATGCACCAATATTTACCGTTGATTTTTCGTCACCTTTGTTTGTAAATGCAACTATGGCCGAATTTTCGCCAGATGCTAAGTTGTTTGCGGATTCATTTTTTGATGACCTTTTATTCACATTTCCAGTATTCTTTTTGACATAACACTGAGCTTTAATGTGACCCTTTTTACCGCATCGAAAACAAACGATATTTACATTTTTTACATTCATTGCATTTGATTCACCCGATGATTTACTACCGCCAACAGCTTTGCGCTTATTGTATTCATCAATCAATCTGCTTTTCACAAAATCAACATCTAATTTACCCTGGTCCATTGTTTCCAATGCCGTGACCAGACCATCATAACTTTTTGGTAAAGTTAACAGCAAATGCACCACAATATCAATTTCTTCTAATTTTGCACCCGTTGATTTCAATTCACGAATCTTTGTATCAAAAACCAAAAAATAATCGACGATACTTTCACTTTCATGATATTTCATAGAAAGCATTTGCTTATACAACAGCAAGCGACCTGAAATGCTTTTCCTTTCGAAAACAGCATTCAACGTATCAAACATCGATTTCGCAAATTCTTTGTCTTTAATATATTCCAATTGAGAATCATGCATTGTTTGAACCAAAATTGATATGCATTTCTTTTCTTCTAATTTAATTTTGTCCTGTTCTCTACCATCCACATTAGCCAGAATATCCTCTAATTTTTCTTCAATATACTTTCGTAGATTTTTCTCGTCCAACAAAATGCCAACACGATATTTCCAATTGTTGAAATTTGTTCCATCGAACATCGGCATTTTTATAATTGCTGACGAATCCATTATAATTTAATTAATCACTAAATAAAAAATTTATATTTAAATTTAAAACCACATTAAATTCCTTATTTCATGCCTGGGCCCATAACCTGATAGAATTAATGTTAGAATTCCCAGTGAAATAAATTGATTAATTAATTATTTTATTGAAAGATAAAATAAGATATAAAGTACAACGTGTTTTATTTAAATTCAAATATATAACGCGTGTGGATATCACGACAAAACTTATTATAATAAAATATATATGTCACACACTTGTGACATGAAAATATGACAACTAAATTATAATTCAATTATGAATACATTCAATGTTTAAATTACTTGTATTGTAATAAAAATTTTGTGTATAAAAAAAATGAATCGAGAACATAAGAAGGCAAAGGAAATGCTTGCTGAAAAGCAACATTTAGAAAAAGCGGTGCATAACTTTTTATACAAATTAACAAACGACCATGAGAATCTAAATGTGGATGAAGTTAAGTTACGTATGGATACGGTTAAACCATTAATTAAGCAATACAAAAGGGTTGTATCAAAATTAAGCGGATATAATTTAAGTGTTCAACAGAATGATATTGATATATTTGAAGAATCATATTACAGGGGGTTAAGTATAGCTACAATTATGATACGGGAAAACACGCAAGAAATAACACCTAATTACGCAGAGTCAACAAGAATTGATGATGTTGTTCAGCAATTAAAATTACCAACAATTAAACTTCCACAATTTAACGGAAATTATGAAGAATGGAGGAGTTTCAAGGATGGCTTTGAAAGTATTGTTACAACAATAATAAAATTAGCAACATTAATAAATTTCAATATTTGAAAGCTTCATTGGTAAGTTCGGCCGCACAAATAATACAACAAATAGAAATTTCATGCGATAATTATGAGGCCGCTTGGATGTTATTAAATCAAAGGTATGATAATAAAAAAATATTAATAAATTTTCATATTAAACAATTAATGGAAGTCGATCCAGTCAAAAGGGATTCTTTTAATTCCATAAGAACATTCACGGACCACGTCTTAAAACATATAAAGGCATTACAATTATTAAAAGTACCAATACAAACCTGGGATTTACTTTTAATATATGTGTTGGCAAATGAATTAGACACGCATACAAGACATCAATGGGAAACTGATTCTAATTCGTCAAGCTTGCCAACGCTGAAAGATTTTGAAAGTTTTCTAATAAAAAGATGTGGTTTATTGGAAATAATAAGCAAAACC
This sequence comes from Dilophus febrilis, assembly GCA_958336335.1. Taxonomy (NCBI): domain Eukaryota; kingdom Metazoa; phylum Arthropoda; class Insecta; order Diptera; family Bibionidae; genus Dilophus; species Dilophus febrilis. Next base: position 20,684,896 of record OY284473.1, read on the forward strand.
GTTGAACCTGAAAATAAACAAACTAGGAAAATATTGCATTCTAATTTTAGTGTTGAAAATTCTAATTCTAAAAATAGGGATGTTTGCCCCATTTGTAACCAATTGCATTTTATAACAAAGTGCGAGCAATTCATCAAAGCATCTGTGGAAGATCGATTTAAGATGATAATGAAAAACAAGCTATGTATAAATGGTTTAAAAACGAATCACACATATATAAATTGTCGTTCAAGTAATTGCAGGAAATGTAATAAAAACCGTCATACAATTCTCCATAGGGACTATAATAAATTCAACAAAAGCGGCAATAAAGCAGCATATGAATATGAACCAAGCAATAAAAAGCCAAAATATAAAAAAGAGAATCAACAATCATCGAACACATCAGTTCGGATGTCAGAAGATTGACTATCATTTTATTCAGCTAGTTTTAATGACATATTGTTAGGTACGGCAGAGGTAAAACTAATAAATAAAAATATCAATACAATGCACGAGTTTTATTAGATTCAGGTTCATAGGCGAATATAATTAGTTTTAAAATGGCGAAAAAATTAAATCTTAAATTTGGAAAAACATTCAACGCGATCATTGGCGTTAACAACCAGATAAGCGAAATCAAACATTTTGTCAACATAACTGTGTCGTCATTAGTAAAGCCATATAGTTTCACATCCGATTTTTTAGTTTTACCCGATTTAGATAAAAAAATAATACCGAACAATTTTGTAAACATTGACAGAGATCCGTAAATATGGAACTAGCTGATAATGCATTCAATATACCGTCAAATATAGATTTGATACTGGGAGTAGAAACTTGCTTTGAACTATTTTTAAATGAAGTGAAAAAATTGGAACACACATCCATATCTTTAATAGAAACAAAATTAGGTTGGATAGTGATAGGACATTGTGCAGGAAAAAAGGAAAGTATGATTAATAATTTTAACATAACATTACAAAATCAAAATGAATATAATAAAGAACAATTAAATATGAATATTTTAAGCGAATTAATAGAATTAAATAATAACCTAAAAAGATTTTGGATGATTGAAAATATAAATAGTGAAAAATTAACATTGTCTAAAGATGATCTTAAGCGTGAAAAATTGTTTGAAAGTACATATAAAAGAGATAAATATGGTCGATTTATAGTCAAATTACCGGTCAAAAACAACATTTCAAACCTTAGTAATTCGTATAACGTTGCGTATAAAAGGTTTATCATATTAGAGAAAAAATTATTGAATTCAGAAGTCCTTATACTATATATTGAATTCATGAATGAATATGAATCGTTGCAACATATGAAATTAAGTGAAAATCAAAACGATTTTTCAGGATACTTCATACCACATCATGGTGTATATAAACCAAGTAGTAAAACCACCAAACTCAGAGCTGTATTTGACGCGTCTTGCAAATCTGACAGCGGTTTAGCACTTAATGATTGCTTGCTTTCTGGTCCCAAATTACAATCGGATCTAATTGACATAGTTTTACGTTTCCGAAGTCACAGGTATTTAATATGTGGCGACATTAAAATGATGTTTCGTCAAGTAATGATGGATAACGCTGATACAAAATATCAAAAAATATTAAAAAAAATATTACCCTTCAGAAAAAATAAGAATATATGAATTATTAACCGTAACATATGGAACAACAAGCGCCTCTTACCTTGCGGTAAAAGCGTTACAGCAATTAGCACAATTAGAATCAAATAATCATCCAGTAGCGTGTAGGGCCACGTTGACTGATTTATACATGGATGATATAATTACAGGTGCAAAAACTATCGAGGAAATTACGTTTTTGAAGGCTGATTTATGTAAAATGTTAATGAAAGGAGGTTTTACATTACACAAATGGTATAGTAATATAAAAGGAATAATATCTGAAAATGAAGAAATAGTAAAATTCAAAGATGAAACCACAAAAACATTAGGTTTGAATTGGCATCCTGCTACTGATTGTTTTACGTTTGAATTTAATTTAAACAAATTTAACAATGAAAGTTTGACAAAACGGAAAGTGTTATCCCAAATATCAAGCTTATACGATCCGTTAGGATTAATCGCACCTGTTGTATTTCGATCCAAATTATTGATGCAAGACATATGGAAAGCATGTATTGATTGGGATGAAACTATTCCATTAAGTATACAGGAAAAGTACAAGGAATTACAAAATAATTTAGCATTATTAACCGATGTTAGAATTAAAAGAAACGTATTACCTGTTGATAGCAAACTCATAGAATTACACGGGTTTAGTGACGCGTCTGAATTAGGTGTTGGAGCTTGTATATATATAAAGTCAATAAATACAAAAGGTGAAATACATGTTCAATTATTATGTGCAAAATCAAGAGTAGCGCCTTTAAAAAGTATTACAATACCACGATTAGAGCTAAACGGTGCAGTTTTGTTAGCAAATTTGTATAATCAAGTAAAAAGTACACTTAAGCTACCAATGCAACCATATTTGTGGTCAGATTCCACTATAGTTTTAAATTGGATTAAAGCGAAACCATACAAATTCAAAACATATGTTGGAAACCGCATAACAGAAATCCAAGATTTAACAGACATCAAAATTTGGAATCATGTTCCATCACAAGAAAATCCTGCAGATATTTTATCACGGGGTACCAATCCACAGTTATTAATTAAACAACAGTCTTGGTGGAATGGCCCCAAACTATTACAAACTACAAATGCATATGACTCATATGGTATAAATAAAATTGTTTCGAAATCCAGATTAGATGAGATGAAAACAACTATCGTTACAATAAGCATATCAAATGAATTAAATAGTATATTTAAAAACTACAATAGTTATTCAAAATTGATAAGAGTTATTGCCTATTGCATTCGGTTCAAAACGAATACATTAATGAAAAATGAAATAATCTGTAATTATTTGACAACAAAAGAATTGAATATTTCATTGAAAACAATTATCAAGATAGTGCAAGGGGAATATTTCTTTAATTAATTAAAACTGTTAAAGAACAAGGATGAAAATAAAACAAAATCTAATAAATTAATTTCACTTTCACTATTTTTAGATGACGACCATATAATTAGAGTTGGTGGCAGATTAAGAAATTCGAATCTGTTATATGCTGCAAAACATCCAATATTACTTCCAAAAACAAGTAAATTTACAGAATTATTGGTAGCACATTATCATAATTTATACTTACATGCAGGTACACAAACCACGCTAGCAAACATTAGATCAAAATTTTGGCCGATATCAGGTAGAGAAGTGGTACGGAAGCTGATTCACAAATGCCTAATTTGCTTTAAACACAATTCCCAGTTTAGAGAAACGAATCAAATTATGGCTCATCTACCGAAGGAAAGGGTATGCATAACAAAGCCGTTTTATAATACGGGTGTTGATTTATGTGGCCCTTTTCAGCTAAAACCACCATTTCGATCAAAGGTAATGTTAAAAGCGTATATTGTAATTTACGTGTGTTTTTCGACAAAAGCCGTGCATATTGATATAGTCAATGGTTTAAGTTCAGATGAATTTATGGCATCGTTAAGAAGGTTTATTAGTAGAAGAGGCTATCCGTATCAATTATTTTCGGATAATGCTACTAACTTTGTTGGTACTAACAGAAAACTAAAAGAGCTATATAAAGAATTTTGGCAAATTTCAAAACAGCAGGATATAGAAATGAAATGTGCAACCGAAAATAAAATTTGGAGATTTAATCCTCCAGGATCACCTCATTTTGGAGGTCTGTGGGAAGCTGGAGTTAAAAGTATTAAACACCATTTGTACAGGATATTAAAAAATCATATACCAACTCACGAAGAATTATACACATTATTAACTCAAATTGAAGCTACCATGAATTCAAGGCCTCTTACACCAATGAGTAATGATGCAAATGATTTGAATTGTTTAACACCTGGGCATTTTTTAATTGGTGAATTAATGAAGGGTATTCCTGAACCCGCATTGCAAGAAAATGTTAAAAAATTAAATGATAAATGGCATGTACAAAGATTATATCAACATTTTTGGAAAAGGTGGTCATTGGAGTACCTTAATCAATTACAAACTAAACCCAAATGGCAAAACCAGAACAAAAATATCAAATTAGATGATTTAGTATTATTAAAAGATCCAAATTTACCGCCAAGGCATTGGATGATGGGAAGAATTATCAAAACTGGAAAACCTAAAAATACAATTCCTAATGCGAAGAAAAACACTCAAGTGAAAATATATGAAAATTCACTTTTTATTGATCAAGATATCATATATAGTTATTGTTATGAACAAATTACTTTTTCTTTTCAATAGATTAATAGTTTTCATTCAAATTGTAATAAAATTGTGCTTATATGTGAATTACGCGAATCATATCATTATTTATGTAAAAAATAAATTATTCAAAAAATATAATTAAATTAGTTTTTTTTAAATTGAATTACCCACTAACAATGTGCGTTCAAAGCATATTTCGATTTGGAATATTTCCCACAAGTTGTACATTGAAATTTAGTTTTCTCACAAACATTTGATTGAGTATTCATATTTTTTTTTTTAGTAAACTTTAAACCTTTAAAACAAATTAAAAACTACAATAATTTTTTTTATATATTAATGAATGTTTAAATCCCGAATTCTTAAATTAATTATATCCAATGTATTTTTACTTTTATTGTCAAATTTAAAATCTTTACTGAAACTTTTTTCACTTCTTTCACTTTTTTATTTAATTTAATTGGTATTAAGTTTAAAAAATAAATTATATTAATAATTTTGTAAAATTCACTAATGAATATTAAACAGATTTAATTATACAATAAACAAACTTTTTTAAATGTAACGTCGTTTCAAAACGCAACCGAATTATTAAATGATAATCAAATTTTTATATAAAATCTTTTTCAAAGCGAATTTATTTATTTAATTTAAAATCGAAATCAAGAATATTCCAATACAAACAATTAACAAAAAATATAATAAAAATGCGCTCTCAGAAAAACACCTGTAACAGGAAGCACGTACTGGTGACCAGGTACTGACGAGTAGGGGTAATTGGAGTTAAATTTATCACCAATCAACATTATCCTCATAATATTTTCCAACAATCTTGTCACACGAAATATACTCAAATTTATTCCCAAGAACACCATTGGATACTTTCGGAGTGTTCGGAGCTCCTGCAAAAAATCAGCAGGAGCTCCTGCTGATAGGATCATTTGTTACCAAACCCTATAGCTAAAATTATCAAAAGCAAATATCTTCAAAACACATTGAAAAACTATCCACTATAATAGTGTCTGGTCTGGTATCTGGAAAGCAGAAAAAACTAAAACAATTTAATTTAAAAGAAGCGTATCAATTAGTTTGCTTATCAGCCAAATAACATCTGCTAATTAACAAGAAATGTGAGTGAGCTAAGAAATGTGTGCTCTAATTGTAGAACGTTTCTAATCGAAACAATTTCTGTTTTATTATTATAATATATTTGGTTTAATCGCATACATTTCTGCTGCATGAAATGAAATCTATTTATTTACCTATAATAGTCGAATTAATTTTGTCATCCAAGCAGAAAATTCTGCTCAAAAGTAAATTCAAGTTTCTTCTAATGTGGCACAAAATACTTGTATTGGAGTGGAAATAAATGCTACAAAGGATATAATCAGAAAACATTTTGCTATGTTTAGTAGAACTCATTTTACTATATTAGCCAAACCTCTGCCTGTGAGTGATACCGATGTTGCTGTTAAAGCAGATATTCTTCTGCCAAAATAATACAGCAGAGGTGCTTTTTTAAATAACGCTCAAGACATTTTTTCAGTGTATATACAGTATACGCCATAAATATGTAATAATTAATTCTGAATTCAGGAAAAAATTCATTTTCATATCAATTTCAACTATTGCAAATGTGAAAACCAAATAGATGCAAATTTTTATATTGACGCACATTAATTTATGATAACATTTTATTAGGAATTTTAATTGGTGAAACATTTTTATTCTCTCTCTCCCCTCCGTTGTATATCGCAAGTGGTATTATTCTGGCAGTACTCTTAAACTATAGTAATTGATTATTATTCATTTTCAGGTTAATTCCATATAATATAATATATAATTTGGCAAATTTCACTTTTATCGATTGTTCAAAATTTAATATAAGTAGAAAAGTATATATAAAGCCAAATCTATATCCATGTTAAGAAAAGCCCATTTCAAAAACTCGATGTCAAATAATCATTACAAAAATTTTTAGTCGCGTACTTTGTAGTATATTATTATTTTATGATTATACCGTCGACCCAGGGACGGTGCGTGCTAGAACGAAATCTTTTAAATTTTCAAGTCCAAATTGTTACCACACAAATGTTTTTTCTTTTTTTTGTTCCAATTCATCCAATTTAGACTGGGTCGATCAGTCAGGTTTCCGATCAAGGTGCAATTTTAAAACATCGTTTACTGATGTGAGAGTAATTTATACAATTTAATTGAGTATACCAAATAATTTAGATTGATATTTGAGCTTTATATTCAAATTTTATAGACATTGAATATCCCTCAACGAACTCTTGAATCAGATTCCTACTGACTGAAACCACTCTGTGGCGGTCCTGCACACTACAAATCACACATACACTTTACATTTGAAAACATATATCGCATTCCCCACATAAATATACTCACTATTTAACGGACGTTTTTCAAATTCAAATTTACACTTAAGTGGCAAAGCAGTTACAAAAATAGACTCATTCAAACCAGCAAATAAAGCAGTCGTGCGGGAGTGATAGAAAATTGTTTTTTAAAAAAAATAAAAAGGAATAAAAAAAAAAATCATTCATTTAATTTATTTGTGTGTTTTTTTTTTTTTCTTTGATTTTATTAATCAATAATATTTGGATTCATTATAATAAAGTTACTTGTAAATGTGCTAAAAAATAATAATAAATTATAATTGGACATTGATAAAATTATTAGTGTGTTTAGTTATTTAATAACCAACCACCCTCATATACCTGCACATCAACATCAACAATCAACCTCCCATATTGGTGACCCCGAACTACAGCAACAGCAACCTTCACACAACCGTCCACAGTAGAGCCATTGTCAGCAAGAGAAGCAGTCTCAGCAATAGAAGCCACAAGAATATCGTCATCACATCAAAACATCACAACAGCTAAGATTTTATTGATATTATTTTTTTTTTTTTTTTTTTTGCTTTCATATATTATTTTTTCTTTTCTAATTCACTATTTGGCATACCAAAAACATAAAAAAAAAAAGAAAAAAAAAGATTCTAGATTTTCGTTTTACCGAAATAGTTATTCTATGCAAATTCTTGTTTTTTTTTTTTTTAATAATTTTCACATTCTCACAAACATAATACCATAGTACATAGTGTATGTAGTATTGTAGTATATTTGAAACTTATAAATACATAAACATTTTTTTTTTAGTTTTTATTGTAATTCTTCGCTCTCGCACTAACACACCAAATTTCCACACAGAAAAACCAAATACAAAAAGCGCTACATTCAAGGCCCCTTAAAACATTTCGTGTGATTATTTTCGGTAACGCTTGCGGCACGTCACATTCATTGTTTATTATTTTTTTTTATTTTTTTTGTATTGCGTTTTTCTGGTTCATTCCTTAAATCTGATTCGCCTCACGTATCTCCTGAAATCTGACATACCGGTATGCAACGCTCACCTCCAGGCAAATTTAACGACGGCGCGGGCCCATCCTCGCGTACCGATCCACAGCCACCGCCTAATGAACACAAACATTCCGAGGCCGAGACCGGAAATGCTCCACCGGCGCTTCACTGGGAGGTGGAAGCCCAGAGCACCATTGCTAAGGTGGAATTTTGGGAATTCGACCCGCCGGCTTGGTTCCGAATGTTTGAGTCGCTGGCAGGGGGTCGGTACCCGTGGCCGGATAACCGCCGGACATCGTACGTGATGTCGGCACTTCCATCATCGGTGATCAGGAGGTGCACTGATTTTTTATCCGTATTGCCGGCCAATAACCAATACGAATTTTTAAAGACCAATATCATTCGACGTCTGGAAGAGTCGCAGCAATCCCGTCTCGAGAAGTTGATGTCGGGAATGACATTTTCGGACGAGACCCCCTCTCAATGGCTGAGAGCCATTCGTCATAACGCGGGCGACGATATTCCCGACCGGCTCATACTCCACATGTGGATGCGAGCCTTACCGGCACAGGTCCAGGCCATCTTGGCCACCCAGGACCCCGATAACCTGGACAATCTCGCCTCTGTGGCGGACAAAATTATGGAGCATTTGCCGCAGGCGTCAGTAGCGGCAGCTTCTAAACCCCCGTCCGGTTACCAACCGTCAAGCAACAAGGTGTATCAAGACCATTCTTCTGGCTCGTCTCACTCCCGACTCGAAAACGAAGTGCACCAATTAAAAGAACAAATGGCCATATTGGTACAGCAATTGGGGCGTCTCACCCACCATGATTCTAGACGCCAACGCTCCAATTCACGCTCCCGCAATTTTCAAACTCGAAGCACCTCACGCACCCGTTCACATTCACGGCTAAGGCCGAATTCGGCCATTTGTTTTTATCATCGAAAATTTGGTGCCAACGCGAACAAATGCACAAAACCTTGTGAGTTCGCATTGCCTAACTCAAAAAACGAGTAAGCCAGTGTGTGCCAGCGACGGCACATACAGTTGGCGCCCCAAATACTTGTCGCCTCTTCATCACGGATCCCCTCACCCGGATCCAATTTTTAATCGACACTGGCGCCGACATATCTGTTCTGCCGCCCAGACTGCAGGACAGATGTAACCTCGACAATACCCTGCAACTTACAGCTGCGAACAAATCCATTATCCGCACATTCGGATCACGGAAACTGGAAATCAGCCTCGGCCTACGTAGGTTGTTCACATGGCACTTTGTTGTTGCCGACGTGGACAAGCCCATACTAGGGGCTGATTTTTTAAAACAGTTTGGTTTGCTCGTAGACCTGAAACAGAAGCGCGTCGTAGACCCACTTACGACAGTTCAATCACAAACGGCACAGGTCATGTTGGAGCCATCATCCTCACTGGCCGTCCTCACAAATATTAAGCGCTTCAAGCACTCCTCACTTCGTACGTGGACATTACAGTTCCAACAACGTACACCACAAAAGGTAATTCCGTGGTAGCCCACCACATCATTACTAAAGGACCACCTGCTTCAGCCAAACCACGCCGTTTGGCACCCGATAAGCTGGCTGCTGCAAAAAGGGAATTCGATTTTCTAATGCAGCAGGGCATTTGTCGCCCCTCTAGCAGTCCATGGTCTTCGCCACTTCACATGGTCCTGAAAAAAAACGGCGAATGGAGACCCTGCGGCGACTACCGTTCCCTCAATGCGCAAACAGTGCCTGATAGATATCCTATCCCGCACATCCAAGACTTCGCGCAGCAGCTGGACGGCTGCACCGTGTTCTCGACTATTGATCTGGAACGCGCCTATCATCAGATTCCGGTTAATGACGAAGACATACCGAAAACGGCAATATGTACCCCATTTGGCCTTTTTGAATTCACGAGGATGACCTTCGGGTTGCGTAACGCCGCGCAAACCTTCCAACGGTTCATCCATCAAGTGCTCCGTGAATTCCCATTTTGCTTCGTCTACATTGACGATCTCCTCATTGCTTCTCAAAACGAAGCTGAGCACCTGGAACATTTGCAACAAGTTTTCGAGCAGCTACGACGTTACCATCTCGTCATTAACAAAAGCAAGTGCCATTTTTTATTGCCAGAGGTAACATTTCTTGGACACACAGTGGACAAGAATGGTACACGACCAATGCCAGAACGTGTCGAAGCCATCGCTGCCGTCGCTGAAGCCGCAAAAGCGCAACTTTGCCAATCAGTGGCACTCGCGTTTCCCTCTTCGTCAGCAAAACTGTCATTACTGGTGGACGCTTCGGAAGTCGCGATTGGTGCGGTTCTCCACCAGCACGTCAATGATGAACTACAACCGTTGGGTTTCTTCAGTTGCAAGCTGAATACGGCGCAACAGAAATATAGCGCCTATGATCGCGAGTTGTTGGCCGCGTACTCCGGTGTAAGATATTTCAGGCACCTCCTGGAGGGCAGGCAATTCATTATCTACACCGACCAAAAACCCCTTACTTTTGCTTTCGGGCAAAAATCCGACAAGGCCTCCCCACGACAAGTGAGACATTTGGATTACATAGGACAATTCACAACGGACATTCGTTATATCGCTGGCAAAGACAACATAGTCGCCGACACGCTATCTAGGTTGGAGCCAATCCATCTGGATAGGTCGGTCGACTATGACAAAATCGCGGACGCCCAGCTTGATGACGAGGAACTCCGCGCACTGATGGAGTCCTCAAAAACATTGCAATTCAAATTGCTTCCCGTCGTAGGCACGAACAAACTATTGTTCTGCGATCTTTCCACGGGCAAACCACGCCCATATATTCCACATGGGTACCGCCGGTCCATCTTCGACCAGGTGCATAATCTCTCCCATCCTGGAATTCGTGCCACGACAAAAATTCTCACCCAGAAATTCATCTGGAAATCCATCAACAAGGATGCGCAACAATGGGCAAGGGCGTGCATGCCTTGTCAAAAGTCGAAGGTCTCTCGACATGTTAAAACCCCCACGGGCAACTTCCCCCCCACTGACGAAAAGTTCCAAACGATCCACGTCGACATAGTAGGACCGCTACCAGTATCCGAAGGATACCGGTATCTCCTCACTATGATTGATCGTTTCACCTGTTGGCCAGAAGCTTATCCCATTGCCGATATCACCGCTGAGACCGTTGCAGCAACCATGCTACGCGAGTGGGTCCCCCGTTTCGGAACCCCAGCTTCGTCACCGATCAAGGCACCCAGTTCGAATCCGAACTGGCCCGCCAGTTGTTCAGGTTGCTAGGTATAGCAAGAAACCGAACAACCGCGTACAACCCAAAGGCCAACGGACGTCTCGAGCGCTGGCACAGAACGCTCAAAGCGGCGATCATGTGTCGCGCTAACGCACAGTGGACCAAAGAACTGCCATACATTCTTCTTGGCTTACGTTCTCGCCCCTTAGAAGATTTCAACGCCACTGTGGCTGAATTGGTATACGGCCAAAATCTGCGTCTGCCGTATGACCTGCTTCAACAATCCGACGAACCCATCACAATGAAAGACTACATTCGTGATGTCCGCGAACACATACGACATGTTCGACCAGTTCCCCCGACCAGGCACGCAAAGGACAATGTGTTCGTATTTAAAGACTTAAAGACGTGCTCCCATGTTTTCGTCCGCACCGACGCGGTGCGAAGGTCTTTACAACCTCCTTATGAGGGCCCTTTTGAAGTTATTGGTCGCACCGACAAATACTTCACTCTACGCATTTCAGGTAAAAATGCCAACATCTCCATTGACAGGCTCAAACCCTGTTACGTAGATGCATCCACACACTCGGAATTACCACCATCTCATAGTCAACCACCTGTCGCGCCACCGCCGCAAACGACCAACTCTAAGCTGATACCAGCGGAACTCAAACGAAAAGTAACCTTTGCACCCGGCACCAAAGACCAACCGACGCCAGCCACAACCCGTTCCGGAAGGGTGGTTAAACCTCCTTCAAGGTATCAGCAGGTGTAGATGGCGAATTGTGTGCCTTCATCCGGCGACATGCAGGTTCCCTTCAGGAATCGGCAAACAGTCCCTTCAGGAACCAACACTATTCCCTTATGGAATGTAGTATATTTATCGCCAGAAGGCCACGTACACTTCATATTTCGCCAACTGGCCACTATAGCTACACAAACGCCACACACAAACAACACCGCCTGCGGGCTACTCAAGTTTTCTTATCGCCTACGGCCACTAACAACTTGAAAATTTATTTTATTTTTTTTTTATATCCCGGAAGTCACCGATGCTGGAATATTTTTTATTTTTTTTTTACCTTTCGCATCGCACCTTCGGTTCTGCTAAGCAGACACATTTTTTTTTTAGGTATCTTCTTGCTACGTGTATCTTCTTGCTACGTGCTCCTTAACCGTCAACACATCACTTTTTATCGTGATCCAAGATCACTGGGCGGGGAGTACTGTGGCGGTCCTGCACACTACAAATCACACATACACTTTACATTTGAAAACATCGCATTCCCCACATAAATATACTCACTATTTAACGGACGTTTTTCAAATTCAAATTTACACTTAAGTGGCAAAGCAGTTACAAAAATAGACTCATTCAAACCAGCAAATAAAGCAGTCGTGCGGGAGTGATAGAAAATTGTTTTTTAAAAAAAATAAAAAGGAATAAAAAAAAAAATCATTCATTTAATTTATTTGTGTGTTTTTTTTTTTTTCTTTGATTTTATTAATCAATAATATTTGGATTCATTATAATAAAGTTACTTGTAAATGTGCTAAAAAATAATAATAAATTATAATTGGACATTGATAAAATTATTAGTGTGTTTAGTTATTTAATAACCAACCACCCTCATATACCTGCACATCAACATCAACAATCAACCTCCCATAACTCTTTCGATTGGAGTATTTTCGAATCAGGCCTCATGTGGGCCCCTTTGATACCTTCCGATTTGCACCTACTCGATATGCCACTCAGGTCTCACAGATTGTTCATCGAATATAGTGTCTCTTGTTATCTCAAGCATCCCTTTGAAGGAAATCACCGGCCCAACTCTTCCTCAGAAATAAACGGACGAGCGGTCAACCCCATCCTTATGCTCTCTAAATCCGCACATTTTTTCACGATGTGCACAGCCGTTTCTTCATCTTTAAGACAGAGTCTGCACGTGTCATCCTTGAGAATATTCATCCCAACAAGATGTCGCCTAAAGACTCAATGTCCAGTTGTGAAAGCCACCAATTTTCTCCCTATTTGATGATTCCGACTCTCAGTCCAAGTGTTTGTTCTGAGATTGTCTGAGTCTTTTTACACTTCCTTCAATCTTTTGTGCTGTTCGAAAATAATCCACTTCATACCAGTATTTTTATTGTTGTTCAACAAATGATTAAGCTATAACATAAAATTGCTCGGCGATCATAGATCATGCCTACAGCGCCTAATTTAAGGTGGGTTCGACTTCTGTCCCGACGGATCATTTTTTCCCGTCAAAGATTAACGACTAATCGGACGGATTGCTTCTGATTATCCGTCGACTGACTCTTTTTTATCGTGGTCCACAATGGAGTTTTTTTTTCTTTAAAGAGGAAATCAATTTATTTATTTATTTAATAGACATTAATTAATAATTACAAAATAGTCAATGTAAAAAGTTAGTTAATAAATGAAATTTACAGACTGTATGTCGGACTCCCGTCACTAGGACGTCGTAATATCGACTAAAAACCCTCTCCTCCAGGGTTCGAGTTCAAGATGCCCGGCCACGCACCATTTAGAAATGCCAGGGGAGTACATTCACACAAAAAATCAAAATTTATTCGAAGATATTTTATTAATTGTAAGTATGAAAAAAATAAAAAATTCTTATTTAACGAGTATTATATGATAAGTGTTTAAAAAATTATATAATTAACAAAACTATTTAAAAAAATATCACAAATGCCTTTTTTATTAACAAGGACTTGCTTTGAAAAAGGCACTAGAATCTAAATATAAATATTATAAAATGTACTAAAATTTTATAAAATGCATTACCTCGAAATTTTGCTTTCGTGGGGTACGAAGACATTTTCCCGCTAAAGGAAGATGGGCGGCGAGCCTAATGGTGCTCCTCTATTCTTTATTCTTTTACTCATGCGTAACCTCCATTTAACTCGTGAGAAAAAGGAATAAAGTGTTACAGTTCATGTCGTTCATGAAGTTTCTTGAGTATCAGTTACCAGTAGTCACCACCACGAGGAGGTAATAGATATCAAATACTTGTGCATCTTGGAAGGTTTACGTTCCATGACAGCGGCTGTGACTTTTGAACTATCCAAGACATTTGAGTAGAACAGTGCTAGAGTGCCGCCGCTCGCATACGCAGGTTACGAAGTTCTTTCCACCTCAATAGAATAATAGTCGACTTTACACCCGATAAATGAGTGTACTATTCCAATGTTTGCGATTATTGTTTAAAAAATGTTTCTAAAGTTTTACAGTACCACACATTTAACTCCTCGCTTTCAAAAACCACAAATCAAATAGAAACTCGTTTCTATATTAATAAATCAAAAACATTTTGGTTCGAATGCAATGGCACATAAAAATAATGGTAAACATTTTATGTATTTACCAGTTTCTGAATTACAAACAACCCCAACAACAACAACGGGAAATAAATTATTAACCGGCGATGATGATGAAAATGTCGATAAAATGAAAAAATCCAATTCAAGACCGCCTCAATCACCAATACAACAACAATTTGAATTTTGCAATAAACAACCAAATGATTCAATAGACCATAAATCGACATTAAAATCGACAAACTTATTATTCAATCAATCCGCGTCATCATCATCATCACCGACATTACCCAAAACATCATCATCATCAGCACTGACAAAAATTATCACGGAACGTAACAAAGCGATACGTGTTAGTGAATTGGAGGCAATTAGTCGAGTCGAAGAGGAATTTCAACGAAAAAGAGCCCGTGAAAAAGCGGCCATTCGACAACAATTACGTATCTATTCAATGAATTCATCATCGGAAAAAGAACAATCGTCGCAGCTGCCAAAAAGACCGTCAAAATTTTCACAATCATCATCATCCTCTTCGTCATCAATAGGATCAACATGATTATCGTGTTTGTCATTTGTCTTTAATTGTATGTTGTTGTAGTTGTTACCTAGTCATGGCATTGAGCACAATACCAAGGTGTAAGTGTAAAAGAGTCAGCGACGGTGCAGAATTGTGAGGATGGGAGAGGAATGGCGATCGAGATTTTTGTTATTTAGTTTTTTTGTTTATTTTTTTTTTGTTATATCCATGAAGAGGTTTTTCTTTATTATTGTTTTTATTTTGTAAAATTAAAGAAATGTTTTAATACAAAAGAAATGTATTTTGAAAGTTAAATTTGTTTTGGTGGGATTGGATGGTGTGGGGGGGGGGCATAAAGTATTGGAGGGAGGGTTGGTTATGGAGTTTCTTATTTCTATCCTATTTAGGGTGCATGCACAAATCCTTTGATGAATGTATGAATGTATATTTGATGCGCTGATCGTTGAGAAAATTCCCAATATCGAAAAACATTCCTGAATAAATAAAAATTATGGTACAAAAGTTCCAGTTAAAAACATGTCAAATCAGAAATGCTTGCTTGAAGGTCAATTTCGAAAACCTACTGCCGTAATTACGTAATCAAACGAATTTATCAACGTTTGGACACTGCCAATGCGTCATCTTTTTTGCCCACATAACTTCCGAACCTGTACATGACCGATTTTGCTCATTTTCGGACTTAACCTCATTTTTTTCAATTGCGACTTGGGGGAAAATGCCAGATTTTTGAAGATCGGTTAAGAATAACTCAAGTTGTCCGATGGTGGACAGACAGACCATTTTTTTTTTTGCCATATTACACATTTTTTCATCCCTAATATATTTTCAATGATGAAATTCGAATTCTGATGCTGGAATTAAAATTATGCTGGTGCCCAAGTAACACACGAAGTTATTTTTTGGTTGTATATTATTCATTATAACTTAAATTACAACTATATGTTTGCGATAACTTCCAAAAATTGGTCATAATATGTTTATTATTAAGCACGAATATACAAAGTGGGTGTAATTTTTTGTTTATATAAACATGAAAATAAGTTATTTTAACTAGAATATAACCTTTAAACAAATAACTTATTTTATATTTTTTAGATTTTATTACACTAATATGAGTAAAATTATAACTATATAATAAGTTATATCCTCCGTAGTTTTTATTCATTTATTAGGTAAAAATATATTAAAAATATAACTAAAAAATAAACCATTTTTATTTCGTTTTAAAAAGAAATATTATTTATGGGACCCGGTTTATACTTTTTTTATGTTTTTTTTTATATATGTAATACTATTAGTAGAAATAAAGTCTTTTATTTGGATTACGCATCTATACATTTTCGCACTACATCGATTCGAACCGGGGGTCTGTCATGTATGTTTCTTTGAGCCTAACCATTGAGTCACCTGTAATATGATAATATGATCTTTTATTACTTAATGTATTGATTCTCGTGTTTGCATTTAGTTATTTTTAATTTATTTATATGGGTTTATAATCAAAAAATTTAATTTATATTCTTGTTTATAATTACTATTTAAACGAATAAAAATAACCAAAGAATGGGTTAACTGATGTTTATATACTTTTTAATCGACAATACACTCATACTAACCAAATTATAACTTATAGAATATGATGTTATGTGTATATGCGCAGTATATGCTATAGTTACCTAAAAATGAATCAAATGTGCGCTGAACTGCAAACAAACAATAACTTATATGAATACCCTAGTAATAACCTAATAATAACTCACAAAGAGAGCATATATTTACTTTGTGTATGTGTTATAATTTCCAAGAAATATAATAAATAAAAAAAACATTTATTTTATAAAGTTTAAAGTGATATGATTTGAAAAAATTGAAATTAGAACTTCACATACAATTTTACGCCACTTAATTTATTTCAGCAGTAAACAATTAATTAATATGGTTTACCGGATGCATGAGGTGAAACAATTTTATAGAAATTGATATATTATTTGTTTTTTTGGTTCTATACATGCATAATTTATAAATTTATTATTTGTATACAAATGTTAGCTATTATGTACAAAAAATAGCTTAAACATGTATTTAAGATTTACTTTTAATTTACTTTTAGGTTGCAGTAAAACCAATTTCTAAACTTATTGTATTATCGGAAATGCAGCATTTATTAACAAATAGTAAATGAAAATCTATACCAAATTATAACTTATATTTTATGAAATAATTGTACCTATAAATAAGACAATATAACCAAAAAACATCTTTTAAATTTATTGTTCTTAAATTCCGATCTTAAAGTCTAATTCGCCGTTCTTAAAGTCTAATTTATAACTACAGAAATCACCAAAAAATGATAATGTTAATAAATAACTGAACGAGGTTATTATATAGTAATTAAATAAAAGAATTTTTACAAAATATGCATATACAAATAATTGCCTTGGAATGCTTATTATTATATCATTCTAACCAATTTTCAGTTATTTTAGCTTATCGGCTATTTGGTGTTCCTTGGGTGATGGAGTTCGAGTTTTTTATTATGGAATTCGAATTCTGTTGATGGAAATCGAATTCTGATGATGAAATCAGAATTTTTATAATAGAATTCGAATTATTTTGATGGAATTCAAATTCTGATGATGAAATTCGAATTTCAAAAACAAAATTCAAATTCCACCATTGGAATTCTGATGATGGAAATCTGATTTGGGATATTACCATTCGAATTCTTATTATTGAATTTCGAATTTCGCCTCTAAAATTGAAATTCTTATGATAGAATGCGTATTCTGATGAAGGACCTCGAATTCCATAATCATAATTTATTCGAATTTAGATAACAGAATTCAAATTTTTGATAATGGAATTGGAATTCTGATGATGGATTTCAAATTGTGACGATGGCATTGGATTTTCAAAGATGGAATTCGAATTTCAATGCAGGAATTCGAATCCGAATGATGGAATGCGATTTATGATGATTAAATCCGAATTGTGGTGATGGAATTCCGATAATGGAATTCGAATTTTTATCGACAGAATTCGAATTTCGATAAAAGAATGCCAGTTTTTGGTAATGGAATTTGAATTTCGGATGGTGGAAATAATACATTTTAATGATGGCAATTGAATTCTGATGGTCAAAATTCGAATTGTAACCATAGAATTCGAATTCCATCGTCAGAATTGTTGATGCAAGTTGAATTGTGATATTGGAGTTCGAATTTCGAATATAAAATTCAAACCCTTTGGATGGGATTCGAATTTTGATGATTAATTAGTCTTTTTATTCAAGGAATAATTGTTTTAGCATCAACTAAATAACTAATAAGACGATTATACTTTAACGAATTCCGTTTTTTTTTTAAAAAAACATGATATCCAAAGTCCAAAGGTCACTGAAGTTAATCTATATATTAAATAATAAAATCCAACCAACTACAAATAAAAATCAATATGTAATATACCGCAAACTCTTACAAACCTGCGTTATGGTGGTTTTGTTGTTTGATGGTCGATGGTTTGCAGTATAAAATAACAAAAAATTAAGAATTTTTATATCAAACCTTATCGCGAGGTTATCTTAAGTTTTTCTCGAAAACTAATCTACTGTTTTGGCTCAAATTTTCAAAATATTGGTTATTTTCTATACATAGAGCTGGTTGAGTTCGAAGATGCCATTCCATCCCTTCCCATACAAATTTCCCGACATTTTCATTTCTCATATATCGCAATGAGTTTTGAATATATTGGTTTGAAATTTTGTATATAGGGGTTTATAGTCGCAATACAATAGTAAAAAAATCTGGCATTCCCCAACATTTTTTCTGATCCCATTCCACCCAGGTGCTCCTCCATACAAACCCAATGGTGTTCTAGAGAATTAATTTGAATATATTTGTGTGGCACATCATTTTATATTAAGATTCTAAATGGGGAGTTGGGTGGTGTATGATAAAATTAAGGCCCCCCTACCTTCAGGCAACCAGTAATTGACGTCAATTTCAAAAATTGATTTTAATAAAGATTTTTGTAAATATTTGCTTTATTATTATGCGGCGATATATAATTAATATTACATTTTGATAAAAAAAAGTGTGTGTGAAATTAAATTTATTGGACATTCACACATTTGTTATAATTCACAATAAACATTACAAATCGAAAAGAAATCAAAATGATATTCATAATCGATTATATTAAATTTAATAATTCAAATTTTATGCATAAAAAATAAAAAAATAATAGCTATTTAATTAAAAAAAAATATTGTCAATAAAATATATAGATAAAATTAGTTAGTCTATTTGATTGGTCATCATTCATATGATTCAGTTGATTAAAGAAGCATTTGAGCAGTGCATTTGGAATGATTGTGAATTCGTTCGATCTGCAAGATATGAATTAATTGATGGTGATGTCATCATATTGTCATTAAAATTATTGGTTGGGTTTGTAAATCAGATGATTGCTCTTCATCGTCGGTTCATGATTGGAAACGATACATCATTATTAATAATATTATTATCAAACATTTTTAAATTATGTGGTTTTGAATTTCATCTGGTATTGCTTGATGTATATTCGTACTTAACCAAAATATTCGTGGATGTATCGCTTAAGTTAATATCATTATTACATTTTATCTGCTGCTGTTGCGTGTAGAATTTTTTTAATATGCACTTTCATATGTGATGATAAATTAGTTTTGTTTGCAAAGTTTTTTCCACACACATCACATTCATAAGGTTGAACACCTGAATGAATAGTACGAATATGTCTGTTTAAATTACATTTGTCAGCAAAGGCTTTTCCACACACGTTACAACAATAAGGTTTTTCACCGGTATGAGAGCGAGTATGGATCTTTAATTCCGTATTTGTTACAAATTCTTTTCCACAATCATCACAACGATAATTTTTTTCACGGGTGGAATAGCACGAATATGTTTGTTTAAGTGAGCCATTTGTGCAAAGGCTTTTCCACATTCCACGCAATCATACGGTTTTTCACGAAAATGAATATTTTGAAGATGTCTGTTTAAATTATTTGGTTGTGAAAAGGCTTTTCCACATTCCTCGCAATCATAAGGTTTTTCACGGGTATGAGTGCGAATATGAAGGTTTAAATTGTGTTTCGCTTTGAAATATTTCACACAAGTTATACATTGAAATTTAGTTTTCTCACAAAGATTTGATTGAGTATTCATATTTATTTTTTTAATAAACTTTAAACCTTTAAAACCAATTAAAAACTATCCAACAATTATTTTATATATTAATGAATGTTTAAATCCCGAATTCTTAAATTAATTATATTCAATGTATTTTTACTTTTATTGTGAAATTTAAAATCTTTAACTGAAACCTTTTTCACTTCTTTCACTTTTTTATTTAATTTAATTGGTATTAAGTTTAAAAAATTTTAATTTTATTTATAATTTTGTAAAATTCACTAATGAAAATATTAAACAGATTTAATTATACAATAAACAAATTTTTAAAATATGCCGTCATTTGAAACGCAACCGAATAATTAAATGATAATCAAATTTTTATATAAAATCTATTTATAAAAGAATTTATTTATTTAATTTACAATCGAAATCAAGAATATTCCAAAGCAAACAATTGGCAAAAATTATTATAAAAAGCGCTGTCAGAAAAACACCTGTAACAGGAAGCACGTACTGGTGACCAATTACTGACCAAGTAGGGGTAAGGGGAGTTAAATTTATAACCAATTAACTCCCCATAATATTTTCCAACAATCTTGTCAAACGAAATATACTCAAATTTATTCCCAAGAACACCATTGGATTTGTGTTCGGAGCTCCTGCTGATAGGATCAGCAAAAAATTTCCGGAAATGTAATTTTTTTCATTTGTTACCAAACCCCTATAGCTAAAATTATCAAAAGCAAATATCTTGAAAAGTCATTGAAAAACACAATAAAGAAACAAAAAAGTGTGAATATTCGGAAAATTCTGAAAAACCATAGAAAATCTTAGTAGTTTCCGAGAGAAAAAAATAAGACAAACGAACGGAAAACAGTTTATTGGATTTTTAGGATCAAAAAAGTTCTCATTCGTGGAGAAAAGTGATAAAAAAGGTACAATAGAATTTGTGTTTCCAAAACGATAACAATATTGCGCATATTACAAAGTACGCGTACTTAAAATGAATTCATTATATTGTAATGCGTGTAATTGTATTGTTTATCTACACTGAAAAAATAAATTCTGCGATATTAACATGAACTTTGTATGTTTGGTCTTTTTTGTTTTTTGTGGTGTTGATAATAATAATATTTTTGTTCAATGAGATTGTCAGTATGACCATTATGTGCATACGTATTTTATGGTTGGTGAAAATTTATGATATGATATTCTAGGATATAATAAGATGTACTAATGTATTACTTTTATTATTGGTCGGAATTTTATTTTTGTTTTTGGTTTTCTTTTGTGTAATATTATTTTAATTTGGTTTGTTTTTTCTTTTTATTTTGGAACAATTGTTCTGTATTCGATTTTGTTATTGAATATGGCAGTAGGACCCGTTGCTAAGAATAATAAATAAACCGTACACTCTAACAAAAGAAATTTTGCTTGTATTCATCCGAAATAGTCGAATTAATTTTATCATCCAAGCAGAAAATTCTGTTCAAAAGTAAATTCAAGTTTCTTCTAATGTGGCAGAAAATACTTGTATTGCAGTGGAAATAATTCCGATACACCAAATAATTCTTCGGTAAGGTGACTGACAGCATTTGGTGACTGAAGCAGGAGAAATTTTTTTAGTGAATATATAGTACACGCCACAAATATATTAATAATTAATTCTGAATTCAGGAAAACATTCATTTTCATATCAATTTCAACTCTTGCAAATGTGAAAACCAAATAGATGCAAATTTGTATATTGACGCACATCAATTGTGATAAAATTTTATTAGGAATTTTAATTGGTGAAACATTTTTACTATCTCTCCTCCGTTGTAATAGCGCAAGTGGTATTATTCTGGCAGTACTCTTAAACTATCGTAATTGATTATTATTCATTTTCAAGTTAATTCCATGTAATATAATATATAATTTGGCAAATTTCACTTTTATCGATTATTCAAAATTTAATATAAGTAGAAAAGTATATATAAAGCCAAATCTATATCCATGTTAAGAAAAGCCCATTTCAAAAACTCGATGTCAAATATTAATTACAAAAATTTTTAGTCGCGTACTTTGTAGTATATTATTATTTTATGATTATACCGTCGACCCAGGGACGGTGCGTGCGAGAACGAAATCTTTTAAATTTTCAAGTCCAAATTGTTACCATACAAATGTTTTTTCTTTTTTTTGTTCCAATTCATCCAATTTAGACTGGGTCGATCAGTCAGGTTTCCGATCAAGGCGCAATTTTAAAACATCGTATACTGATATGAGAGTAATTCATACAACTTAATTGAGTATACCAAATAATTTAGATTGATATTTGAGCTTTATATTCAAATTTTATTGACATTGACTATCCCACAACGAAGTGTTGTATCAGATTCCTACTGACTGAAACCACTCTTTCGATTGGGGTATTTTCGAATCAGGCCTCATGTGGCCTTTGGTACCTTCCAATTTGCACCTACTCGATATGCCACTCAGGTCTCACAGATTGTTCATCGAATATAGTGTCTCTTGTTATCTCAAGCATCCCTTTGAAGGAAATCACCGGCCCAACTCTTCCTCAGAAATAAACGGACGAGCGGTCAACCTAGGCTCTCTAAATCCGTACATTTTTTCACGATGTGCACAGCCGTTTCTTCATCTTTAAGACAGAGTCTGCACGTGTCATCCTTGAGAATATTCATCCCCACAAGATGTCGCCTAAAGACTCAATGTCCAGTTGTGAAAGCCACCAATTTTCTCCCTATTTGATGATTCCGACTCTCAGTCCAAGTGTTTGTTCTGAGATTGTCTGAGTCTTTTTACACTTCCTTCAATCTTTTGTGCTGTTCGAAAATAATCCACTTCTCAATTCATACCAGTATTTTTATTGTTGTTCAACAAATGATTAAGCTATAACATAAAATTGGTCGGGCGATCAGAGATCACGCCTACAGCGCCTAATTTAAGGTGGGTTCGACATCTGTCCCGACGGATCATTTTTTCCCGTCAAAGATTAACGACTAATCGGACTGAAATTGACTTTATAATCAATATCAGCCCGAACAGTCGTTAGGCTTTTGAGAATTCAAAATCTAAATCGACTGACTCTGTTTTATGGTGGTCCAAAATGGAGTTTTTTTTCCTTTAAAGAGGAAATCAATTTATTTATTTATATAATAGACATTAATCTATAATTACAAATTAGTCAATGTAAAAAGTTAGTTAATAAATGAAATTTACAGACTGTGTGTCGGACTCCCGTCACTACGACGTCGTCATATCGACTAAAAAACCTCTCCTTCGGGGTTCGAGTTCAAGATGCCCGTCGACGCACCATTTAGAAATGCCAATGGAGTACATTCACACAAAAAATCAAAATTTAATCGAAGATATTTTATTAATTGTAAGTATGAAAAAAACAAAAAATTCTTATTTGACGAGTAATATATGATAAGTGTTTAAAAAATTATATAATTAACAAATCTATTTAAAAAAAATATCACAAATGCCTTGTTAATAAAAACAGTACTTGCTTTGAAAAAGGCAATAGAATCTAAATATAAATGTTATAAAATGTACTAAAATTTTATAAAATGCATAAACTCGAAATTTTGCTTCCTTCGTGGGGTACGGAGACATTTTCCTGCTAAAGGAGGATGGGCGGCAAGCCTAATGGTGCTCCTCTATTTTTTATTCTTTTACTCATGCGTAACCTCCACTCAACTGACTCAACCCGTGAGATAAAGGAATAAAGTGTTACAGTTCAGGTAGTACATATGGTTCGGGAAGTTTCTTGAGTTTCAGTTACCAGGAGTCACCACCGCGAGGAGATAATAGATATCAAATACTTGTGTATCTTGGAAGGTTCCATGGCAGAGGCTGTCCAAGACATTTGGTAAATGAGTGTACTATACCAATGTTTCCACCCGATAAATGAGTGTACTATTCCAATGTTTGCGATTACTGTTTAAAAAATGTTTCTAAAGTTTTACAGTATCACACATTTAACTCCTCGCTTTCAAAAACCACAAATCAAATAGAAAATCGTCTCTAAATTAATAAATAAAAAACATTTTGGTTTCGAATGCAATGGCACATAAAAATAATGATAAACATTTTATGTATTTACCAGTTTCTGAATTACAAACAACCCCAACAACAACAACAACGGGAAATAAATTATTAAATGTCGATGATGATGAAAATGTCGATAAAATGAAAAAATCCAATTCAAGATATGAACAAAGTGAAAATTAGTCAAGTCGAAGAGGAATTTCAACGAAAAAGAGCCCGTTAAAAAGCGGCCATTCGACAACAATTACGTATCTATTCAATGAATTCATCATCGGAAAAAGAACAATCGCCGCAGCTGCCATAAAGACCTTCAAAATTTTCACAATCCTCATCATCCTCTTCGTCATCAATAGCATCAACATGATTATCGTTTTTGTCATTTGTCTTTAATTGTATGTTGTTGTTGTTTTAGTTTTTGCCTAGTCATGGCACCGAGCACAATACCAAGGTGTAAGTGTAAAAGAGTCAGCGACGGTGCAGAATTGAGAGGATGGGAGAGGAGAGGCGATAGAGAGAGAGAGAGAGAGAGAGCAAGCTGCTATTAAAATTTTAGAGATTTTATTATTGTTATTTAGTTTCTTTGTTTATTTTTTTTTGTTATATCCCGGATGAGGTTTTTTTTTATTATTGTTTTTATTTTGTAAAAATAAAGAAATGTTTTAATACAAAAGAAATGCATTTTGAAAGTTAAATTTGTTTGGTGGGGGGGGGGGGGGGGGGGGGTGTTAGGGTGGGTGGAGTGAAGTATTGGAGGGTTGGTTATGGAGTTTCTTATTTCTATCCTATTTAGGGTGCATGCATAAGTCTCTTGATGAATGTATGAATGGATATTTGATGCGTTGAGAAAATTTCCCATATCGAAAAACATTTATGAATGAATAAAAATTCTGGTACGAAAGTGCCAGTTAAAAACATGTCAAATCAGAAATGCTTGCTTGAAGGTCAATTTCGAAGACCTACTGCCGTAATTACGTAATCGAACGAATTTATCAACGTTTGGACACTGCCAATGCGTCATCTTTTTGCACACATAACTTCCGAACCTGTACATGACCGATTTTGCTCATTTTCGGGCTTAACCTCATTTTTTTCAATTGCGACTTGCGGGAAAATGCAAGATTTTTGAAGATCGGTTAAGAATAACTCAAGTTGTCCGATGGCGAGCACACAGACCATTTTTTTTTTGCCATTATACATTTTTTCATCCCTAATATATTTTCAATGATGAAATTCGAATTCTGATGATAATTTCGAATTTCAAAAACAAAATTCAAATTCCACCATTGGATGGAAATCTGATTTGGGATATTGCCATTCGAATTCTTATTATGGAATTTTGAATTTCGCCTCTAAAATTGAAATTCTTATGATGGAATGCGTATTCTGATCAAGGACCTTGAATTCCATAATCAGAATTTATTCGAATTTATATAACAGACTTCAAATTTTTGATAATGGAATTGGAATTCTGATAATGGATTTCAAATTGTGTCGATGGCATTGAATTTTCAAAGATGGAATTCGAATTTCAATGCAGGAATTTGAATGATGGACTGCGATTGCTGATGATTAAATCCAAATTATGGTGATGAAATTTGAATTTCGAATTTGAATTTCGGATGGTGGAAATAATACATTTCAATGGTGGTAATTGAATTCTGATGGCCAAAATTCGAATTCTAACCATTGAATTCGAATTCCATCATCAGAATTGTTGATGGAAGTCGAATTGTGATATTGGAGTTCGAATTTCGAATATAAAATTCAAACCCTTTGGATGGGATTTGAATTTCGATGATTAATTAGTGTTTTTATTCAAGGAATAATTGTTTTAGCATCAACTAAATAACTAATAAGACGATTATACTTTAACAAATTCCGTTTTTTTTTTAAAAACATGATATCCAAAGTCCAAAGGTCACTGGCGTTAATCTATATATAAAATAATAAAATCCCACCAACTACAAATAAAAATCAATATGCAATATACCGGAAACTCTTACAAACCTGCGTTATGATGGTTTTGTTGTTTGATGGTCGATAGTTTGCTATCTAAAATAACAAAAAATTTAGAATTTTTATATCAAACCTTATCGCGAGGTTATCTTAAGTTTTTCTCGAAAACTAATCGACTGTTTTGGCTCAAATTTTCAACATATAGGTTATTTTCTATACATAGAGCTGTTTGAGTTCAAAGATGGAGTATCTCACCCCTCCATTCTATCCCTTCGCATACACATTTCCCGACATTTTCATTTCTCATATATTGGAATGGGTTTTGAAGATATTGGCTTGAAATTTTGTATATAGGGGTTTGGTACTGCAATAGTTCAAATATAATGACATTCCCGAACATTTTTTCAGATCCCATCCCACCCAGGTGCTCCTCCATACAAACCCAATGGTATTCTAGAGAATTAATTTGAATATATTTGTGTGGCACATCATTTTATATTAAGATTCTAAATGGGGAGTTGGTTGGTGTATGATAAATTTAAAGCCCCCTACCTTCAGGCGACCAGTAATTGACGTCAATTTCAAAAATTGATTTTAATAAAGATTTTTGTAAATATTTGTTTTATTATTATGCGGCGATATATAGTTAATATTACATTTTGATAAAAAAAAGTGTGTGTGAAATTAAATTGATTGGACATTCACACATTTGTTATAATTCACAATAAACATTACAAATCGAAAAGAAATCAAAATCATTTTCATAATCGATTATATTAATTTTAATAATTAAAATCTTATACATAAAAAATAAAAAAATAATAGCTATTTAATTAAAAAAATATTGTCAATATAATACACAGATAAAATTATAGTTAGTCTATTTGATTGGACGATGTTAATGGTACTGATTGTGATTTCGATCGGTCTGCAAGATATGAATTAATTGATGGTGATGTACTCATATTGTCATTAAAATTATTGTAAATCAGATGATTGTTCTTCATCGTTGGTTCATGATTTGAAACGATACATCATTATTAACAATATAAATATCAAACCTTTTTAAATTATGTGGTTTTCATCTGGTATTGATTGATAGGGTTTGAATGCGATGGATTTGATTCGTAATTACAATTTGAAAATGAATTCCAATCGAAAAAATTAACAGATGAATTTTGAAAATTATATTGTTTTGTATATTCTCGCTTGACCAAAATATTCGTGGATGTATCGCTTAAGTTAATATCATTATTACCTTTTATCTGGTGTTGTGTAGAATTTTTTTAATATGGACTTTCATATGTGTTGATAAATTAGATTTTTGATAAAAGTCATTTCCACACACATCACAGCAATAAGATTTAAGACCTGAATGAATAGTACGAATATGTGCGTTTAAATTACTTGTTTGTGAAAACGCTTTTCCACATTCATCACAACGGTAAGGTTTTTCACCGGTATGAATGCGAGTATGGATCTTTAATTCCGCATTCGTTACAAATTCTTTCCCACATTCATCACAACGATAATTTTTTTCACCGCTATGAGTGGCACGTATATGTCTGTTTAAATTACTCATTTGTGCAAAGGTTTTTCCACATACATTACAACGATGAGGTTTGTCATCGGTATGAGTATCACGAATATGTCTATTTAAATGACTTTTTTCTGAAAAGGCTATTCCACATTCACCGCAATCGTAAGGTTTATCACCGGTATGAATTTGAATGTGAATGTTCAAAGCATATTGCCATTTGAAATATTTCCCACAAAATGTACATTGAAATCTATTTTTGTCACAAACATTTGATTGAGTATTCATTTTTATTTTGTTTTTGATAGTTCGCTTTTTAAACCCAATTAAAAACTAAACAACAATTTTTTTAAATATTAATGAATGTTTAAATCCCGAATTCTTAAATTCTATTCAATGTATTTTTACTGTTATTTTCAAATTTAAAATCTTTAACTGAAACTTTTTTTACTTTTTTTATTTAATTTAATTGGTATTAAGTTTAAAAAATTTTAATTTTATTTTTAATTTTAATAACAATTCACTAATGAAAATATTAAACAGATTTAATTATATACAATAAACAAATTTTTAAAATGTACCGTCGTTTGAAACGCAACCGAATTATTAAATGATAATCAAATTTTTATATAAAATCTATTTAAAAAAGAATTTATTTATTTTATTTACAATCGAAATCAAGAATATTCCAATACAAACCATTAACAAAATTATAATAAAAAGCGCTGTCAGGAAAACACCTGTAACAGTGCTGCATGTTACTATCACCAAATAAACTCCTCATAAAATTTTAATATAAATTGATGTGATGGGTAGAAGTGCTTTATTGAGTCTGATGAATACCCCCATCTTCGAACTTAATCATCTCTAGATAGAAAAAAGCTAAAGTTGAGAATTTCAGGTAGTAGTTTGAGAGAAAAGGTGTCGACCGAGCGGAAGAAATTGGAAAAAAATATGTAGGCAAGTGATCAAAAAAGTATGTTAGAAAGTCTGTTATCCAAAACGATAACAATAATACACATACTACAAAGTACCTACTTCAAATGAATTCATATTATATTGTAATGCATATAATAGTATTATATATCTTTATACAGTATGTACCATAAATATGTGGATAATTAATTCTGAATTCAAGAAATATAAAATTTTCATTTCCATTTCACCTCTTCCAAGTGTTGAAACCAATTAGATGCAAATTAAAGGTTTGCAGAAGGTTACATCTGGCCAACTGGAGCATTGGGATTATTCGTGAACCCTGGCAAAATACAGGCGTTATATATAAAGGAATATTTATTTAAGATATTTAATAAAATACTTGGCACTTTAATTTAAATATTGAATCGAAGTAATTTCATATTATAATCATTTGTGAATTTTTAAATATGTGTAAAAAAATATAAAAGGCGGGATTTTTGTTAAAGAAAATTTAGAAATAAATTAATGTTTATCGCAATAAATAAAACAAAATAAAATGTAATAACCTATAAACGAATATTTATTTTACTTATAGGGGGGCTCAACCAATAAGCAACCATGAAGTATTAGAATTGTGAATTGAAGATTAGCGGATTGTGGTTAAAATATAATAGGAAATAAGGAGGTATTAAAAGCGCGATTATTTCAGGTTTTAGATGGACTTTTAATAGAAAATGAATCAGAAACAGAATATACGAAAATGTCTGCATGGAAAACGCGAATCGAGTCCGAAAATGAACTGTAACCGTTTAGGGATTTAGAAAACACAATTGAAACATACAAAGGACAAGATGAATTGAAAATACAAGTATGGATTTCGGAATTTGAAGAATTTGCAATAAATTTGGCAGGATGGTCCGACATCGAGATGGTGCTATATGGAAAAAGGATGTTAGGTGGTGCAGCACTTCAATTTATTAGAATGTAAAGAAATGTAAAATCATAGAAAGACATGAAATAAAAATTAATTAGAAAATTTGCCGTCACAATAAACAGTGCGATGATTCACGATCAATTCAGAAAAGGTTATAAAAAGAGCAAGATCTATATTACATGCAAAGCATAGGAATGCAAATTGCCATGGACACATCATCGATAATCAAATACGTAATTGATGGGATATGGGACTTTAACTCTATGGAAAACTTGGTGCTGGAAGGTTTGATTTCAAAGAAAAATTGTCAATTGATGAAAATCTAACAAATGAAAAAATACAAAGCAAAGCAATCGATATCCAAATGTAATTACAGAAAATTATTATGGAAATAAAAATGATAATAATCCAGATAATTAAATTTTATATATGCGGCATAATTGGACATAAAGCAAAGCAATGTGTCGGGAGTCTAAATCAAAATTGCGGTGTAATAAATGTGGAGAGTTAGGGAATATGTCAAATAGATGTATAATGAAAAACAATAATAATAAAAATTATAAAGATAATAATAACAATAAAAATGAAAATTTTAAAACAAACATAATAAAAAGAAATTGGATTAATATTTTAGGTTTAGTAGCAACAATAAAAACGATGGCGAAAATTATTATGGATTTGAAAAAATAGAGATTTATGTTATGGGATAGATATGATTCTTGTCATAAATATATTAGATAAAGCAGATATTATTATTAATGAATTGAATCAGGAGTCCAAATAAAAGATAGAAATAAGTTGGTTGAAGATGAAGAATCATGTTTTTTCATCTAAAACATACAAATAGATGATAAAAACGAATGGATCGAAAATACTTTAATCAAAGATGCAAATATAAAAAAAGAAGTAACGAATTTAATTTAAAATTTTAAACCATCATGGAATATAGGATTTCACGATCAAATGAACCCTTTTCCAGACCAAATGAACTCTTGTTAAGGTATTCTTTTAGACTTAAAAATAATCGCTTTATCTATTTATAAACATTTATTTATTTATTCTTAGCAACGGGTCAAGCCCTACTGCCATATTCCATAACATATAATAAAAATACAATATATAACATACAAAATACAAAAATACAAAATCGAATGCAGAACAATCGTTCCAAAAAATAAAAAACGAACCAAATTAAAATAATATTACACAAAAGAAAACACAATCAAAAATAAACTCCGACCAATAGTAAAAGTAATACATCCATGCATCATCGTATCCCATCATACCATATCATAAATTTTCATTAAATATAAATTACCCATGCACACATTTGACATAATGACACTCTCATTCAACAAAATATTATTATTAACGCCACAACCAACAAAAAACAAAAAAAAACCAAACATACAAATACCGGACTCAATCCGCCCCCCCCCTTCGAAACATGAGGACCTTAATTTATTCGAAAAAATACCACGCGAAATCCCGAAATCAAAATGATCGCCATACTTGTTAAATAACCCAGACATATTGCATAACGGCTCATATTTTCCGTAGTTTGTTCTATATGAAAGTCCAAGTGCAAGAAGTTGTGACCACGGGAGCACCGGATTGGCACGTTGAAATCAATCCTAGATCAATCAATACATATGGATCCGAAAAGTCCAAACAACACCGCTTAATAAATCCCAGCAGCGAATAGGCCTTACATGTAATATAATCAATGTGTGAACCAAATGTCATACGCCTATCAAATCTAACCCCTAAATCAATGCGATTTCATCGACAATTACAAGGGAATTGCCGGATATGACATAATCATAACCAATTGGATTAACCTTCCTGTGATATGACATAACGAAACATTTTTTCACATTGAGCATCATACAATTTCTATCGCACCAGGACGAAACCCGAACCAGGTCATCGTGCAACAACGCTGCATCATCACTTGATGCAATGGTTGAGAAAATTTTCAAGTCGTCCGCATACAAAAGGCACTGGGACGAACTTATTTCCAACGTTATGTATTGATGAAACCAGTTAAGCATTGATGAATGAATACCAACTCTCTCAAGCTTATCAATAAGGATGTCATGACAAACCCTATCAAAAGCCTTCTGAAAATCCATGTAAACCACATCAATTTGCCTTCCAGATTCAATTCCCTTGATCGAGTAGTTAACAAAGTCCAGCAAATTAGTAACTGTCGAGCGCCCCCTCATGAAACCGTGTTGAGAAATTGATATAACGTTCTTGCAATCGATTACAAGAATATCGTAAACGATTGACTCAAACAATTTACCAATCGTTGGAAGAATTATATATATATGTATAAATGAAGCAAAAACCAAAAACCAAAAATTTGAATGATATTTTTATTTGTATTTCAACGTGGCCTTTGAAACAAATTCACTGTATGTTGCATTATTATATATGCATTAGCTATTAAAAGTGAAATAACTACTCAAATATTCGTATGAAAAAAATACCAGAGAGAATTTGAAGGAAAATTGATTTTCCTAAAATAATTGATGAAAAATATTCATTTTTTGCTTGGAATGTCAATTCCAATGCTTGCTTGGAACAGAAGGCAGATATCCAAAATTTTCATTGATTCCAAATTAAAGGTAATTTATGATTATGCTCGGTTCAATACTATGTTATATTTTAATCACTGAATGTATGTTTTTCACTGAACGTCAAATTTCAACGCGCTCTAACTCGGCTGTGGTTGAAGTTAGGCACCCTCCCGATACGATTCTTAAAATTAAATTATAATAATACAACATATACAGTGAATTATTTTATATACCCGGCACTTAAAATGCAAATAAAATATCATTCAAATTCAATTGTTATTATTTCTTAATATAATTAACCAAAATTTTTTTCATTCATTCATATTAGGTGGGCTGAAAAGTTCGTAGGCTGAGATCGATCTAGGCTGAGGCCAATCAGTATCCTACCATGCTGCTCGAAGTTTCTGGAACGCATCATGAAGTCCCAAATGTGGGAAATATATTAATGTTCACTCATTGTTGTCGCCCTTTCAGTCGGGGTTTAGAACGGGACATAGTACGGCAACGGCTCTTTTGAAAATTACGAACGATATGCGCGTTGCTATAGATGATGGGCTTATGTCCATACTAATTCTTATGGATTTCTCCAAGGCATTTGATGTGATTGATCATGACATCTTGTGTAAATCTTATTAAAAGCTCTTTCAGGGCGTTCGCAGTTTGTGGTGATCAATAATGTTTCCTCTCGGCCGATTGCAATTACCTCTGGCGTACCACAGAGATCTATTCTTGGCCCATTCATATTTAGTTTATTCATAAATGATCTGAATTCGGTGACACATTTTAAAAGCTCGTACATCAAATTAAAGCTAAAACATCATAGAAGTTTTCCTAAAAACCAACCGATAATAAACGTAAAAGCCGTAGAGACTTTTTAGACTTGTAAAATAACAAAAATATTTGAATCCGTGAAAATTTCTTGTGTTTGACCAGCTATAGCAAGAAATCGGGTTATCGCCGACGTTTAGGTTATTAGAAAGTGTTAATAATAGTTCAAATACCTTTCTAACAAGATTCTGAATATTGAATTCCAATTAGTGGTTACTGAGATATGGCCAATAACATTCACGGACTGCCTTGAATTTCAACAAAATCGGGTTTTCGGGCTAACTCGAAAACCCAGCGAGAAAGACATGGGATCGCTATATTATAACAAAACCCTTATTTACTTAATACTATTATACTAATTATTTTATATATTTTACCACCATTTTAAATACAATACAATACAATACTATTTAACAATTATAAAATAAATTTTACATAACCTTTAATATATAATATACATATTTATACACAAAATAAACGAATGGGGGGAATCTCGCACCCACCAAAATGTCTATGTGCGAGATTCCCCAACCCTGTCAGTGAAAGGTAATCTCGCACAAGTGCGAATTTACCCCACTATAGGGTAATTTCGCACCAGTGCGAAATTACTAACAATAGGGGGTATAAAGTGTAATCTCGCACAAATTTAAATAATTTAAGTGCGAGAAGCTAATACCTTATTATCTTATGGGTTTCGGTTTGATTTTAGATGAGCGAGTACTATTATTAGTGTGCGAGTTTGAATTTAGGTGTGCGAGTATGATTTTTTTGTGTGCGAGTTTGAATTTAGGTGTGCGAGTATAATATTTTGTGTGCGAGTATAATATTTTGTGTGCGAGTAGTAGGAAATGACAGTGCGAGTATGATTTTAAATGTGCGAGTTTGAATTTAGGTGTGCGAGTTTGAATTTAGGTGTGCGAGTAGTAGGAAATGACCGTGCGAGTATGATTTTAAGTGTGCGAGTTTGAATTTAGGTGTGCGAGTATGATTTTTTTGTGTGCGAGTTTGAATTTAGTTGTGCGAATTTGAATTTAGGTGTGCGAGTATAATATTTTGTGTGCGAGTAGTAGGAAATGACAGTGCGAGTATGATTTTAAGTATGCGAGTTTGAATTTAGCTGTGCGAGTAGTAGGAAATGACCGCGCGAGTGTGATTTTAAGTGTGCGAGTTTGAATTTAGTCGCACACTTAAAATCATACTCGCACGGTCTTATCCTACTACTCGCACACCTAAATTCAAACTCGCACACCTAAATTCAAACTCGCACACTTAAAATCATACTTGCACTGTCATTTCCTACTACTCGCACACCTAAATTCAAACTCGCACACTTAAAATCATACTCGCACTGTCATTTCCTAATACTCGCACACAAAATATTATACTCGCACACCTAAATTCAAACTCGCACACTTAAAATCATACTCGCACGGTCATTTCCTACTACTCGAACACAAAATATTATACTCGCACACCTAAATTCAAACTCGCACACCTAAATTCAAACTCGCACACAAAAAAATCATACTCGCACACCTAAATTCAAACTCGCACGCTAATAATAGTACTCGCTCATCTAAAATCAAACCGAAACCCATAATAAGATAATAAGGTATTAGCTTCTCGCACTTAAATTATTTAAATTTGTGCGAGATTACACTTTATACCCCCCATTGTGAGTAATTTCGCACTGGTGCGAAATTACCGTATAGTGGGGTAAATTCGCACAAGTGCGATATTCCCTAACACCAAATAAACTAATTAAATTTCCCCTGATTTGCCATAAAAACCCAAGTATCTTTTTATTACTTTAATTTAATATAATTAATTAATATTTAAATAAAAATTGTTACAATGTTGGGCATATTGTGAATGAATATTTGGGTATGCGAAAGCTCTGTACAAAGTGGGTGCCACCAGCGACTTTTTCCTCTGGAAAGAAATTTAGCGTCGATGAAGAAGTAATGGCCGAAACTGAGGCTTATTTTGAGGCTAAAGACAAATCAAATCGTATTATAAAAATGATATAGAAAAATTGTACGAAACGCTATAATCGTTGTATCGCCCTCGGCGGCAAATATATTGAATAATAAAATCAAATTTTATAGAAAAAAAAGTTTTTTCTTTGTTGGCCAACGAACTTTTCAGTCCAACTGTTATACGTAATATCTGTAATATAAACAATAAATCGATAAAAACATTATTTTTAAGTCTAAAAGAGTATTTTTGCACACGGGTTCATTTGGTCTGAAAAGGGGTTCATTTGACCGCGAAATCCTATATAAATACAAGCAATGTTAAGATGCAGATCGTGTTGTATAATAAGATTAATAAAAGTATATCAAAAGGCTAGGCGTGTGTCAACTAATGAAAATGAAATAATTCAAAAACAAATAAAAGAATGGTTGGAAGACGGGGTGCAGAATCAACCTAGTTCTTCAGATTTTGCAAGGCCCGTTGTATTAGTCAATAATAAGAAAGCACAAAGTTATTGATTACAGAATGATAAATAAAAAAAATATATAAAGACAGATACTCGAGATACAGGTTCCAAGGAGCTGTGTATTTTACTATACACATTAGATTTTGGTAATGGATTTTTTCATGTATTAATGAATATAAAATACACTGCGTTTGTGGTAAACCGTGGACAGTATGAATTCCTGAAGGCATCATTTGGATTTGTAATTATTTTAGAAATAATAATATCATCAAACTCAATAAACGAAGTAGTTGAACGTTTGAAGAGAGTATTTACAAGTCGCAAGTCAAAATAATCCAACATTTGTTAATCGTGACTTTATAAACATAGAAAGTCTTGGTGATGATTATAATGTTCAGTGTCTTGTTTTAAGCGTTGCCAAAACATTTAAATGCCTTTTAATTTCGAGATTGCATCCTGATGCCACAATGGCAGAGTTGAAGTTTCACATACTCAACAATATGAATTATGATGGATGTATTCGAATTGAGCAAATTGTAAATGTTAAACATGCAGGTAGCTATACATCATTTAAAGCTATATCCAGGTGTTGGATCCCAGTAAATTGGGAATCAACGATATTACAACAGGAAAAGTCACTTGCATCGAATACAATAACTAATACAACACCATCCAGCAATAATATTAACCATCAATTGTATTGTGAATATGACATTGCCAATGGAAAATGTATATGTTTATGATTTTTTGAATGCTGATTTCGATAGATTTAGAAACAATTTAACATTAATTGATTGGAATTGTTTAGAACGGTATATGCTCTTGATCACGCATTAATATTTTTTTATAATATCATTTTTGATTTTTGTTTTTGAATATGGTTCCCATAAAATCTTTGACTCCCAAATCGGGTGATTACCTTTGGTACGATGAGGAGCCTGAGGAGCCTTTTCTAATTCGGGTTGCAATAATGATTCAGGAACTTTGTTTAAAATTTAATGAAATGTCAATTATTGGTCAAGAAGGCGGGTAGAGGTGATGGAACTAATTATCGGCCAGTTGATAGACTATCTGCTATTCCGAAGGTTGCTGAAAGCATGGTGACGGATATTATTTCGTTTAATTCAAAGTACATTATTTTCCCTGAACAACACGAGTTTTTAGTGGCAGATCCACAACGACAAATTTGTTGGATTTTGTTCCTTATTGCTTTGAGTAATTCGATTAGAGATCCCAGGTTGATTGCATATCAACGGATTTCACAAACGCTTTTGATAAATTATCGCACTCTCTCCTACTGTCGAAGTTATTTGTAATTGGTTTTAGTCGTAAATTTGTGAAACTTAGATGAAATCATACCGAATAGGCGGTTTGTGTATTGTTTTGTTTGGTAATCAATATTTTGTCGTCACTTCTGGTGCGTCTTAGGGCAGCCATTTGGGATCAATTTTATTTGTTTTATATGTCAATGATGTACCGTCTGTGATAAAGTTGTAGTTGATGACGTAAATTGCAGTTGATTAAAGTTGTAGTTGATGACGTAATCTATAGATCGATTCAATCATTAAATGATTCCAGTTTACTTCAATCTGACATTAACGCATTTTTTTATTGGTGCCTTAAAAATGGTATGAATTTAAATATTGACGATTGTTAGACAATGAATTTTTTTATTTTATATCGACTATGTAAATTAAATTTTACGTTTCATTTTGATTTTATTATAAATCGGGTCATCCTGGTATTGGGTTTCATTTTTCGCGAATCGTTGGCCCATATTGTGTTAGGACATTGTTCTTTGCACTTGTTCGTTCCTTAATTGAATATGCTTGTGTTGTCTGGTCTCCGTATTATGCGTGTGATATTTCTAGGTTGGGATTAATACAAAAACTCTCTTCGAGTGATCCAATGGTACTCCCTCATTATGAACATAGGCTTAAACTAACTTGAACATGCCTACACTTTTAAAACATAGGAAATACATTGGTGTATCGTTTATTTGTAATAGGTTGAATTTTAATGTTGATTGTCCTAGTTTTTTGCAAAGGTTAAATTATTCCGATAAACGTTCGTAATCTTCGAACCATCGAGTAAATGGTAATCGTTACAAATTTATTTTTAAATGGTTTATAAATCGTTAAATAAATCATTTTATAGTTCGAGAAAAATGTTTTATTCCAAAACATTGAGTAAAAATTTAAAAGTAAAGCTGAGTCGGAAGCGTGGTACATTGCTCAAGCGAATGAACAACGTCTCAGGCGCTTTGAAAATAAAATCGTACGAGTCATCCATGGCCCGACAAGGACCAGTAGGCGATATTATTATGAATTAAAACATGTTTATTCACAGCCCCACATTGTTCAACACATCAAGTTAGGTCGTTTAAGGTGGCCGGGCATGTGGCAGGCATGCGGGGGGATGGTATACAGAAAAAGATATGGGACAGTGTTGCGAGAGGGTATTTTGGGCTCGTGAGGGAGAGGATTTAGTCGGTAGGACGTCCTAGTGACCTACGGAGTTCAACACATGGATTTCCTCTTCTAAGACAAAAAAAATACATTATTATTGATTTAGTGTGTGCTTTATTATTATGCGAATATAATTAATATTACATTAATAAAAATGTGTGGACGAAATTAAATTTATTGGACATTCACACATTTGTTATAATTCACATTACAAATCGAAGTGAAAACAAATTTATTCTCATAATTTTAATAATTAAAATTTTATGCATAAAAAAATTAAAAAATAAAAGCTATTTAATTAAAAAAATATTGTCAATATAATACATAGATAAAATTATTTACTCTATTTGATTGATCATCATTCATATAATTCTGTTGATTGAAGAAGCATTTGAGCACCGCATTTGTAATGATTCAATGTTAATTGTAGTGGTTGTGTGATTCCGATCGGTCTGCCAGATATGAATTAATTGATGGTGATGTCCTCATATTGTCATTAAAGTTATTGGTTTGCTTTGTATATCAAATGATTGCTCTTCATCGTTGATTGGAAACGATACGTCATTATTAATAATATTATTATAAAACATTGTTAAATTATGTGATTTTGAATTTTATCTGGTATTGCTTGATGGTTTGAATGCGATGGACATAATTCGTAATTAGAATTTGAAAATGAATTCCAATCAAAAGAATTAACAGATGGATTTTGAAAATTATATTTGTATATTCGTGCTCGACCAAAATATTCGTGGATGTATAGCTTAAGTTAATATCATTATTACATTTTATCTGGTGTTGTGTAGAATTTGTTTAATATGCACTTTCAAATGCGCTGATAAATTAGATTTTTGAATAAAGTCATTTCCACACACATCACAGCAATAAGATTTAAGACCTGAATGAATAGTACGAATATGTTTGTTTAAGTTACTTGTTTGTGAAAACGCTTTTCCACATTCATCACAACGGTAAGATTTTTCACCGGTATGAATGCGAGTATGGATCTTTAATTCCGCATTCGTTACAAATTCTTTCCCACATTCATCACAACGATAATTTTTTTCACCGCTATGAGTGGCACGTATATGTCTGTTTAAATGACTCATTTGTGCAAAGGTTTTTCCACATTCCGGGCAATCGTACGGTTTTTCACGGATATGGATATCTTTAATATGTTGGTTTAAATTAGTTGGTTGTGAAAAGGCTTTTCCACATTCCACGCAATCATACGGTTTTTCACCGGTATGAGAGCGAGTATGGCTCTTTAATTGCGCATTCGTTACAAATTCTTTTCCACATTCATCACAACGATAAGGCCTTTCGCCTGTATGCGTTCGAAGGTGAATGTTCAAATGGTATTTCCTTGTAAAATATTTTCCACAAGTTGTACATTGAAATTTAGTTTTCTCACAAACATTTGATTGAGTATTCATATTTATTTTTTTAGTAAACTTTAAACCTTTAAAACCAATTAAAAACTATACAACAATTATTTTATATATTAATGAATGTTTAAATCCCGAATTCTTAAATTAATTATATTCAATGGATTTACTTTTCAATGGATTTACTTTTGGAATTACTTTTATTGTCAAATTTAAAATCTTTAACTTAAAACTTTTTTTCACTTCTTTCACTTTTTTATTTAATTTAATTGGTATTAAGTTTAAAAAATTTTAATTTTATTTATAATTTTGTAAAATTCACGAATGAATGAACAGATTTAATTATACAATAAACAAATTTTTAAAATGTCGTCGTTTCAAACGCAACCGAATTATTAAATGATAATCAAATTTTTATATAAAATCTATTTAAAAAAGAGTTTATTTATTTTATTTACAATCGAAATCAAGAATATTCCAATACAAACAATTAACAAAAATTATAATAAAAAGCGCTGTCAGGAAAACACCTGTAATAGGAAGCACGTACTGGGGGTATTTATCACCATTATATTTCTCATAAAACTGTAATATAAAATGATGTGATGCCAGACAAAGTATACAATAAATTAAAATTCATTCCCACGAACAGCATTGGATTTGTTTGAGAGCTCTTGTGGATGGAATGTGACTCGGGAAAACAATTTCCGAGAATGAAATTTATGAATTTATGTAAAATTTCAAACAAATATCTTCAAAACTCGTTGACAAAATGAACGAGAAACAATAAAAGTCGGAAAATTCTTAAGTGAGGGGGTAGAAGGGCTTTGGGTCTGACGGGCACCCCCATCTTCGAACTTAATCATCTCTAGATAGAAAAAATCTAATGTTTAAAAATTTCAGCTAGTATTTTGAGAGAAAAGGTTCCCACCGAGCGGAAGAAATCGGAAAAAAATTTGATTTGATGTTTCACGATTAAAAATTCGTGGGGAAGTGATAAAAAAGGGTATGTTAGAAAGTCTGTTATTCAAAATGATAACAATAATGCGCACATACTACAAAGTACCTACTTCAAATGAATTCATATTATGTTGTAATGCATATAATAGTATTCTATATCTTTATACAGTATGTACCATAAATATGCGGATAATTAATTCTGAATTCAAGAAATATAAAATTTTCATTTCCATTTCACGTCCTCCAAGTATGGAAACCAATTAGATGGAAATTAAATATATTGGGCTGCGAAGGATGCGTAAGCAGAAGTTTTCAGAAGGTTACATCAATTTGAGCGGATATATAAAGGATCTCTCAACAGGAATGGGTGCATAGCTATAGGATAACTATGGTAGATGAACTTGAGGCAACAGTTGACTTAATTTAGGGAGCTATCGTGGCTGGCTTTGAAGTAAACTGCTCAATCAAAGAAAAATGTACCAGAAGAAGGGTTCCATGGGGAACCTAAAATCCTGGAAAAGCTAAGCAAAGAGGCTAGAAAAGGAAGGTGAAATACTGGATAAATCGTCCCTCATTGCCTATAATAAGGAACTCAGGCCAATTAAAAAGAGCAACATGGTGGACTTTCTGTGAAAACCTCAAGGAACTATATATCAGAAGTACATGGGTACAAAAATATGGGTAAAAAATATTATATATAAATATAATATAAAAATATCTATCCAAAGAGGGACCAAACTGTCTGGAGCTAATGAGACATGTGGATTGTACCATCACATGACGTAAAACGAAATATCTGGAAAAATTAGTGTAGACCATCTTTCCTAAGAGAGGGGCGAAGAAAGGGTCCATACAAATAACCTGGTCCAGATGGAGTGTTGCCGCGGCACTGTCGGAATGAGGAATACTCACTATGGGAATTGCTTTAATGATGATAAATAGGACCAGACTGATTCTGGGGCTGGTTCCCAGAAAATGATCCTTCGAGTCAATTCAAATCCCCAAAAATGTGGTATCAAACGGTCGGATTGGGTTAAATCCGGCAGGTCCATTAGCCAATCATCGTTCTTCTTTAAATCAATGTACGAATTAGGTGGACCTCTATATTAGGAATAAAATTCAGGAAGTTCAGCCTCTAAATAAAATGCAATTTGCTGTTTTGCAAAAGGGCAAAACCACAATAACTTCACTATATCATGTAGTTAAAAACATTGAACAGGGTCTTAGAATCGAAAGGAATTTTCCTAGTGGCCTTTATAGACATTAGAGGTGCTTTTGGAATATTGGAAAATGTCTTTGGAAAATATTGAATGAATATATTTTGAAAGGGGGATAGGCGATGGATTGAAAAAATGCAAGGGGTGGGGGAGTCCTATCGCCAGTGCTGTGGTCTTTTTTGGTAGATGAGTTGATGCACGGCCTAAATAGCTAGGAATATAAAACCATAGGTTATGCTGATGTCATAACTATAATAATTATGTGCCAGCATGAAAGCACAATAATAACAACACAAAAGGGCCCCTAAAACCACAAAAGAATGGTGTACAAAAGAGGGATTTGAATTGAATCCCAAGAAAACAAAAATAATTCCATTTACAAGTAGAAGAAAAATAAACATACCGACTATAAAAAAGTGAGAGAAACTCAGGTGGTCTTAAACTCGAAGACAAAATATCTGGTGATCAAAGATTATCATGGAACTCATACATAGATTATGTGATGAAGAAATCCCAAATAGCGATATGGGCAAGAAGGCGAATGGTTGAAAAAAAAACCCGTGGACTAAGCTCAGCATCGATTAACTGGATGTACAAACAAATGATACAGGCTGGAATAACATACGCAGAGCAGGTCTGATGGAAAAAGACTGAACAAGAAGTAATAAAAAAAAAGAATTCAGAGCAAGATTCAGGGGCTGGTTGATGAAAGAGATGAAAAAGCTAAGGGAAACTGGGATAATGTCAGGGACCGTAAGCATTCAAAAAAAATTCAATTACATAAATGCAAAGAGGGCTGTGTAAGTTCTGCATTTAGCGAGAGAGCATCTTAAGGTTTTATGCTGGGCTATCACGGGGCATGTGCCGTTTAACTACAATCTCAAAATTATTAGATT
This sequence comes from Dilophus febrilis, assembly GCA_958336335.1. Taxonomy (NCBI): domain Eukaryota; kingdom Metazoa; phylum Arthropoda; class Insecta; order Diptera; family Bibionidae; genus Dilophus; species Dilophus febrilis. Next base: position 20,727,081 of record OY284473.1, read on the forward strand.
ATTGGTTGAAAATAAGCAATTCAAATTCTGGAATAAGGATAGGGAGACTATAAAACACATACTCGAAAAATGTAAAAAATAGAAGAACATATCTATAGAAATAGACTTTCTTTGTGGTCGCTTAAGGTGGTTTGGCATGTGGTACGCATGCGGGTGGTGGATCGTATAGCGTCAAAGGTGTTGAACAGTAAACCAGAGGGCTGGCGGAGTGTTGGGAAACAGCGGCGGGGTAGATGGAAGGATGATATCGACCGGAATCTCGCGATTCTATGTGTTTTCGGCTGGCGGTAAACAGGCCGATTCGAGAAGGCTGCTTGTGGAGGCTAAAACCAATGCTAGTATCCTTCCTTCCAAATAAAAAAATGTACCAACAAATAATTGAATCAATAAGAATATAAATAATAGCAAAACAAACGATCGTCTTATAAATAGACTTTAATTGTTTTTTCTTTGATACGGAGGGATGAAGAGATGAATGAATGAATGGTTGGATGGTATCTGATGATGGTGAGGATTCTATTAAAAAATATACTATTAAAAGGAAATTGTATACAAATTGGTATAATGATACGGGAAAGTGGTATAAATATAAGAAGAAAACGGATATCATATTTTATTCAGTAGGTATTTATATGCGTGTCGATATTTAATGCAATTTGTGCGATACGAGCAATTTTTTTTATTCACTATTATTAGATTACGCATTTACATTGGGGTTTTTGTTTTGTTGTGTGTTTAGTTTTATACGCGTTCTTACTTCACTAAACGATACGCGATACGATAATAAAATTCAATTATGTATTTTTTTTTCTTTATTGTTGAGTGTAACGTGTTGAGTTCATATATATAATAAAGAGAAAATTTATTTATTATTACCCCATCATTACCCATCATAGTTGAAAGAATACAAAACAAAAAAAAAAACGAATTCGTTTCCATTTCAATTTCCATTCACATTTTATTATTTGTGTTATTTGATACCGTATACGCATTTATAAAGTTAATGAAATTATTTATATTATTATTATATATAGTTCTGTCTTTGTTGTTGTTTGTGTTAAAAATTATTATTGTTTGGTGTTTTTAGTAAGTTTTAAGAGGGGCGCCGGTTGTTAGATTCTGTTTTTATTATTTATTTTACTAATAATAAGTCTGGGGGTCTTTAAACACGACAGTTTTTTTTTTGTTCTTCATTGTATTAAATGTAATAATGTTTTTTATATGTAATTAGTTAAAAATATATCATAATATATTTGGATGAAATTTTGAAGGATTTTACTTTGAGACAAATTTCACAACTAATAGAAATTCAATTCTGATGCGATTTTGAAGGATTTTCGTTTTTAGGGACATTTTGCTATTAAAAGAAATTCAATTTTAATGTGATTTTGAAGGATTTTCCTTTGTGGCTATTAATAGAAATTCAATTCTAATGAAATTCTTAAAGATTTTCCACTGTGGAAACATTTTAAAATAAAAAAAAAATTCAATTCTAATGAAATTCTGTAGGATTTTCCACTGTGGAGACATTTTACTATTAACAGAAATTCAATTACACATATGAGCTCCGGAACTGAATAGTTGTTTACCTAATAATATGAAGAAAGATCCCGAACTGGACCGCGCACGACAATGATTTTTTTTTTTGATAAAAATTTATATGGAAATTACTTACTTCTTACTTCTGCGCGCCTACAACCTACAATTGGTTTTGGCGTCCATTAACAGCCTCCTCCAACCGGACCTATTTACCGCCAACGTCCGTTTTCGCTGTTTATGCTGCGGCCAAGGTAGCTAAACCTGTCCGCCGTTTCATATTTGTTCTGACCAATTGATACGCTTTGATGTTGTTCCATAAACCTACTGTTCGTTGGTGCGATCATATACTTGGTTTTCTCCTCGTTTACCCTTAATCCCATTTCCGAAGCTTCACGTTCCAACAGTAAGAACGCTTCTTTAACGGCACCCATACTTCTACCCACCACGTCAATGTCATCGGCATAGCCGAGTAATTGAACAGATGACGTAAAAATAGTGCTGCTAGTGTTAATGGTCATCCTTCTTATACATTTTTCAAATATAACATTGAAAAACAATGTAGCCAAAGGGTCCGCTTGCCGTACTCCGTCAATGGTATCAAATGCATCTGATTTGTTCCCCCTTATTTGTACCTGAGATGTAACGTGAGAGATGTGAGATCAATTTGTGTTGGAATCCAAATTCCTCCATCGTGCGCCATAATTTTTCCCTAATAACACTGTCGTATGCGGCCTTAAAATCAACAAATAGATGGTGTGTTACTACGTTGAACTCCCTACATTTTTCCATTATCTGTCGTATGACGAACAGTTGATCAGTTGTTGAGCGATCATTACGGAATCCACATTGGTATTCACCAATGACTTCCTCCGCATATGGTAATAGGCGCTTATGCAACACATAAGCGAGTACCGTATATGTTGCATTCAGCAAAGATATTCCCCGATAGTTGGAACACTCCTTCCTGTCTCCCTTCTTGTGTATTGGCACAATTACAGCAAGCTTCCACTCCTGTGGTATAACCTCATAGTTCCAAACATGCACAATTAGCTCGTGTATACTATTCCACAATACATCCCCACCACATTTTAAGAGTTCACCAGGCCTTTCCATTCTTGAGCTTCAGAATGGTTTCTCTGGTTTCCTCATATGTTGGTTCCGAAATTAGTGGTTGTGCTGTTTGGTACGGAAGTTCGTTTGCTGCATTTCTACCAATTGGGTTGCTTGCTGTAAGTAGATCTTTAAAATACTCCGCCCATCTCGCGATGGCTCTTTCTTCATCCGCCAAAATTTCACCGCTGGTATCCTTACAAAGAAGGGGTTGTTGTATAAATCCGCTAGTTACAGATCTTATTCTCCTGTACAAATTTTTACTGTCATTCATGCTGGACAGCGTGTCTATATCCCGCAAAATATCCTGCTCATGACGCATTTTATTATTACAAAATATGAATCGAAGGAGACAACAAGTAAAATTGCTTTCAATTTAATAAATAAAATTTAAAAATTTGTTTTTCAGATTTTTTTTATTTTTTATATATATATATATAAATATTTTTGGTGATTTTCTATATTTGGATATAAGGCATCGCCGATATTCAATAAATATAGAAAATGCCCATAAATATATATAGCAAGTTATCGCGAACCGGGTTTACCTTCGATTTTTGTAATATATGTGGATTAAATTTAAATTTAAATGCAGTACAAATTTAAAAGCACATATACAATTGTCCAAGATTTAGTGAAACAAAAATATTTAATGAAACCACCTAAAGTGAAACTTGGACAATTGTATGAAAACATATGAGTTATTTTTTCTTACTGCTTTTCAGTTTAAGTTTTTTTTCTCTCATATGTTTGCTTTTATTTTCAAAACTTCATAAATTAATCCACATATTATAATAGATTTACCACCCAAAATCACTTAAATGCATTCAACGCATCATAGGTTCATCACCTGTTTAAGTGATTTCGTTACGGGCTCACAGCAATAGAATTCCGAGGTTTTACGGGCGCTAAACCGATTCTGCTGTAGTAACGAACCAAAAAAAAAAAAAAAAAAAATTTTCTTGTTTCGGAATAATTTGCGTTCAATGGCTCATTTGGTTCTGTAGTCATCCATGGCCGCTCGTGTGGCGCGCTGAAGATATTTTAAACGCGCTTGGTTCTTTTCTTCATGAGCCATTTTACATTCGTCATCGAACCAATCATTTCTGACCACGCCAGGTTTCAACTCTACCGTCTCCTCTGCCGCCATTTTCATGCAATTACGTAATCGATGCCACATATCATTACACGTGTTTTGCTGTTGATCCACATCTGTTCAAACAATTAACTCCACCAATTTATCTTCGTACTGTTGTTTTACTTGGTCATTTTTGAGACTTTCCAAATTGAATCCTCTTGCAATGACTTTTTGGCGGTTTTCACTAACACGATATCTGAACAAAGCTCTTACGAGATAATGATCAGAATCAATGTTAGGTCCCCTACAACTCCTTACGTCCAGTATGTCGGACGCATGACGACTGTCAATGAGTACGTGGTCTATTTGGTTTGTTGTTTTTGTATCGGGCGAACACCATGTTCCTTTGTGTATGTTCTTATGTGGGAAACGTGTCCTGGCTACTATCATATTGTTTGATATTGTGAAATCGACGTGTTTATGAAGGCCATGTGTTGACCAATTGCCGGTCGATATACAATTTCCCTACCCACCTGTGCATTAAAACTCGCCAAGCACAATTTTAATGTCACGACTAGGAGCTTGATTGTAAATACGATTGAGCTTTTCGTAAAACATATCCTTCGTGTCTGCATCTTTGTTTTCTGTTGGGACGTGAACGTTTATACAGGTTACATTAAAAAATTTTCCCTTTATTCGTAATGTGCAAAATGTTTCATCCATGGGGGTTGAAACCGATGACCGATTCTTTCGCTTTACCCATTACAATAAAACCGGTGCCAAATAACCTTGTTTTATTTCTACCGCTATAGTAGAATTTGTATTCTTTACTGGATCCTGGATCCTTTCCTGGATCCTGGATCCTTTCCTGAACCGCTGTTATGTCCAGTTTAGCTTTCTTTAAACAATCAGGCCGTTTTCCAAACCAAAATTTCGATAGTTACTAAATTAGTTGCTAATGTTTATTAGATAATAAATGAAAAGTTTTGAAAACTTCATTCAGCGTTCATTTGTGTACAATTTTTGTTGTTAAAAATTTATTTAATTTGATATTATAAAAACAACTTTTAGATCAATCACAGTAGTAATGCTATCTATTAAATGTTCAAAAGAAAAAACCATTTTTTCATTTAAAAAAAATTATGATAATGTAAAAAACCGACATTAGTATCATAAAGTTACTACATTAGCAACGATGGTTATAATGCTATTGCTAAATTCTTGAATCCCCTCCATTTATGTCAAATATTTAGTAATTAGTATCCCAAATTTTCGTTTGGAAAACGGCCTCAGTTAAAGTTTTTAAACCGCCCTCGCGCAGTATTGTTCTCACGTTCCATGATGCCAGTTTTAAATCATTGTACTTGTTCCATTGCCTGAATCGTTGCCGTGTTTCCTGTCCTGTCCGAGGCACTGTTGCTAGTTTCATAATTTGTTGTTTTTACGGTGTCGGTAATTAGCCGTACGACCAACCGCATGGGATTCGCACTTACAATTTTAACCTGAATGATACGGATTGTGTCATTCAGTTAACGTTGGTTACCACGTGGAGGTAAAGTAAGCACTTGATCAGGAACTCAACAGTTGCAACACTGGGTCAGCGACCACTCAGTGCCTACCCTATTGATCCCAATCCAAACCAACAGATGGAAATTAGAGGTTATCTAATTTAAATGGAAATTAGCCGCTCACACATATATGGCTACAAAATCGGATGTCGTAAACCAAAATGGCTGAATTTTTTGTTTTTTGTTTAAAAGCTATGATGTTTAAAAGCATGCATTACTTTTTTTATCAAGATCAAGATGATCCCAACCGAGCATCTTTATTTTTTCTTTAATGATGTTTGCACGATGTGGTCTGGCGTTGTCATCATGAAAAAAAACTTTGTGATGTTTTCGAGCTATCAATGGTCGCTTTTCGTTCAATTTCTTTGCCAGTTCGTTCAATTGGCGTCTGTAGCGTTCAGCCGTAACCGTTTCATTCGGTTTTAACAGCTCGTAATATACCACACCCTTCTGATCCCACCAAATACACAGCATAAGCTTCTGGCAATGAATATCGCGTTTTGATTGTGAAGTTGATGGTTGGCCGGGATCAACGGGATGCTTTACGTTTACGTTTGTCGTAATACACCCACTTTTCATCGCCAGTGACAATTTGACTCAATAAACTATGTTTTTTGTGCTCTGCAAGATGTTTTTTGCATGTCTAGATTCGTGCTTTGAGTTGATTTTCATTCAGTTGATTAGGTACCCATTTTCCAAGTTTTCGAATCTTTCCCATTGCATGTAAACGTTTGCCAATGGTTGTTTGGTCGACATTCAACGCCATTGCAAGTTCATGTTGCGTTCTACACGAATTTTCATCCAATAACGCTTGCAATTCTTCGTCTTCAAATTTTCTTTCCGTTCTTCCGGCCGTTCTTTGTCATCCAAGTCAAAATCACCATTTTGGAAGCGTTCAAACCATCGTTCACAAGTTGCTTTAGCTGGAGCATGTTCACCATAAGCTTCAACCAACAAACGATAACTTTCAGCAGCGGTTTTCTTCAAATGAAAGAATGTAACTAAACTTCCCCGCACAATCACTTTTTCAGGCACGAAATTCGACATGTTTGATCCAATAAAAAACTTTGTTGTTTACACTTCAACGAAATGACCCATACTGCAATTTATAGCCTAATGATAGACAAAAAAAAGAAAATGGCCGCGGTGTGTTGCGATACACTCAACGGTAGTTGCGCCACCTGTTATCTAAATCCGCATTATTCCTATACCCAATACCTGCTTAGTACCATACACAGTACCCATCATATTGAAATTAGTGGCAGGGATTGATCTGGTACCAACGATTTGAACTATTTAAAAATGAGATAATTGAGTTGAGAAAAAGAGGAAAGAGAGACAAAGAGATTTGTTTTCTTGAGTCCTAATAGTAAAGATAAATACAGTTCTAGCGAAATATGTATATCCAAAGTACAATAAAAAAGAAAGTTTATATTTGTAATTTTGTTAATTATTATTTATTGTATGATCTTTTTTTAAACCTTACAATTTTTTTTTTTGAATCTTTATTATTTTTTTTTTAACTATACCACAATCCAGGAATCGAACTCGGGGCTTCGTCATGCTATCATGTAACTCTATCATGTTTGCCAAAGTAACAGCTACCAAATCTAATGTATTTTTTATATTATATAATATTACAAGACGTTCGATTTCAAGATATAAAAAAAAAGCCGAGTGATGGAGATTTTATAAAATTAATAGATGAAAAATGTATCTGATAAGAGTTTTATCAATCTTCGCACATATGATTTAAATTGACTTAAATTATACATCGAAAATTAATAAATCACAATAATTAATTAATAAACTTATTAATTATTTAAAAATCAATTTAAAAATAATAAAATAACATAAAATTTGTAGTCATTTAAAATATTATGATGAGGCACCTTTTATATAATTCTCTTTAATTACTCAGAAAAATTCAATGAAATGGGAGTATAAAAAATCGGGTACAAAAGGTACGTAGTAGCGGGAACAACCTCTAATTATACCCGGGCCTAACACATTAGTACCATGCAATTTATAATGGTAAATTTTTGCTACTTTATCACCTTTTAAAGTACCTGGTAACGTATTGCCACTTTATAGTACCAACCCTTTGGCAATTTATGTTACCTGGTACCAAAATTTATTACCGTCCGCTTTACATTGTAATTATAGTTAGAGAACAAAACTCTCTCATATTTCTATTGTGGTATAGCAGTGGTGCGTTCTTTTTCTCAACAATGTTAACAATTGTTATTATATCAATAAATAATGTATAAATGATAGTGTAAAAAATTGTTAAGGAAAGTTAAGAATGTTGAATTATTATTTTGGAATCACAAATGTTAGATAATGTAAATCTGTAAAAAAATAATAAATTCTGAAGAAAATATAATTTATAATTCTAAAGTATTATTATTATTATTATTATAAGAGTAAAATATTTAATTGTTCCAATCACTTTATATGACCAATTATAGTGCCTGGTAATTCTTCTGCCACTAATAATGCCACTATAAAGTGTCCGCCAATATCAAGTACCATTGAGGTTTTCCTGGTACTGTGCCAGCTGCTTAAATTGGTAATATAAAATTTGCATTGGATTTTAGTACCAATCTGTTGCTCCCGGTACTGTACCAGTCACTAAAAATACTAGTAATATACAGTACCAATTAATCGTAGGTACAAATGGTACAGTGCCAGGGACTGTACCAGGCAATACCAAAATCACTATTGAGTTACAATAACTATATGTTATACCAACAATTGTATACCGCCACTGTACCCGCCAATAAATAAGGTACAGTCAATAACCAAATATTGTATAGTACCATTTTTGTGGTAAGGGAAAGAACCTGGAAACAAGTAACAGTACCAATAACTATATCAACTGTTCCCGGTTTTACATTTGTTGCTTGGGTTGAGGACACCGAATTGCAGTCTCTATCGACACGCAAACGCAGCAACAACTTGCAGAACAAGGAAGACTTGCTCAACAAACCGTTTCGGATCGCTTGAAAGCAATGGGAAAGATCCAAAAGGAAGGAAAGTGACTGCCACATGAATTGACTGAAAGGCAACTAGAACATCGTAAAACCACTTGTGAAATTCACCTACAAAAGAAAGTCTTTTTTATAATGGTACAGTCTTTTTTTAACGGTACAAAAAAAAGTCTTTTTTGCATCGTAAGTTCGTGACTGGTGATGAAAAGTGGATTTATTTTGAGAATCCGAAACGCAAAAAATCATGGGTTTCACCAGAGGCCATCAACATCGACTACATAGCCAAATCGATTCGGGAAGAAGAGAATGCTTTGTGTTTGGTTGGATCAGAAAGGTGTGATGTACCACGAGCTTTTTAATACTGAGCTTCTTGATACCTACAACAAATGATCAATTTGAACAGTGCTCTGCTGCAAAAACGACCAGAATATCAAAAGAGACAACACAAGGTAATTTTCCTTCATGACAATGCACCATCACACAAAGCAATACCGGTCCAGGAAACGTTAGAGGCGCTTCGCTGGGAAGTTTTATCGCATGCGACTTATTCACCAGACTTGGCTCCTTCAGACTACCATTTGTTTTCATCAATGGGCCACGCCCTTAAGGATCAGCACTTCAAAATGTCTGAAGAACTAGAAAATTGGGGCTCTGGGACTGGTTTGTCATCAAAGGAAGAACAATTTTTGTGCCGTGGGATCCACAAATTGCTTGAAAGGTGGACAATATGTGTAACTTGCGATGGAAAATATTTTGAATCAAAAAATTTTTGTGTGTTTTCCGACAAAAAATGGGTTGTATCACTTAAAAAAAAATGGCAGACATTAACCGTTATACCTGGTAATTGTCCCTAAGTGTATCCTTAAATGGAAATATAATATATGGGAGACTACTCCCCGGATGCAGGGCAGGAAATTGCTATTCAAGATACATTGTTGCAAAATCGTGTAAAAATCGTGTGTAACCGTGTTAGTTATGCTCTCAAGGATTTTTGTTAAAAAGGGAGTGCGCTGCGCTATAGACCCGAGGCCCGATGTAAATGAACGTTTATCGGTCATCGTTATGCTCGCCAAATACGCCGGCGAGCATCATTTATATCCAATGAGCTTATCCGTTTCCTATATTGGTGTTTTAGGACCTGAATAAGCCTACATGTTTAGGCGTAAGTGAAAGCCATTAATTTTCTATGAGTTTCTCACTCGGAATAATAAGAAACGCTCGCTCTACTGTGTGGGTTTCCTATATATACTCTCAATTCAAGTGTTTACAATCTCAAATAGTCTGAGAGATTTTTTTTTACTTCCTTCCACATCATTCGATCCCGATATTCGGAAATTAAATCTGAAAAACATAAGGTTTAAATAATCCCCGAGTGTTGCCCTAAGAACCGTAATACCGTTCCTCATCAATCGGGTTTTCAAATGATGTCTTCCCCGGAATCTTGTGCCATAAACAATTTCATCTTCCTGACAACCATACCTATGCATAACCTCATATCCATGAACAAACGAATTTAAAAAAAAAAAATAATGAGTTATTTTAGGTTATATATTGGCCAAAGATGGTGACGAAAATGAAATGTGCTCATAGAACTTTGTCTCTTTTCAATTGTCATTGAAACTGCATTTTACCAGTAGTTTTGTTTATCAAATTTTTGATTTACATAACTTTATGGTGGACTTATTTCCTAATGCGAGCTGCGGGAGAAAAAAATGCGGATTCTTATATATAACATTTCTTCCTCGTGAGATTTCTTTCACCTCGGAAAAATTTTTAGCCGCAAGTTAAATTAACTTTAACTTGCTTGCTGTAACAGCAGACCACTCAGTCAAATCTGGAAGATCATGCGCGTTCCATTTTTTTGGAGCAGTACAACAACAGTACGGGAACAGTTTTTTTGGAACAGTACAAAATGTTTTTGAGTGATTTTGTGGTAATAAGGTCAATATATGTATATTGTGTGTTCGTCCATTTGAGAATTTAAAAATTTTTGTAGGTCAAAATTTCGTTTTGATTGCCCATTGAATGCGGTGAGTGGAAATAATATGCTTAGGTTTTGAAATTATTTGTCTTTTATAAAAAAAAAAACTGTGAACGTTGCTGATTTTTCCGACAGATGGAGGTGATCGAATCATTCTCTTTCCCACAGAAAAATAATTGAAATTACTTGTTAAAAAACGGATTATTAGCATCCCCCTTTTTTGTTTTTGTTTTTTTTTTTTAAATACAATTTAATTTGTCAGTATATTCAAATAATTCAAATTATTATCAAGTTTATTGCGTAAATTACAGAGAGAGAGCGAGTGGGAGGAAAAAAAGTGTTATTTTTTATAGTATATTATATCAAAAAATATACGAAAATAATTTAATTATCGAATGATCAAAAAAGAAATATGCACTTAAACTACAATCAATTTATTATTTATTTACACTGCATCAATCATTTGACATGTTTTACCATCGTCGTCGACCCCTTTTTTTTTGATGTTTATTTTATTTTATTATGTGTTAAAAATGAACCCTTCTCACCCCGCCCTCCACCATCTAATAAAATAATTATTCACCAATTTTCAATGCACGCATATGTTCAATTTAGTTCAATCAAGTTATACGAAACAAACGGATATACAGTGTGTCCCATACAACCACACAAAGCCGAATACCACGTATTCCTGAAACTATCTCTATAGCAAAACTTCAACCCCTACCGAGTTACAGGGTGTTGAAAATGGTGTTCATTGAAAAACATGAGTTCACTTATTAATCTATAATTTCCAGATCGTTCAAGATAGAATAAAAATGCTGTCAGGCAAACACCTATAACAAGAAGCACGTATTGGTGACCAGGGGAATTTTGTTACCTGGCTTTTATGGTTCTTATTTATTAGGTCGTTTTTATATGCCGTCTAAATGTCTAATTTTTTAGGTGGTTCGTCTGCGGTGTTCCTCAGGGAAGTCATTTAAGCCCCTTGTTATTTGTATTATTTATTGATGATCTTCCTTTGGTTTTTAAACACTTTCAATGCTTGTGATATATGCCGACGATGTGTAGATCTATAAATCCATTTCGACGGTAGATGATTTTAGATTGTTTCAGTGTGATCTTACTTTATTTAATAATTGGTGTCTTGTTATAATAAATTGGTTTTAAATGTTGACAAATGTAAAGTTATTAACTTTACTAGAAGAAAAACTGAATTTTAAAATATGATGATGTCCATTTTGATCGAGGAGAAAACCAAGTATATGATCGCACCAACGAACAGTAGGTTTATGGCAGAACATCAAAGCGTATCAATTGGTCAGAACAAATATGAAACGACGGACAGGTTTAGCTACCTTCGAAGCAGCATAAACAACGATAACGATATAGCGGAGGAAGTTCAATCTCGGATTGCTTCGGGAAACAAGGCCTTTTACGGTTTGGGAAAGATGTTCTTCTCGAAGACATTGAGTAAAACATTGAAAGTAAAGTTATTATATCAAACACTGGTTCGACCAACTGTCACCTACGGTTCTGAAACGTGGTGCATGACACAGGCCACCGAACGGCGACTTGGGGGGTTCGAAAAGAAAATACTACGCCTCATCTTTGGACTGACAAAGGAAAGGGGATGGTGGCGTAGGCGGTACGATTTCGAATTATATAAATTATATACCGAGCCCGACATAGTTCGGTTCATTAAGATTGGTCGCCTGAGGTGCTTTGGTCATGTGGTACGAATGGATGGCGATCGTATACCGTCAAAAATGCTGGACAATAAGCCGGGCGGATCTAGGAGTGTAGGAAGACCGCGGGGTAGGTGGAAGGATGAAGTGGAAGCGGACCTTCGGGCCCTCGGCGTTTCCGGCTGGCGGACGTTGGTGGTAAATAGACCCGGTTGGAGGAGGCTGTAATGGACGCCAAAACCAATTGTAGGTTGTAGGCGTGTTGAAGAAGAAGTAAGTAAGATTACCATTTTGATAGTATAATTTTAAATAATTTGGATAAAAAACACTTGATCTTGTTATTTTCTTGGATAATGATCTAAATTTTAAATCGCATATCGATTCTATTGTTAATGGGGCTATAACACCATTATGGTCTTTGTTTATCGTATGTCACGTGAAATCTCTGATCCGTATTGTCTTTGTTCCTTATTTTACTTTCTGGTACGTTCTACTCCGGAATATGCGTGTCCTGTCTGACCACCGTTTTACTCTGTTCACAACGCTATGATCGAATCTATTCAGAGGAGATTTCTAAGATTTGCTCTGAAATCTCTTCCCTGGAGTGATCCGATTTTATTACCTGGCTATTCTCTCAGATTGGCTTTATTAAACATGCCTTGACATTGGAAGGACACAAGGAATTTTTATGTAATTTTTAAATTCTAATGTTAATTACCCTTCAATTTTAAATAAACTTAATTTTAAAAACAATTTTAAATGTCTTCGTGCTAACGATTTTTTTACTTGGCTAATTATCGTACCAATTATGGCCGATTTAACCCACTTGATGTTTTTTTTAATCATGATATATAACCCTATATGTAATGGTTTTTTGTTGGATAATTTACACAAACCCCCAAAATCCAAAATTTCAAGCAAATATCTTCAAAGCTCATTATTAGATGATTTTTTAGCTATTATCTTTTTGGCAACACTGGTTTAAACAGCTGACGCACGTTTCGTGTTTTGTTTCACTGTCAAACATCTTCAGTTTATAATTTATAATTTATTAGTTTATAATTTAACCATGAATCGTCTTACAAACGAACAACGCTTGCAAATTATTGAATTTTATTATCAAAATGCGTGCTCTGTTAGGCAAGTTCATAGCGACGAAATTGTGTTCAGCGACGAAGCTCATTTTTGACTCAATGGGTACGCAGTAAATAAGCAGAATTGTCCATTTTGGAGTGAATATTAGCCAGAAGCATTGCAACAGCTACCAATGCATCAAGAAAAAGTCACAGTTTGGTGCGGTTTATGGGCTGGTGGCATCATTGGACCGTACTTCTTCAAAGATGATGCGAATCGTAACGTAACTGTGAATGGTGAGCGCTTCCGTGAGATGATATCCAACTTTTTTTTGCCCAAAATGCAAGAGCTTGACTTGCATGACATGTGGTTTCAATAAGACGGTGCCACATGCCACACAGCACGCGCAACAATGGACTTATTGAGAGGCGAGTTCGGTGAACATTTTATTTCACGTTCGGGACCGGTCAATTGGCCGCCTAGATCGTGCGATTTAACGCCTTTAGACTATTTTTTGTGGGGCTATGTTAAAGCTCATGTCTATATACAGACAAGTCCGCTTCATTTGACGCATTGGAAGACAACATTAAAGCATTTATTCGTGAGATACCGGCCGAAATGTTGGAAAGAGTATGCCCAAATTGGACTAAGCGGATGATGGACCATTTGAAGCGCAGTCAAGGTCAACATTTGGATGAAATAATCTTCAAACATTAAATTATATGGACCGTACTATCGATTCAAATAAAGATTTCATGGGTTTTTCTGAATTTTATGTGTTTTTTTTTTTGAAAAACTTTCCTATAGCTTTTAAAAAATCACCCTTTACAAAAAACAAAAAAGCGGGAAAATTTGCAAGGGAGGGGGAGAAGGGAAAGAGTGACATACCCCATTTTCGAACTTGTAAAATTTTTCGCAAAAAAAAACTTATGCTGAAAATTTCAATCAAATCGGTCCAGTAGTTTCCAAGAAAAAGTGAAGACAACCGAGCGAGCGAGCGATCAACATTTTTGCGGAAATTTTTTTTTTCCATTTTTATCGATAAAAAGTTCTACTACTCTAACCACTATAATATCGGACACCTGCTGTTTTATACGTATGCTCGACTTTGAGATGCCCCGAAAGGACTTTAAACAATAATTTTTTAATCCCTCCAATTTTATTTCATAAAATGATGGTGTTAGTTAAATAATTGCGCAGACAGAAGTAAAAAATCTTTTAAATTCAATTAGTTATGGAATTTAATTCAAAATAATTCAATTTCAGAAAAAAAAAATTTGATCATTATAATATCGGACACTTATATTACACGCCACTAATATTGGGTTGCGTCACCTTTGGCGTCACCAAAACCTCGATTTCTTTAGTTTGCAACCACGTTTTAGTTGCTTTAGCGGCATGTGCGGTGGAGCACCATCATGTTTTGAAATGTGTATTCGTTGTTTGAACATAATTTACTGGTTGACGGCAAAAGGTATTCTTTTAATATATGGATGTATTTTTGGGCATTTACCGTACCCTCTATGAAATGTAAATTCCCGACGCCTTTTGCCGACATACAACCCCATACCATGACACTGGCAGGAAATTTCACAGTGCGTTTTAAACAATCCCGATGGAACGCTTCATTATTCTTGCGAATTACTCGATTGCTAGAATTACCAACAGTAACGTCAAATCTACAGTCATCACTAAATATAATATGCTATTCCATTGCCGCTGAACCCAAAATTGTCTATTTTTCGCCCATATTTTAATCGTTTTGTCTTTTGTAAAACAGTTAAAAGGGGCTTTGCTTTGGGCTGAAAAATTATCAGGGATATTATTATTAAGGGAAATTATTATTATTAAGGGAGAAAAACATGTTAGCCTTTATTTTTACCTTATAAAATCCATAATTTAGTTTATGAATCCATTTCCTTGTACACTCTCGTCGACAAGTTTTTGAATTGCTGTTGATCATTTTTTTTTAGCTATATCACGCACAATACTTCTTCTATTTTTACTTAATATTGCAATCAAACTGCGTTTATCACGATCTGTAAATGTGGATTTTCTACCACTTTTATTTCTCTGTGATTCAAATGAACCGCGGTTAAACGATATTTTTTTAAAATATCGGATACGGTCGACCTATAGCTACATTAAGTTCTTTAGAAATATTTCGCACGGTTTCGCACCGTATTGTTATTTTTAATAATTATTTCACAAATTCTGGATTATTGATTTCGACAAAAATTACTTATTAATTAAAAACAATTCAATTGCTAAACAATTATAATATTCTAATTCAGAACTAAACAAATATTGGGGAAACATTAACTCTTGATTTATATAATGAAAACTATAACTGTGTCTACTTCGGTAGTATATAAATGAATAATAGTTTCCTTTTTTTTTTTTTTGTTCGTTACTACGGCAGAATCGGTTTAGAGTCCGTAAAACCTCGGAATTCTATTGCCGTGAGCCCGTAACGAAATCACTTAATCAGGTGATGAACCTTATAGATGCATTGAATACACTTAAGTGATTTTGGGTGGTAAATCTATTATAATATGTGGATTAATTTATGAAATTTTGAAAATAAAGCAAACATATGAGATAAAAAAAACTTTTACTAAAACATAATAAGAAAAAATCACTCATATGTTTTCAAACAATTGTCCAAGTTGCACTTTAGGTGGATTAGTTTTTAGATAAGATGAAATGTTTAATTTAAATAACTGATAATCAAAAGTAGGGGGAAAGTTACCAATTCAGGGAGACTATTCCATAATCTTGCTGTTGCTGTTGGGGAAAATAAATTTCCAAATCTGTTTGTTCGCAAAAAACTAATAGATATACAGAATATGAATGAGCCTTTTGTGAATTTCTCGAATTATAAGAGAAGCTAATTGGCTCAGGAATTAGCTTTAAAATTTCATTAGAGCATTACCATGAATGCCTATAAAATGTGCACAATGAAGCTACTGATCGTCTATGATCCAATGATTCAATGGAATTTGTTATTGTTTCATTTATGATCAGCGAAATAGCGTGTTTTTTGATCCTGTCACTAAACTGCGCAGTGTAGTAATTGGTGCACCTGCCCATATGTAGGAATTGTACTCTAGAAGTGGTCTTATAAAAGACCTATAAACTAATGCTAAATTTTCAGAATTTTTAGAAATTCTTTCGATCTTCTTAAAAATCCAATGCGACTAGCTGCCTTTTTAGCTGCCATTATTATATTATTACTCCATGAAAAGTTATTTAACAAAGATATTCCCAAATTTAATAGGTCCTTAGATTGTGGAATAATTGTATTATATGCATAAATATTGGGTCAACATTTATGGATCGTTTGTTTGAGAACAAACATGCCTTTGTTTTAGATGGATTGAATTCTACTAAGTTTATCCTTCCCCAATTAGATATTGAATCTAAATGTTTGTTAATTGAGGAAATCATCTTCTGGCGAGACTAATGATTCATGATTCGCATTATGATTACGATGTAGTTCATACGAAGAATGTAATGTACTATCGTCTGCATAACAGTGCATTGGATTTTCTATTATCGATAAATGATAGCATTAATAAAAATTAAAAAGAGAGTGGGCGATAGAGCACAACCCTGAGGTACCCCTGAATAAACCGGATAAAGTTTGGAACTAATTCCATCTAGTCTACAACCTTAATATGCCTATATTAGCTAAAAAGTTCCCAATCCATTTACATAGAATATGTCCCCTAATCCAAATGAATGGCATTTGGAAATTAATACCTTATGCCATACTCTATCAAAATAAGCCTTAGTAATGTCTAGTGAAATCACTTGTGTTTCACCAAAATTTGCAATACTATTACCTATTTTATTGGTTAAATAATTTAGTAAATCTCCTGTAGATCGTTTGTGCCTGAAGCGATATTGGCAATCACTAATCAGTTCTTTATCATCGAGATATTGCACAATCATACGATTTACTATCTTCTCCATTACCTTAAAAACCTATGATTCTTAAAAATAAAATAGAGTGAGGAGTGGTTTTTCAGCAACGTACTTAGAATATTACAAACGTATCCGAAGTTGATTGATAATACGAAAGTTAAGAAATGATCCGAAAATTCCCATATTGATCGATTGAAAGGAAAAATCATTGAAATGAGGAATACAAAAACATCCGATGAATGTAAAAATTTAGTGAATACCATGTCAAAGAGGATGGACGCTGTCATAAATAAGGCCAAAGGATGCGTTACAAATTATTGATTAGTGGCGTATAAAGAAGTGTCCGATATTATAATGGTCAAATTTTTTTTTTGTTAAATTGAATCATTTTGAATTAAATTCCATAACTAATTGAAAAGATCTTTTACTTCTGTCTGCGCAATTATTTAACTAAAACCATCATTTTATGAAATAAAATTGGAAGGATTAAAAAATTATTGTTTAAAGTCCTTTCGCGGCATCTCAAAGTCGAGCATACGAATAAAACAGCAGGTGTCCGAATATTAAAGTGGTTAGAGTAGTAATTCGTGAAGAATTGTGATAAAAAAAAAATCACAATAAGAAAAAATTATGAAACTAACAACAACAGTGCGGGCTGTTGTTGGACGCTAAACTGCATTGTTTTTATCTATAAATAGTGTATCTATTTTTTATTGAACTAGATTGAACGGTATGGAATGGAGTTGGTATGGAGTTGATTTGATCGCATATAATAATTTGTGCAGTTCGTTTAATAATCATTTGACTGAAGTTTACGCTTCCTATTTGGCATCAATTGAAAATAATGTGATTCGGGATCCCAGGAAATATGTCAATTCTAAAAGAAAGATGGCGGGTTATCCACGGGTGATGACCTATAATAATGGATATGCGGAGGATTTGAATCGTATTGGTGTTTTATTCTCCGATTATTTTAAATCGGCTTTTGTGATTGATGATGATTTGGCTGGTGCATATAATGCTGATCACATAAAAACATGTGATTATTTAAATAATATAAATTTTCAATTGGGTGCGGATGATGTGTTTAATGCGATTTTGAAATGTAAAAATAGTGGCCGGGCTGAATACCGATTTTGAAATGTAAAAATAGTGGCCTGGATGGTATTCCGGCTATTGTTTTAATCAATTGTGCTGCAACTTTGTCATTGCCGCTTGCAATTCTATTTAATAAATCTTTAAGTTCTGCCGTATTTCCGGATATTTGGAGGTTATCATTTATCATCCCGCTGTACAAAATTGGGGGAAGGGGTGAAATTGCAAATTACAGACCCATTGCCAAATTATCATGCATACCAAAGCTCTTTGAATCCCTGATTGCGGATATATTAACATTTCACCTCAAATCCGCTATTTGCGATGAACAACATGGTTTCATCAGGGGTCGATCAACAACTACAAATTTGCTGGAATTTACTGATTTCTGTTATGGTAGTTTCAACTGCTCCAATCAGGTTGATTGTATTTTTACCGATTTCAGTAAGGCATTCGATAAGATGTCACATGCTTTTCTTATTTCAAAATTGTTAAAAATTGGTTTTAATGCATCTTTCGTGGGTTGGATCAAATCGTATTTAACTCGGCGTTCATATAGGGTGCTGCTCAACAATATTGAATTTGCTATAGTTTTGATGTATCATCTGGTGTCCCGCAGGGCAGTCATTTGGGACCGATTTTGTTTGTTTTGTTTATAAATGACATGTCATCGGTTTTGCGGCATTCAACGTGTAAAATGTATGCTGATGATATTATAATATTTAAATCCATAGGGTGTGCGGAGGACTGTCGGCAGTTACAGGACGATTTGTCTTCTTTTAGGTGCAATTGGTGCAATAAAAATTGTTTATATCTTAATATTGCTAAGTGTAAAACTATGAATTTTTCTAGGAATAATGGTGGGGTTTATAATGCGGGAGGGTCGTGAATTATCGGATCCATATTGCGCGCGGGCTCTTTATTATGCATTGGTTCGCTCATTTGTGGAATATGCCTGCCAGGTGTGGTCACCATATCTTCGGACGGACATCTTGCGTATTGAAGCGATTCAGCGGTAATTTTTAAGATTTGCGTTACGTGAACTTCCGTGGTCTCATAATTACATTCGTCCCGGATATGAATGTAGACTTGGGTTGCTAAACATGCCAACGATGTCACGGCATATGGATTATATTACCTTATCATTCGTTTGTAATGTTATAAATGGGCGCATTAATTGCCCGGGTATATTAGCGAGATTAAATTTTCGTGTGAACTGCAAGTCATTGCGGTCCGTTAAATTTTTTGGTTTGAAGACGTATCATACCAATTGGCAGCGTTATAACCCAATTGATTCTATGTTGATGCTTTATAACAGGCATAGTGCTAATATACTGGATAACAACGTGAAAAATTCACAATTTAGAACATTTTTTTTCCAATTGATTATTTGTATAAAAGAATTGTTGCATTTGTATCCAATATTATTACATTTTAAATTCAATTATAGTATTATTTTGTATTATTTTATGCAACAGTCAGTGATCACAACGTTAATGGATTGTTTTTATTTGTTTATTTTTATGTTTGAAATTTTGTAAGGACATTATTTTAAACGTTTGTTTATAATTCATATTATTATTTGTAAATTTATTTATAATTTATTTACATTGACGTTGCCGATATCATTGGAATATTATTTTTTTTTTTTTTATATATAATAACATGCATGTACATTAGAATTTAATGTTTCTTAAATAAATAAATAAATTCTAATAGAATTCTGAAAGATTTTCTTTTGTGGAGACATTTTTACAATTAAAAAAAAATTCAATTCTCCTATATCGGTTCGGTTTGTTTGTGTTTCGTATTTACACAATTTATTAATAAATCATTTTTATTAATTATAAAATAAAAAAAAAATGGCTAAATTGTAGTTTACACGGGCCACGGGACACGAAATTTGATTTTAGGATGGGAAAATCAATGAGGGGACACGGGGCATTTATATCGGAAGGAGTAAAAAGGGCCACCCCTCATGAAACTTTTGTTCGGTTCGACTTAGGCTCCCCTTCTAATAAGTCTTTATTTCTATTTATCCATTTTATTTATTATTGACTTATTTCTTTTTTTTTTATTTATAAATTTGCTTATTTATTCATTTTAATTTTAATAAAATATTTTGTATTCATTAGATTATTCTTGCCATACTGACACGACAATTCAAATGAATTTAATCGATGATGTACACACTTTAGCAATGCTAGCTGCAAGACGACGGGCTTGCATGGATACATAGTTTTTAAACAAGAGATAGAAGTGATACCTAAAGAAACTTTATTGTCGTAATGCATTAAACCTAATGAAACTGAGACGGGACGGTATCAACGGTTTAAATGGAAGTGTACGGCAAGAATACGGCTCAAAAGAGAATACTTAAAAAGTTGTATTGTCGCTACAGCAAAAGCGTCCGCACTGGTACTTTTTATTAGTCACAAATCCCACTTGTCGAATTCAACTATGATTTGCATGTTTCGTTTGTTTCCCTCGTTGGTGGATAATGTAAATTTAAATAAAGCAATTGGTAAACAGATTCACCCCGCACGGAAACACATACCCTGCGGTCGTCGAATTGGTTTCCATTTGGTCTTCGGCGGACCAGGGAAAATAGTCGAAATCAACTAATTGAAATTCGATAAAAGAAAATATCACCGCGGACGCTGCTTTATTTTGAGGGGCAATGCCAATATTTGGAGGCATTGAGCTCCGGGCTCCGGTGATTTTTTCTTGATTCCCGTCGAATGAATAAAGAGACAGACAGACAGAGCCACGCTAATGACTCTCATTAGAAAAACAAATATATTTTGCCGGGATGCCGGACCATCATGTCGGATTATTGTTTGTTGGCGGTCATCATATGATAACTTATCGCTGATGTGAAGTTTATGTACATATGAGCGTCAATTGCATTCAGTATGGCATTCGTAGATGCAGAAACCGGTGCATTCGTAGATGTAGAAACCGGTGCATATGTACGAATGCCATGCCATAAACATGGCGACATGGCGAGCAGGAAAAAAATATTACGAGTCGTCCGCCCGGGCGACGTAAATTTTTCTTTTTTTTTGCTGGGTAACTCGCAAAATACATATTATTTTTTTTAAAACAGTGTAAAATGAATAATCCAGATCCAAATCCATTCATAGATTTTTTTTTTAAATGCTATTAAGTTCGGCTATCAATAATATTCTGGCTTCTGCCAGAAGAATCTAATGATAGATATGAGGATTGGAGGCAGATGAATTAGCCGACGAGGACGATATACATTAAAGATATTATTCGATGCACATGGATCAACCACCACATTAGATAATTTGCACCCAATTCCACCTGCGACGTCATCCCCTGCTGCTGCTGCTGCTTCTGCGAAGTTGTTAAATGTCTTTCATTTATTTCTAAATTTCCCCTTATTTTTCATACAAACTTTGTCTCCCCCCCCCCCTAGTCGAAGGGGCCGGGCGCCATTTAATCGCGGAACTAAATTTGCTTAGTTTGGCCTACCGCTCCATTTAACAGGTACTAATAAAATCGGGTGGTGTACGGGCGAACACTTTGAATTTTTTGGAAATTTTCAAAAAAACTCTCCTTGCCCCACGTATTAGGAGGAGGGGAGCCTAAGTAAGAACCGATTAAAAGTTTCATGAGGGGTGGCCCTTTTTGCCACTTCCGGTATAAATTTCCCCTCCAAAGGGGAAATAAAAAAAAATTCCCATACAAACGAACGGGAGCACCCTCTTTCTTCTTCTTAGAAGTTTTTCTTCTTCTTAGCTCATAAATTCACAATTCAAGCAAAAATTAAAATTAAAATGTCTTTTACGCACTTAAATAATAAAATAATTTTATATATTTTGGTTTTCATCCCCTTTTTTGTGGTTTTTTTTTCTGTTTATTTGCGTTTTATTAGTTCCAATTATGATGATCATCATCATCATCATCATCATCATGGGGACATCGGACATGACTCGCTCTCACCACTTCGATGATTACAAATCGTAAGCGTCAACGTCAAACGCACCGGTACACTCCTGACAATATAATTTACCCGATTCCAAACTCTTTCGTACACAATAAAAATGATAAATTTTATGACAACGTGACTTTCGTTCGGGCGAACAGGAAATTCCCTGTGAAGAATCCAATCCAACATTTTTTAAATCATCCCAAAAGTGACAAATCACACATTACAAAAATCACAACAAATCAAATATTTTACCATAAAAAGAACGTCTTTGCAGAGATCACAAGTGGCGACGTGATTTGGATAGGCCGTTCGTAAATGCGCTCCAAATTCAATCATTGTCCGTGGTCCAATGAACAGACGATGCCTGGAATAATAGAAATAGCCAGCCAACAGCCAATCGTCTAGTAATCGATCAACAAACTCTTCGGTAATAGTTGGATTTTCCGGTTCTAAAATTAATCTCCGTATTGTGCATTCCTGAACGAAATGTTCGTGATTTTCGATAATGGTCGAAATGATCGCATGAAAAATGGACACCTCCAATTCGGTGTATTTCGCCTGTAATCTTTCGAGTAGATTGAAAACAGAAATTAATTTTTTTTTAAAGTGTTTTAATTATATGTATATTATTACCTTTGTAATGCGGCGTCCGCATTGTCCGAATAGACAATGAAATGCTCACCGGTTTGATCGAAAATCCGATCGTAAATTATTTGATTTTTTGAATTCATCGATTGATTGATAGCCAATAGAAACATTTCGATGACTTGCGGCGCATCCATATCTAAAATTCTATCTGTTTTTTTTTTTGGATTTCATCAATCATTAATTTGGTTTAGTAGAGAAGGTGATTGTGGGAATGGCAAAGGAAGTGAATGAAAAAAAAAAATTAAATTATTAGCTAAATTAATAAATTTTAGCACTTTATTACTTTCGACAATGAAGATAATAGCGAAACCGGAATCGCAATCCAACATAACAATCTAATCCACGAAAGTGGACTAGAGTGTTGTTGGAGGGGGCGGGGGGGGGGCGGTCGTGACGCTACTGGAGAAAGTAGCAGTAGTGGAAAGCAGGACGAAGAGTGGTAACATCAACCATTTCAGATAACCTTCCACAAATGGGAAGCAGACCTACAGGAGAACTGGAGGGGCAAGGTAGCAATACCAAGTACACCTCTTCGAATGGTGGCGGAATCGGACGGCGAGTATGGCTTCTATCTTCTGTGCTCTCAGATACAGTGAGGCTGGAGGTGGGCCCATATACCGAAAGCTAAAACTATATATCAACTGAACTACGTCCATCATATTAAGGCTGCATCATCAATCACAATGACAAGGTGCGCTTTGGGGCACGAAAAGATGGACATAGCAATGATTCCCAATGGGAGCCCTCTTTGGGTTATACAATACGAGAGAATACGAGGTTTACCGGAAACAATATCTTCACTGTACTACAATGGTACGGGTAAAACGTATAGCAAGTGCGTTTGTAGTTACCTCTGCATACTTGCCGTACGACTCAACCGGTGGGAAAAAATGTGTAGGTCTGATAAGATGTGATGCCAACGCACAGAATGTTATGGTGTGTGGGGAGCACGGACGACAATCACAGAGGAAAACATTTGCGTGGAGAATTGGAGAGTGATCCGGACGACCGGACGACAATGTCTGACCACACGGAGTCATCTTCTTCGTGTTGAAGTATGTTCTGAGGTAGATAGTCGTCATCAAGAACCATAAAAAAAAAACACCAGAAACGCTGATGTGACCATTTATTACCAACAGGTGTTGGAATTGCGGTTCTCGGGCGAATGGAACCCTCGCGTAGCGAAGGAAACGAATAGGAATGTGAAAACACGACTGACTATATACAAATACAAACAAATGCTATTAAAAAAGTTTTCGATCGTGCTTGTCCTCTAACTATAGTTGAAGAAGGTGACCCAACACCACTATGGTGGAATGTCAAACTGGAACGGATACAGGGTTCCGGTCAGCAAAACCTTTAATCGAGCTATGACGGCTGAAACAGAGCACAGACATGACAAGATTATAGGGGGACAAGAAATGCAAAATGAAGAAAGTTCTGCATAGTCAGGTTGTGGAGGTACTTCTGCTCGGAAATGGGGACTATTTCTCATAGTAGTAGGCGACTAGACTATACAGAAGATGATCACCAGGGACTGGGTTTTCTAGAATTGGACACATTTGGGATGGGTCAGGAAAAATCCGGACGGCGGAGACAATCGAGAAAAAATTAACCGGATCCTGATGGAAACTCACTTTTCTGTAAGCAAAACGCGTCAAATCAATCGTGGGCTATCGAAAGGCCCAACGGTTAGCACGAAAGGGAGGCGAAGTGGAGGCCGAAAGAATTGTGATAATGGGGTTGGGTGAAGAGGTTGGCACTACATCAACCGTGCAGAAGACAGTATGTGGACTACTGTGGTCCAAAGTCGATCGTGGCCTGAATGACTAAATTGTATATGGTGGAATTGTGCAGATATTTTTTTGTACCCGGTTGATCATGTCCATGGATATATATTGCCTCTGGTTTATACCATGCCTTTTAACCTATTTATTGTTAAAATGCGACATTGTATGCAAATGTCCGGCTTAAGAGAGCATAAGGATAAGAGTGACAGAGCAGGCCATTTTTGTTGTTTCTAAGGAAGAATTCGGTCGGGGACGGGGATTCCTTTCAAAGAGATGCTGAAGATAACACGACACGTGACACTGCTAAATATTCGATGAGCAATCTGAGAGACCGACAAGCGGCAAGTCGAGTCGAGGCGGTCAATCGGAAGGTACGTGAAAGGGGCCTGATTAAAAAATACCGCAATCGAGGTATAGGGGTTTTAGTCAGTAAAAAATAGGACACAAGAAAACGTCTCCTTAAATCTGAAGATCTGGAAATGGCGATATACAAGATTAAAATACTGGGTCTCAGTGAAGTAATATGGCCAGAGGAGGGTCAAATAAAACTACTACAAATGCATGAAAATAACATGGAGTTAACGCAGCAATATAAAGAAGTTGTTGTTGATGACTACCGAACCCAAAAAATCCATTGAACGCAAATCATTCCGAAATAAGAAAATGGGGCAGGTTGCAGGATACTTTGCGGGATATAGATAGGCTGCTGTCTAGCATGAATGACAGTAAAAATTTGTACAGGAGAATAAGATATATAAATAGCGGATTTATACAATAACCCCTTCTTTGTAAGGATATAAATTATTTATCCCGCAT
This sequence comes from Dilophus febrilis, assembly GCA_958336335.1. Lineage (NCBI taxonomy): Eukaryota > Metazoa > Arthropoda > Insecta > Diptera > Bibionidae > Dilophus > Dilophus febrilis. The sequence goes on from OY284473.1 coordinate 20,752,352, forward strand.
TCGAAATTATCCAACACATAAAATATTCAAATCAAATCTAATCTAACTAACTAAATCTTAATGCATCTTAATAACTCCGTCCTTCTTAATATATGGTTATTAATAATCCTGTTCTGCCTAAAAATTGTGTAACAAAATGAAAAATTTAATAAAAAAAATAAAAAACAAACTCACTTTCACGTAAAATTTCGCGTAACAAATTGATGGCCGTTTGTTTGGGTATACAGGAATTCATTTTTAATACATGATAAAAATCATCTTGGATTTTTTTTTCAGCACAAACATCTTGAAATAATGTCCATTGGACTGGACTAGCAGGTTCAGCTTTTGGTTCAGCTTTTGGTTCAGGTTTTGGTTCAGGTTTTGGTTCAGGGTTTGGTTCAGGTTCAGTCATTGTCCTTTGTTGATTTTTACTGTTTTTTTTTTTTTATGTCAATCGCCGGTTTTTTTTTTCCTTCTTATGACAATTTCTTTATCAAAATTCTTCGGATTTGGATTATTGTTTTTTTTTGTTAACAACATTCACTGAATTATTTGGAAAGGGGTTTTTTTTTAATTTACAATTTCTTTTACATTATAAAATAATTCATTTTCATTTTTACAGCAAGAAATTTATTTTATTGTTTTTGTTTTTTTTTTTTCTATCGTAGCTTTTTTTTACGAGTTTGCGTATTTTTTTTTTGTTGCTTTGCTGTCAAAATAAAAAAAAAAAGAAAAATGAAAATCGACAAAATGCGCATCATGAATTTTGAAATCGCTTGTATCGTTTTCACTATGACTAGTTATTTTTACGTCGTTCGTTGCGTACGAAAATTATATACAGGGTAATATCATTTTTCTTAAGTAATGCTTTTTATGAAATGCCGACGGCAGACGACGGCAAATGTCAAATTGAAAATACCTGCATTTCAATGTAGGTGCTTTTTATGAATATTGGACGCCGGACATGTCGACGGCTGACGGCGGACATTGATATTTTTTCTTCTATTGCCGTCGGCTGACCGTCGTCCAAACTTGATTTTTCATTTTATTTACATTTTATTTAATTTTTATGATTTAATTTCATAATAATAAAATATCCAGTTAATTTACAAACTAATAAAAAATGGAATTATTTAGCAGCAATTATTAAATTTCGGTTTTTTTATCCAGGCAAAATGAATTTCAGAAAAAGCACATTTTTTTTATATATCACATATATCATAATTTGATATATAAAATATTTTCATAGAAATCGAGGCTTTAAGTGTTCAGGTCAAATTATATTTTTCAACAAGAATGCTATGTCAAAAAATGCTTGCTCACCTTTTTTATGTCTGCGTATTTCTGCGTATTTCTATGTTCCGCGTGCGTCTGCGTTTTTTCCATTGTGCTCAAGCCTTTAAAGCCTCGATTTCTATGAAAATATTTTATGTATCAAAATATGGTATATGTGATATATAAAAAAAATGTGCTTTTTCTGAAATTTATTTTGCCTGGATAAAAAAACCGAAATTTAATAATATATACCAATTGCTGCTAAATAATTCCATTTTTTATTAATTTGTAAATTAACTGGATATTTTATTATTATGAATTTAAATCATAAAAATTAAATAAAATGTAAATAAAATGAAAAATGAATATTGGACAACGGTCAGCCGACGGCAATAGAAGAAAAAATATCAAAGTCCGCCGTCCAATATTCATAAAAAGCACCGCCATTGAAATGCATGTATTTTCAATTTGACATTTGCCGTCGTCTGCCGTCGGCATGTCATGAAAAGCATTACTTTAGCCTCGATTTCTATGAAAATATTTTATTTATCACAAATATGATATTTGTGATATAAAAAAAAATGTGCTTTTTCTGAAATTTATTTTGCCTGGATAAAAAAACCGAAATTTAATAATAAATACCAATTGCTGTTAAATAATTCCATTTTTTATTAGTTTGTAAATTAACTGGATATTTTATTATTATGAAATTAAATCATAAAAATTAAATAAAATGTAAATAAAATGAAAAATGAAGTTTGGACGACGGTCAGCCGACGGCAATAGAAGAAAAAATATCAATGTCCGCCGTCAGTCCGCCGTCCAATATTCATAAAAAGCACCGCCATTGAAATGCATGTATTTTCAATTTGACATTTGCCGTCGTCTGCCGTCGGCATTTCATGAAAAGCATTACTTTAGTAAGAAACGTAGGTAATACCTTTGATGAGAGAATAGCAGGATACGCAGATAGTGTATATGTATACAAAAAAATGAGAGGAATGATTTCGGAAGTCCGGCATAAAGTTCGGCAGATCGGGAGGAAATGGAGGAAATGGAGGTGGTTGAGTAAATTAAAAGAGCGTCACATGTATTTTGTTGTTGTTTTTTAAATATAAAAAAAAAATCAAAATAAAAACAACAACAAAATACACTACACTGCAAAACATATACAGGGTGTCCCAGTACAGGGTGCCAACCCGAAACAGGCAGGTTCTGCACCTCATTTCCAATCAAAAAATGTATGGCGACCCCATGTCTATCTCGCTTGGGTTTCGAGCTAGCCCGAAAAAACGATTTTGTTGAAGTTCAAGGTAGTACGTGAATGTTATTGACCGTATCTCAGTAACGACTGATCGGAATTCTGGTCAAACACAAGAAATTTCAACGGCTTCAAATATTTTTTATTATTTTGCAAGCCTAGAGCTGTAGGACTTTTATGTTTATCGGCGGTCGGTTTTTGTGAAAACTGCTTTCATGTTTTAGCTTTAATAGGATGTACAAACTTTTAAAATATGTCAACTCGTTTTAGAGATATGACGATAATAATATTGAAATTCCAATTTTTCAAAAATCCAAAACACAAAAAGTTATTCGGTTAGCATATTTCTTTAAGTGCTTGAACTTTTTGCAAATGATAAGGAGGATGAACAGCTTTCATTACACGCCAGGCATAGTTTTGACGTACACCAATTTGGGTGGCTGCACGTCTTGTGCTTATACTTGGATTTGCTTCGACAATATCCATAATATTTTCATCGCGAGCGAGATTTCTACATACTCGTTCTTGTTTTGTTGCAAAGGTACCAGTAGTTCTTAGTTTCTTAAATATGTTTGAAAACGATTTTCTTGATGGTTGAAGTCGATTTGGTATTCGGTCTTTGATTTGCTGGTATTACCATAACAATACCCATAAGCATATACCATATCCGCTTATTCACAATTTGAAAGTGACTGCATATTGCATTAAATTAAACAAACTATATACTTTTTAAATTTATTTTTACTGGTTTTTAGCGTTCACACGTTCAAATTATTCTTTATAAATCAAACTTAATTTTCTAATGATTATTCAACAAAAATAAAGGTTAAGCAATGTAACGTACAAATGCCAAGAGATGCAGGATAAAAAACAAATGAATTGAATCAATTTATGACTGTAATAAAGTTAACTGTTTTTTATTTCTAAGTAACCATTGAATTAACTGCAAGTCCTTGAACTTCTGTTACCTAGATAAGACGCCAACAGTAGAACACAGTAGAACTTTGCAACGTGTTTTGAAAAATTTGCATTTCAATACTATTTTCATCATACCCCTAAAACGAGTTGACACATTTTAAAAGTTTGTACATCAAATTAAAGCTAAAACATCAAAGAAGTTTTCCTAAAAACCGACCACTGATTAACATAAAAGTCCTACATTTCTACGGGCTAGCTCGAAACCTAAGCGAGATAGACATGGGGTCGCCATTCATTTTTTGATTGGAAATTAGGTGTATAACCTGCCTGTTTCGGGTTGGCACCCTGTACTGGGACACCCTGTATATCTTTACAACAACAACATTCAAAACCTACACATTGTTGAAAAAATCTTCACTATGAATAATTTATTACTAATCGTGATATTCTTTCATCTAAGGGTAATACTACAGAGTACCGGCGAACGAACCGGCGAATTCAATTTTGAGTATGCACATTTGTAGAGGATCTTATCCTGACAAACTTTTGTTCTGGACTTAGTGGCGGACTTTTCCCCTTTGGCCTGTCAAAGTCAAAGTCAAAGTTTGTATGGGACAATTTTAAATTTCTCCTCCAGACGGGAAACTTAGTGGGGAAGTTGTTAAGGACCATGGGACTCTAAACTTCAGTCGTTCTTGACTTAGTCGGCCCCGCCGTCTCGCCTATGGCCAGGAGAGGGGAAACCCAATTTGGAAAATCTCAAAATCCAAAAAAGTGCCGCTAAGGGAATATTTTGTTTTAGTACATAAAGCTTCAAAGTTTGTAATCTTGTTCTACATAAAAAAAAAAAATAAGACCATTTTTTTTCTATCCAATATCCCATTCAAACTATTAATATTGCAATGGCGAATATTATTTAGTACTGTCCAAGTCCAAGTCGATAGTGAACGCTTTGAAATTTGCGTCTCCACAACTCTATTGAATGCATATTACTGTAAAAAAATTAACATTAACTTTTAAATAAGTCAATGTTTGTTGTACGTACTGTAAAAGTCGTTCATGTAGGCATTGAACGATTTATACAGTGTGTTTATACAATAGATATAAGAGTTACTAGATTATTACTCTCTTTAAATTTATAGTATGAACATCTGAAAATTTATTTCACCCATTTTCTTAAAATAAATCAGCTGGTGGTGATCGGACCGATTTGTTTATATATAATTCTTGGAAATATTATTCATTGTTTACATTTTATAAATTTTGGTTTGTGAAAAAGTGTGTTTTTTTTGTTTTTTTTTTTAATATATTAAAATAATTATTGTTTCCATTTATTAAAATAAATCTTATAAATAATAATATATATAAAAAATAAATTAATATATATATATATATATATATAATATATTACACCATTTTTGTTATATATTTTTTTGATTTATATTTATTTTTTATATATTATTGAAAAATAAAATTAAAATGTTTAGAATTTCACTTTCAAAGTTCATTACGTAATTTATCAAATTAATCATAGTTATTTTATTATATATTTTATAATTTTGAAAAATACAAAATACATAATTTAAATTTAAAAAATTACAAAACTTGGCGCTTCAAAATCACCACCAGCTGTTTTATTTTATTGTTTTATATATATATCAATAATGTAATGTTCGTATTTTATTTTTCAAATATTCAATGAAAAGAAAATGAGACTGGCAATCTAGTAACTCTTATATCTATTGTTTATACGGCAAACTAATTTAGTCGACTAACTTTGTCATACCGCAATTATGTATACAATTTATACGGTAAACTAAAAATATACATACACAAAACAAACGAATAAAACACGTATTTATATGAAACAAAAAAAAACAGTGAAGAAATAAAATAGATCAAATTAGTTTATACCTTTTTTGTTGAACTAACTTTGTCAGACAATACTAATTTTGTCACCATAATTATAAGGTGCATTTTTCACGACTTTTATTGTCTGGACCCTCTTAGTTTCTACCGTATAAACACACGCGGACATACACTTATGTCAAAAATCTACAATGTAAAGGTTCAGACAGAATGCACCGTCCGTACGTTCAATCGATAACAAAATTTAACATAATGTCGCATAATGTAACAAAATTCGTTCATACAGTCGTTATCGGTGTTGAATCGACAACGGCATTTGTCGTTCATAGTGCAAATTTTTCAACATTTTTCAACATTTTTCAAACACGGTTTAGGAGTGTATTTGGATATTGCTACAAATGTCATTTGATGTCTTTTTAATATTATTGCAAAGTGAAGCGTTGATGAGTTTTTTAATAATAATTTAATTGAATAAATTGGTAAGTCGAATATTATTTTTATTAATTTTTTTCTAATATTATTTTTCAAACAAAATAAACACAAATTTAATGTTTTAACTTATATTTAACTGTAATTAATTAAAATTTTTTGTTTTAAATTAATTTGAAAGAAAATGGATAAAAACACTACTTTATGCATTGTTATTGGGAAATATTTGCAAAAGCAAAACATGATTGCTGCATATGGTTCTGGTAGGCAACACTAAAAACATTAATTTTGTAAAAATATATTATTCATCGTTGTCCACTTTATAATATAAAATATTAATAATAAGAAAAATTAATTAAACTTTCTTCCTATAAAACACATTTATTGAATTTATTTCATTTATTTATATACTTTACTTTTAACATTTGTAGCATAATTCAACAAAAATCGTTCAATGCAATCGGTGTTCAAATTTGTTGTGACGTCATTTTTCTCACAACAAAATTGAACACCGGCACTGGCACTATGAACGCATGGCGTATCGTTCCGATCCGTCACGAACGTAGCAAGACGTTTATTTATTTTTACGTTGACGGGATGCTACGTAACGAAACGTACAATAATGTGCTATATATACAAATAAACCGTATTATATATTCTTAAGTTTGTTGTTTTTGTATTACTTTTGAAAAAATTGACGATAAATGAATACATACATATTATTAATATTTTTTCAATTATATTTTTATTTAATATAATTAAATATTACGTGTAGGAATTAAAAATACGGATTCAGATAACAGATGGCGTTCAGTGTATCGCAACACACCGCGGCCATTTTCTTTTTTTTTTGTCTGTCATTAGGCTATAAATTTCAATATGTGTCATTTCGTTGAAGTGTAAACAACAAAGCTTTTTTTTGCTTCCAATATGTCGAAACGCGTGCTTGAAAAAGTTGTTTTGGGGGGAAGTTTAATAACTTTCTTTAATTTGAAGAAAACTGCTGCTGAAAGTTATCGTTTGTTGGTTGAAGCAAAAGAAGTAAGAGAGGAGAGGAACGGCAAATAGATTATTTTTGCGTATATGTATACAAAATGCAAAGAGGAATGATTTCAGCAGTCATTCTGCAAAAGACGAAGAAGTTGAGTGTAAATAGTATAAAAATTTTAAGTTGAGCGTAGTAGGTATAAATTTTTTATGAATGTATTTTGTTGTTGTATAATTTGGTATAAAATATTTTATTGTTGTATAATGTAGTATAAAAAAATAAACAAACCGAATTTTGATTTCAAATTGTGTACAGCTCGTTATTGTAAAAACAAACAAAATACTTTAAACAACATAATTTAAAAACAAAATAATATAATTAATATATTTTAATAAATTAAAAAATAATTAATAAATATTATTATATTTTCACTATTTGGAATGCTTCAATTGAATTTGTTCTTGGTTCTGATAATAGTATGTATAATTCACTTAAAACCTTAAAACGACGCGCTTTATAAGAAATTTAACAATTAACGCTTTATATTTATAATAAAGTTATAATTCAATTAAGTTTTTACATTATTATTATCGTACAATAGTTTTTAATATAATTTAATAATAATAATAACAAAAATAATACATTTTTTGTTATACCACTTTTATACCAATTACACAAAAAAAAACACACACACTATTGAATGTGAAAACCTATACATGTTAATAAAAAAAAAAGAAAATCCTCACTGTTAATAACTATTTGCCGTTCCTCTCCTCTCTTACTTCTTTTGTTGAAGCTTATCGTGGACATGCTCCAGCTCAAGCAACTTGTGAACAATGGTTTGTACGCTTCCGAAATTGTGATTTCGACTTGGAAGAGAAAGAACGGCCAGGTCAGCCAAAAAAATTTGAAGACGAAGAATTGCATGCGTTATTGAATGAAAATTCTTACCTTACGTTATGGACCTGATGTGATACGGTTGTAATGTGGGGTTTTCTCCCTCTTTTGAATACACTTTTAAATATTCCCGTCTTCGTACTCCAGGAAAACTCCTCACAAAGATTTTAAGGTGCAAACTATCTTACACCATATTGAATGCACGGGTTGCTTATTGGTCGGTGTCCATAGGTTCAGGTTTTTAGTTTCTTATATGAGTTACGATGAGCACATAATTAAAATGGTTTTGGTTTTCTGTTATTGATATGAAAATATGTTTTTATTTAAATTTATTCGTTTTACATTTCTAGTTTATTCTAACATTTCTATATATTAAATCTTAAAACTAATAATACGGACTACTTAATATATGGATACAAAAACTACTTAAGTACGGATACGGAATATTTCTTACTACTACCGGTTTTCTTTTCGGTTTTTTATTTATACGGTCTTTTACGGAGTATTTAATATTTATTAAATTACGGATACGGCACATTCAATTATCGGTATAAGCTACGGACACGGCTTATAAAATTATCGATATAAACTACGGATACGGAATATTATCGGTATAAACTACGGATACGGAATATTATCGGTATAGGATGGTATCGCGACACACCTCCTAACGGTTTCGGAGAACAAGTGTGTGACCAATAAAACCAGCCTGCGTATGATCCGAAGATCTTAGCCATGCATGGTTTTGCAGCCATGTACTCTTCCCATATATTTTCATTCTAGCCGGGATTTTTCCTATATTGTCGATTGGACCACACGACCAATTATAGATTGTCCAATTGGTCCTCAACAAAGATATATAGCAACTTCCCAGTGAAAACTTATTCCCTTTCTGCTCGTTTACTTATACATTTTATTTATAAAAAATAATTATATATTAAAAAGGCTGAATAAAATTAATTTTTCACCCAAAAATAAATAGTGATGGAACCACTTCACATAAAGTTCATCAATCGACTGTCCTCTCTCCTCTGTTTGAATTTTGCGTTTGCCTTTTATATTGTTTGGATAACCGGCCCTTCTTCTACTTAAATTTCTATTGTTTCTTATGGAAAACTATATCTATACTTATGATTAACATGAGGAATATGGGGGAACGGTTGAAGTTTGTTGAGCCAAATGTGATAAATGAGTGTATGGATAGGGATTTTGAAGTGGAGGAGGTGGTGTGGGTTTTGGGGAAATTGGGAACAAAGAGGGCGCCGGCGGAGGATGGAATGCCGTGTGAATATTTTTGAACGCAATGGAGAAGGTGTTGGCGGGGTTGTTAAATGGTAGGCTGGATGTGGAGTGGATGGAGGACGAAAGGGTTTAGAATGAAAGTCAGGCAGGGTTTAGAAGGGGATATTAACTGGCGATGGAACATATAATGAGTTTAAAGGGAATGGTGGAACTAAAGATGAAGAAAAAAAAAGGCGACGAGGGTATATGGGTTTTTTGTGGATTTGAAGGCGGCGTTTAACAGAGTGGACAAGGAGTTATTGTGGTGCAAGTTGTACGGTGGACAGGGGTGTCAAGCAAAATGGTGAAAATGATAAGGAGAATGTATGAGGAAAATGAGGCGTGTGTATGGGGGGAAGTACGGGGAATTCGGAGTATTTTGGGGGGTGTGAGGGAGGAGTGAGACAGGGGTGTGCGTAATGAGCCCAAAGTTTTTTTCGCGATTTATATAAATGATTTAAATGATGTATATAAATAACAGAAATTGGAGGAGATATATATGGGTAGCGGGAGAAAATGTACGGATCTTAGCGTATGGGGACGATTTGGTGTGTTTAGTGGATAATGTGGGGGTTATGCAAGGATTGAAAATTGAAAATTTGGTGAAATATTGTGAACGGTGGAAAATGGAGGTTAATTTAACTCGAAAATCAAAAATGATGATCTTTAGGAATGGTGGGAGAGTATAAGGAAGGATGAAGTGTGGCAAATGGCCTGAAAGAAAGTGGAGGTGGTGGGCGGATATAAATATCTTGGGGTTGAAATGATGGAGGATGGAGGATCATGGAGGAATCATTTGAAAAATAAAGCATTGGAAGCGAAGGCGGGTATTATGCAGGTGTGGGGTGGTGTGTTGAACCGGGCGAATGTTGGCGTAGAGGCGAAGTTAAAAGTAATAGATGGTGTGGTTAGGAGTGTGCTAAGTTATGGGTGTCAGGGATGGGGAGTGAATAGGACGTGTATAGGGAGTGTATTTTGTATTTGGAATTGGGGAGGGTGCCAATGTGGGTGTATTGCTTCAGGCTGCACGTTAGGTGGGTAATTGGAATGTTGGTTAAAGGCGAGACGCGGTTGGTGAGGAAGATTTTATGGGTAATGGTGGAAAAAAATGTGGGAGTGGGATAAGTGAGTGGAAAAAGAAAGTGGGGGAATTAGAAATGGAATGGAATTGGGAGTCAAGAGATATGGAGTATTGGAGATTAAGGGCGGAGGTGTTAGTAAGACGGGTGGAATAAGAGTGTGTAAAGGCGTTGTGAATGGAGGGAATGACATAGAAGAACGAGGATTGGGTGTCTCCGTAGTTGCAATGGGAGGGGGGGGGGGTGGTAACGCAGGAATATTTTAGGAGTAATTTGAAGTTTGAGGAGATGAGAATGATAATGCGGGTGAGGGGAGATGTAATGGGATTAAATGCAAAAGGATGGGGTAGTGAAGAAAAGTGGAGGTGCACGATGTGTAATATGGGTGTAAGGGAAAGGGGGTGGCATTTTGTAGGGGAGTGTCCGGTTTTAGGAGGGGTGAGGTGGAAATGGTTGGGAGTAAGAATATTGTCAAGGAATGGAGTGAAGGAGTTGTTATCGGGAAAGGGGATAGGAGAAAATGGAGAAGTGTGGCGGTGGAAATTGGTGGCAGGGTTTTTGTTGGAAATGGATAGGTACAGGGAGAGTTTGGTATGGGAGTATAACGGGTAGGGCAGGTCGGGAGGAGGAGAGCGGGAGGAGAAGATTTCATATTTTTTTTTATTTTTTTGTTTACGAAATCGCAGTTTTATATTTTTTTTTATATTTTATCAATTTCTTTTTGATTATTACTGTTTCATTACAATAAATTACATTGTTTTTAATATTTCAAATTTTTCCAATTTCCAATTTTGTTTTTTCTTTTCTTTTTTCTTAATTCTTTATTTACTTTTACTTCAACTAATTTTTTTTTCTTCTTTCGGATTCGCTGCGGCCACATGGATTGCTAATTTTTAAAATTATTTGTTATTTAAAGTTATTTTTAATGGATAAAACATTATTTTTACAATAAATATGTTTGGAAAATAAATACCCTTTATAAAAAATAATACTATAAGGGCGGTGATAAACGAATGGTTTACTTGGCAATGATTTACACTTGGCAATGATTTACATGGGTTACACTGACAAATTGACAAATGGGTTACACTGACAAATTAAAAAAATACAACAATTCAGTGCTGAGTGCATCCGCATGTGCACCACAATATATTTTTAAAGCTAAAGGTAAGGTTTTCGTGTACAGGCTTGAAAATTACTTTCGGAATTTTGCGGGTGATTGGAAAAATCTTTATTTGGAAAAAATCTTTATTTGGATTAGAAAATTCTTAATTTTAATTAGAAAAATCTTTATTTGGTCAAATAATTCTTTAATATAGGACTAATAAATTATTTCTTTTTATTATTTGGAAAAATCTTTAAATGAATTCGAAAAATCGTTATTTTATTTAGAAAATTCTTTAATTGAATCGCAAAAATCTTAATTTTTATTAGAAAAATATCTTTAATTGGATTGGAAAAATCTTAAATTGGATAAGAAAATTGTTTAATTGGATTAGAAAATTCTTTAAATGGATTGGAAAAATCTTTCCCAAGCAGCAATTATATTGGCGGGTCCTTAGCCGGTACCTTATTTTGGAATTTCAAAGTTCCCGGTATAAGTGGTTGGCAATGACCGGGTTATTATCTGGTAATTACCTCTCATCAATTAGTGGCAGGAATTGATCTGGTATTTGGCTGGTACCAACGATTTGAACTATTTAAAAATGAGATAATTGAGTTGAGAAAAAGAGAAAGAGAGACAAAGAGATTTGTTTTCTTGACTCCTAATAGTAAAGATAAATACAGTTCTAGCGAAATATGTATATCCAAAGTACAATAAAAAAGAAAGTTTATATTTGTAATTTTGTTAATTATTATTTATTGTTTATTGTATGATCTTTTTTTTAAACCTTACAATTTTTTTATTTGAATCTTTATTATTTTTTTTGAACTATACCACAATCCAGGAATCGAACTCGGGGCTTCGTCATGCTATCATGTAACACTATCATGTTTGCCAAAGTAACAGCTACCAAATCTAATGTATTTTTTATATTATATAATATTACAAGACGTTCGATTTCAAGATATAAAAAAAAAGCCGAGTGATGGAGATTTTATAAAATTAATAGATGAAAAATGTATCAGATAAGAGTTTTATCAATCTTCGCACATATGATTTAAATTGACTTAAATTATACATCGAAAATTAATAAATCACAATAATTAATTAATAAACTTATTAATTATTTAAAAATCAATTTAAAAATAATAAAATAACATAAAATTTGTAGTCATTTAAAATATTATGATGAGGCACATTTTATATAATTCTCTTTAATTACTCAGAAAAATTCAATGAAATGGGAGTATAAAAAATCGGGTACAAAAGGTACAGTAGCGGGAACAACCTCAAATTATACCCGGGCCTAACACATTAGTACCATGCAATTTATAATGGTAAATTATTGCTACTTTATCACCTTTTAAAGTACCTGGTAACGTATTGCCACTTTATAGTACCAACACTTTGGCAATTTATGTTACCTGGTACCAAAATTTATTACCGCCCACTTTACATTGTAATTATAGTTAGAGAACAAAGCTCTCTCATATTTCTATCGTGGTATAGCAGTGGTGCGTTCTATTTCTCAACAATGTTAACAATTGTTATTATATCAATAAATAATGTATAAATGATAGTGTAAAAATTGTTAAGGAAAGTTAAGAATGTTGAATTATTATTTTTGAATGACAAATTTTAGATAATGTATATCTGTAAAAAAATAATAAATTCTGAAGAAAATATAATTTTTAATTCTGAAGTAGTATTATTATTATGAGAGTAAAATATTTAATTGTTCCAATCACCTTATGTGACCAATTATAGTTCCTGGCAATGCTTCTGCCACTAATAATACCACTATAAAGTGCCCACCAATATCAAGTACCATTGAGGTTTGCCTGGAACTGTACCAGCTTGGATTGGAAAATATTTATTTTGTGCCGAACAATTTTTATTTGGATTGGAAAAATGTTTATTTGGATTGGAAAAATGTTTATTTGGATTGAAAAAATGTTTATTTGATCAGAAAAATTTTTAATTGGATTGGAAAAATGTTTATTTGGATTGAAAAAATGTTTATTTGGATTGAAAAAATGTTTATTTGATCAGAAAAATGTTTAATTGGATTGGAAAAATGTTTATTTGATCAGAAAAATTTTTAATTGGATTGGAAAAATGTTTATTTGGATTGGAAAAATATTTATTTGATCAGAAAAATGTTTAATTGGATTGGAAAAATGTTTATTTGGATTGGAAAAATGTTTATTTGGATTGAAAAAATGTTTATTTGATCAGAAAAATTTTTAATTGTATTGGAAAAATGTTTATTTGGATTGGAAAAATGTTTATTTGGATTGGAAAAATGTTTATTTGGATTGAAAAAATGTTTATTTGGATTGGAAAAATGTTTATTTGGATTGAAAAAATGTTTATTTGGATTGAAAAAATGTTTATTTGATCAGAAAAATGTTTAATTGGATTGGAATGTTTATTTGGATTGGAAAAATGTTTATTTGGATTGAAAAAATGTTTATTTGACCAGAAAAATGTTTAATTGGATTGGAAAAATGTTTATTTGGATTGGAAAAATGTTTATTTGGATTGGAAAAATATTTATTTGATCAGAAAAATGTTTAATTGGATTGGAAAAATGTTTATTTGGATTGAAAAAATGTTTATTTGATCAGAAAAATGTTTAATTGGTTTGGAAAAATGTTTATTTGGATTGGAAAAATGTTTATTTGGATTGGAAAAATGTTTATTTGGATTGAAAAAATGTTTATTTGATCAGAAAAATGTTTAATTGGATTGTAAAAATGTTTATTTGGATTATTTGGATTGGAAAAATGTTTATTTGGATTGAAAAAATGTTTATTTGATCAGAAAAATGTTTAATTGGATTGAAAAAATGTTTAATTGGATTGGAAAAATGTTTATTTGGATTGGAATAATGTTTATTTGATCAGAAAAATGTTTAATTGGATTGGAAAAATGTTTATTTGGATTGAAAAAATGTTTATTTGGATTGAAAAAATGTTTATTTGATCAGAAAAATGTTTAATTGGATTGGAAAAATGTTTATTTGGATTGGAAAAATGTTTATTTGATCAGAAAAATTTTTAATTGGATTGGAAAAATGTTTATTTGGATTGGAAAAATATTTATTTGATCAGAAAAATGTTTAATTGGATTGGAAAAATGTTTATTTGGATTGAAAAAATGTTTATTTGGATTGAAAAAATGTTTATTTGATCAGAAAAATTTTTAATTGTATTGGAAAAATGTTTATTTGGATTGGAAAAATGTTTATTTGGATTGGAAAAATGTTTATTTGGATTGAAAAAATGTTTATTTGGATTGGAAAAATGTTTATTTGGATTGAAAAAATGTTTATTTGGATTGAAAAAATGTTTATTTGATCAGAAAAATGTTTAATTGGATTGGAATGTTTATTTGGATTGGAAAAATGTTTATTTGGATTGAAAAAATGTTTATTTGACCAGAAAAATGTTTAATTGGATTGGAAAAATGTTTATTTGGATTGGAAAAATGTTTATTTGGATTGGAAAAATATTTATTTGATCAGAAAAATGTTTAATTGGATTGGAAAAATGTTTATTTGGATTGAAAAAATGTTTATTTGATCAGAAAAATGTTTAATTGGTTTGGAAAAATGTTTATTTGGATTGGAAAAATGTTTATTTGGATTGGAAAAATGTTTATTTGGATTGAAAAAATGTTTATTTGATCAGAAAAATGTTTAATTGGATTGTAAAAATGTTTATTTGGATTATTTGGATTGGAAAAATGTTTATTTGGATTGAAAAAATGTTTATTTGATCAGAAAAAAGTTTAATTGGATTGAAAAAATGTTTAATTGGATTGGAAAAATGTTTATTTGGATTGGAATAATGTTTATTTGATCAGAAAAATGTTTAATTGGATTGGAAAAATGTTTATTTGGATTGGAAAAATGTTTATTTGGATTCAAAAAATATTTATTTGATCAAAAAAATGTTTAATTGGATTGGAAAAATGTTTATTTGGATTGGAAAAATGTTTATTTGATCAGAAAAATTTTTAATTAGATTGGAAAAATGTTTATTTGGATTGGAAAAATATTTATTTGATCAGAAAAATGTTTAATTGGATTGGAAAAATGTTACTTGGATTGGAAAAATGTTTATTTGGATTGGAAAAATGTTTATTTGGATTGAAAAAATATTAATTGGATTGGAAAAATGTTTATTTGGATTGGAAAAATGTTTATTTGGATTGGAAAAATGTTTATTTGATCAGAAAAATTTTTAATTTGATTGGAAAAATGTTTATTTGCATTGGAAAAATGTTTATTTGATCAGAAAAATGTTTAATTGGATTGGAAAAATGTTGATTTGGATTGGAAAAATGTTTATTTGGATTGAAAAAATGTTTATTTCGATTGAAAAATGTTTATTTGGTTCGGAAAAATATTTATTTAGTTTAGAAAAATATTTAATTGGATTGGAAAAATCTTTAATTGGATTGGAAAAATGTTTATTGGGATTGGAAAAATGTTTATTTGGATTGAAAAAATGTTTATTTGATCAGAAAAATTTTTAATTGGATTGAAAAAATGTTTAGTTGATCAGAAAAATGTTTAATTGGATTGGAAAAATGTTTATTTGGATTGAAAAAATGTTTATTTGGATTGAAAAAATGTTTATTTGATCAGTAAAATGTTTAATTGGATTGGAAAAATGTTTATTTGGATTGAAAAAATGTTTATTTGGATTGAAAAAATGTTTATTTGATCAGAAAAATTTTTAATTGTATTGGAAAAATGTTTAATTGGATTGGAAAAATGTTTATTTGGATTGGAAAAATGTTTATTTGGATTGGAAAAATGTTTATTTGGAGTGAAAAAATGTTTATTTGGATTGGAAAAATGTTTATTTGGATTGAAAAAAATGTTTATTTGGATTGAAAAAATGTTTATTTGATCAGAAAAATGTTTATTTGGATTGGAAAAATGTTTATTTGGATTGAAAAAATGTTTATTTGATCAGAAAAATGTTTAATTGGATTGGAAAAATGTTTAATTGGATTGGAAAAATGTTTATTTGGATTGGAATAATGTTTATTTGATCAGAAAAAAGTTTAATTAGATTGGAAAAATGTTTATTTGGATTGGAAAAATATTTATTTGATCAGAAAAATGTTTAATTGGATTGGAAAAATGTTACTTGGATTGGAAAAATGTTTATTTGGATTGGAAAAATGTTTATTTGGATTGAAAAAATATTAATTGGATTGGAAAAATGTTTATTTGGATTGGAAAAATGTTTATTTGGATTGGAAAAATGTTTATTTGATCAGAAAAATTTTTAATTGGATTGGAAAAATGTTTAGTTGATCAGAAAAATGTTTAATTGGATTGGAAAAATGTTTATTTGGATTGAAAAAATGTTTATTTGGATTGAAAAAATGTTTATTTGATCAGTAAAATGTTTAATTGGATTGGAAAAATGTTTATTTGGATTGAAAAAATGTTTATTTGGATTGAAAAAATGTTTATTTGATCAGAAAAATTTTTAATTGTATTGGAAAAATGTTTAATTGGATTGGAAAAATGTTTATTTGGATTGGAAAAATGTTTATTTGGATTGGAAAAATGTTTATTTGGAGTGAAAAAATGTTTATTTGGATTGGAAAAATGTTTATTTGGATTGAAAAAAATGTTTATTTGGATTGAAAAAATGTTTATTTGATCAGAAAAATGTTTATTTGGATTGGAAAAATGTTTATTTGGATTGAAAAAATGTTTATTTGATCAGAAAAATGTTTAATTGGATTGGAAAAATGTTTAATTGGATTGGAAAAATGTTTATTTGGATTGAAAAAATATTTATTTGATCAAAAAAATGTTTAATTGGATTGGAAAAATGTTTATTTGGATTGGAAAAATGTTTATTTGATCAGAAAAATTTTTATTTGGATTGGAAAAATGTTTATTTGGATTGGAAAAATATTTATTTGATCAGAAAAATTTTTAATTGGATTGGAAAAATGTTTATTTGGATTGGAAAAATGTTTATTTGGATTGGAAAAATGTTTATTTGATCAGAAAAATTTTTAATTGGATTGGAAAAATGTTTATTTGGATTGGAAAAATGTTTATTTGATCAGAAAAATGTTTAATTGGATTGGAAAAATGTTGATTTGGATTGGAAAAATGTTTATTTGTATTGAAAAAATGTTTATTTCGATTGAAAAATGTTTATTTGGTTCGGAAAAATATTTATTTAGTTTAGAAAAATATTTAATTGGATTGGAAAAATCTTTAATTGGATTGGAAAAATGTTTATTGGGATTGGAAAAATGTTTATTTGGATTGAAAAAATGTTTATTTGATCAGAAAAATTTTTAATTGGATTGAAAAAATGTTTATTTGATCAGAAAAATGTTTAATTGGCATGGAAAAATGTTTATTTGGATTGAAAAAATGTTTATTTGGATTGAAAAAATGTTTATTTGATCAGAAAAATGTTTAATTGGATTGGAAAAATGTTTATTTGGATTGAAAAAATGTTTATTTGGATTGAAAAAATGTTTATTTGATCAGAAAAATTTTTAATTGTATTGGAAAAATGTTTAATTGGATTGGAAAAATGTTTATTTGGATTGGAAAAATGTTTATTTGATCAGAAAAATTTTTAATTAGATTGAAAAAATGTTTATTTGGATTGGAAAAATATTTATTTGATCAGAAAAATGTTTAATTGGATTGGAAAAATGTTACTTGGATTGGAAAAATGTTTATTTGGATTGGAAAAATGTTTATTTGGATTGAAAAAATATTAATTGGATTGGAAAAATGTTTATTTGGATTGGAAAAATGTTTATTTGGATTGGAAAAATGTTTATTTGATCAGAAAAATTTTTAATTGGATTGGAAAAATGTTTATTTGCATTGGAAAAATGTTTATTTGATCAGAAAAATGTTTAATTGGATTGGAAAAATGTTGATTTGGATTGGAAAAATGTTTATTTGGATTGAAAAAATGTTTATTTCGATTGAAAAATGTTTATTTGGTTCGGAAAAATATTTATTTAGTTTAGAAAAATATTTAATTGGATTGGAAAAATCTTTAATTGGATTGGAAAAATGTTTATTGGGATTGGAAAAATGTTTATTTGGATTGAAAAAATGTTTATTTGATCAGAAAAATTTTTAATTGGATTGAAAAAATGTTTAGTTGATCAGAAAAATGTTTAATTGGATTGGAAAAATGTTTATTTGGATTGAAAAAATGTTTATTTGGATTGAAAAAATGTTTATTTGATCAGTAAAATGTTTAATTGGATTGGAAAAATGTTTATTTGGATTGGAAAAATGTTTATTTGATCAGAAAAATTTTTAATTAGATTGAAAAAATGTTTATTTGGATTGGAAAAATATTTATTTGATCAGAAAAATGTTTAATTGGATTGGAAAAATGTTACTTGGATTGGAAAAATGTTTATTTGGATTGGAAAAATGTTTATTTGGATTGAAAAAATATTAATTGGATTGGAAAAATGTTTATTTGGATTGGAAAAATGTTTATTTGGATTGGAAAAATGTTTATTTGATCAGAAAAATTTTTAATTGGATTGGAAAAATGTTTATTTGCATTGGAAAAATGTTTATTTGATCAGAAAAATGTTTAATTGGATTGGAAAAATGTTGATTTGGATTGGAAAAATGTTTATTTGGATTGAAAAAATGTTTATTTCGATTGAAAAATGTTTATTTGGTTCGGAAAAATATTTATTTAGTTTAGAAAAATATTTAATTGGATTGGAAAAATCTTTAATTGGATTGGAAAAATGTTTATTGGGATTGGAAAAATGTTTATTTGGATTGAAAAAATGTTTATTTGATCAGAAAAATTTTTAATTGGATTGAAAAAATGTTTAGTTGATCAGAAAAATGTTTAATTGGATTGGAAAAATGTTTATTTGGATTGAAAAAATGTTTATTTGGATTGAAAAAATGTTTATTTGATCAGTAAAATGTTTAATTGGATTGGAAAAATGTTTATTTGGATTGGAAAAATGTTTATTTGATCAGAAAAATGTTTAATTGGCATGGAAAAATGTTTATTTGGATTGAAAAAATGTTTATTTGGATTGAAAAAATGTTTATTTGATCAGAAAAATTTTTAATTGTATTGGAAAAATGTTTAATTGGATTGGAAAAATGTTTATTTGGATTGGAAAAATGTTTATTTGGATTGGAAAAATGTTTATTTGGAGTGAAAAAATGTTTATTTGGATTGGAAAAATGTTTATTTGGATTGAAAAAAATGTTTATTTGGATTGAAAAAATGTTTATTTGATCAGAAAAATGTTTATTTGGATTGGAAAAATGTTTATTTGGATTGAAAAAATGTTTATTTGATCAGAAAAATGTTTAATTGGATTGGAAAAATGTTTAATTGGATTGGAAAAATGTTTATTTGGATTGAAAAAATATTTATTTGATCAAAAAAATGTTTAATTGGATTGGAAAAATGTTTATTTGGATTGGAAAAATGTTTATTTGATCAGAAAAATTTTTATTTGGATTGGAAAAATGTTTATTTGGATTGGAAAAATATTTATTTGATCAGAAAAATTTTTAATTGGATTGGAAAAATGTTTATTTGGATTGGAAAAATGTTTATTTGGATTGGAAAAATGTTTATTTGATCAGAAAAATTTTTAATTGGATTGGAAAAATGTTTATTTGGATTGGAAAAATGTTTATTTGATCAGAAAAATGTTTAATTGGATTGGAAAAATGTTGATTTGGATTGGAAAAATGTTTATTTGTATTGAAAAAATGTTTATTTCGATTGAAAAATGTTTATTTGGTTCGGAAAAATATTTATTTAGTTTAGAAAAATATTTAATTGGATTGGAAAAATCTTTAATTGGATTGGAAAAATGTTTATTGGGATTGGAAAAATGTTTATTTGGATTGAAAAAATGTTTATTTGATCAGAAAAATTTTTAATTGGATTGAAAAAATGTTTATTTGATCAGAAAAATGTTTAATTGGCATGGAAAAATGTTTATTTGGATTGAAAAAATGTTTATTTGGATTGAAAAAATGTTTATTTGATCAGAAAAATGTTTAATTGGATTGGAAAAATGTTTATTTGGATTGAAAAAATGTTTATTTGGATTGAAAAAATGTTTATTTGATCAGAAAAATTTTTAATTGTATTGGAAAAATGTTTAATTGGATTGGAAAAATGTTTATTTGGATTGGAAAAATGTTTATTTGGATTGAAAAAATGTTTATTTGATCAGAAAAATGTTTAATTGGATTGTAAAAATGTTTATTTGGATTGGAAAAATGTTTATTTTGATTGAAAAAATGTGTATTTGATCAGCAAAATGTTTAATTGGATTGGAAAAATGTTTATTTCGATTGAAAAATGTTTATTAGGTTCGGAAAAATATTTATTTAATTTAGAAAAATCTTTAATTGGATTGGAAAAATGTTTATTTGGATTGGAAAAATGTTTATTTGGATTGAAAAAATGTTTCTTTGATCAGAAAAATTTTTAATTGGATTGGAAAAATGTTTATTTGGATTGGAAAAATATTTATTTGATCAGAAAAATGTTTAATTGGATTGGAAAAATGTTTATTTGGATTAGAAAAATGTTTATTTGGATTGAAAAAATGTTTATTTGGATTGGAAAAATGTTTATTTGGATTGAAAAAATGTTTATTTGGTCAGAAAAATGTTTATTTGGATTGGAAAAATATTTATTTGATCAGAAAAATGTTTAATTGGATTGGAAATATGTTTATTTGGATTGAAAAAATGTTTATTTGATCAGAAAAATGTTTAATTGGTTTGGAAAAATGTTTATTTGGATTGAAAAAATGTTTATTTGATCAGAAAAATGTTTATTTGGTTCGGAAAAATATTTATTTAGTTGAGAAAAATCTTTAATTGGATTGGAAAAATATTTATTTAGATTGGAAAAATGTTTATGTGGATTGAAAAAATGTTTATTTGATCAGAAAAATGTTTAATTGGATTGGAAAAATGTTTTTTTGAATTGAAAAAATGTTTATTTGATCAGAAAAATGTTTAATTGGATTGGAAAAATGTTTATTTGGATTGGAAAAATGTTTATTTGGATTGGAAAAATATTTATTTGATCAGAAAAATGTTTAATTGGATTGGAAAAATGTTTATTTGGATTGAAAAAATGTTTATTTGATCAGAAAAATGTTTAATTGGTTTGGAAAAATGTTTATTTGGATTGGAAAAATGTTTATTTGGATTGGAAAAATGTTTATTCGGATTGAAAAAATGTTTATTTGATCAGAAAAATGTTTTATTGGATTGTAAAAATGTTTATTTGAATTGGAAAATTGTTTATTTGGATCGAAAAAATGTTTATTTGATCAGAAAAATGTTTAATTGGATTGGAAAAATGTTTAATTGGATTGGAAAAATGTATATTTGGATTGGAATAATGTTTATTTGATCAGAAAAATGTTTAATTGGATTGGAAAAATGTTTATTTGGATTGAAAAAATGTTTATTTGATCAGAAAAATGTTTAATAGGATTGGAAAAATGTTTATTTGGATTGAAAAAATGTTTATTTGATCAGAAAAATGTTTAATTCGATTGGAAAAATGTTTTTTTGGATTGAAAAAATGTTTATTTGATCAGAAAAATGTTTAATTGGATTGGAAAAATGTTTATTTGGATTGGAAAAATGTTTATTTGGATTGGAAAAATATTTATTTGATCAGAAAAATGTTTAATTGGATTGGAAAAATGTTTATTTGGATTGAAAAAATGTTTATTTGATCAGAAAAATGTTTAATTGGTTTGGAAAAATGTTTATTTGGATTGGAAAAATGTTTATTTGGATTGAAAAAATATTTATTTGATCAGAACAATGATTAATTGGATTGGAAAAATGTTTATTTGGATTGGAAAAATGTTTATTTGGATTGAAAAAATGTTTATTTGATCAGAAAAATGTTTAATTGGATTGTAACAATGTTTATTTGGATTGGAAAAATGTTTATTTTGATTGAAAAAATGTGTATTTGATTAGCAAAATGTTTAATTGGATTGGAAAAATGTTTATTTCGATTGAAAAATGTTTATTAGGTTCGGAAAAATATTTATTTAATTTAGAAAAATCTTTAATTGGATTGGAAAAATATTTATTTGATCAGAAAAATGTTTAATTGGATTGGAAAAATGTTTATTTGGATTGAAAAAATGTTTATTTGATCAGAAAAATTTTTAATTGGATTGAAAAAATGTTTAGTTGATCAGAAAAATGTTTAATTGGATTGGAAAAATGTTTATTTGGATTGAAAAAATGTTTATTTGGATTGAAAAAATGTTTATTTGATCAGTAAAATGTTTAATTGGATTGGAAAAATGTTTATTTGGATTGAAAAAATGTTTATTTGGATTGAAAAAATGTTTATTTGATCAGAAAAATTTTTAATTGTATTGGAAAAATGTTTAATTGGATTGGAAAAATGTTTATTTGGATTGGAAAAATGTTTATTTGGATTGGAAAAATGTTTATTTGGAGTGAAAAAATGTTTATTTGGATTGGAAAAATGTTTATTTGGATTGAAAAAAATGTTTATTTGGATTGAAAAAATGTTTATTTGATCAGAAAAATGTTTATTTGGATTGGAAAAATGTTTATTTGGATTGAAAAAATGTTTATTTGATCAGAAAAATGTTTAATTGGATTGGAAAAATGTTTAATTGGATTGGAAAAATGTTTATTTGGATTGGAATAATGTTTATTTGATCAGAAAAAAGTTTAATTGGATTGGAAAAATGTTTATTTGGATTGGAAAAATGTTTATTTGGATTGAAAAAATATTTATTTGATCAAAAAAATGTTTAATTGGATTGGAAAAATGTTTATTTGGATTGGAAAAATGTTTATTTGATCAGAAAAATTTTTATTTGGATTGGAAAAATGTTTATTTGGATTGGAAAAATATTTATTTGATCAGAAAAATTTTTAATTGGATTGGAAAAATGTTTATTTGGATTGGAAAAATGTTTATTTGGATTGGAAAAATGTTTATTTGATCAGAAAAATTTTTAATTGGATTGGAAAAATGTTTATTTGGATTGGAAAAATGTTTATTTGATCAGAAAAATGTTTAATTGGATTGGAAAAATGTTGATTTGGATTGGAAAAATGTTTATTTGTATTGAAAAAATGTTTATTTCGATTGAAAAATGTTTATTTGGTTCGGAAAAATATTTATTTAGTTTAGAAAAATATTTAATTGGATTGGAAAAATCTTTAATTGGATTGGAAAAATGTTTATTGGGATTGGAAAAATGTTTATTTGGATTGAAAAAATGTTTATTTGATCAGAAAAATTTTTAATTGGATTGAAAAAATGTTTATTTGATCAGAAAAATGTTTAATTGGCATGGAAAAATGTTTATTTGGATTGAAAAAATGTTTATTTGGATTGAAAAAATGTTTATTTGATCAGAAAAATGTTTAATTGGATTGGAAAAATGTTTATTTGGATTGAAAAAATGTTTATTTGAATTGAAAAAATGTTTATTTGATCAGAAAAATTTTTAATTGTATTGGAAAAATGTTTAATTGGATTGGAAAAATGTTTATTTGGATTGGAAAAATGTTTATTTGGATTGAAAAAATGTTTATTTGATCAGAAAAATGTTTAATTGGATTGTAAAAATGTTTATTTGGATTGGAAAAATGTTTATTTTGATTGAAAAAATGTGTATTTGATCAGCAAAATGTTTAATTGGATTGGAAAAATGTTTATTTCGATTGAAAAATGTTTATTAGGTTCGGAAAAATATTTATTTAATTTAGAAAAATCTTTAATTGGATTGGAAAAATGTTTATTTGGATTGGAAAAATGTTTATTTGGATTGAAAAAATGTTTCTTTGATCAGAAAAATTTTTATTTGGATTGGAAAAATGTTTATTTGGATTGAAAAAATGTTTATTTGGATTGAAAAAATGTTTATTTGATCAGAAAAATGTTTAATTGGATTGGAATGTTTATTTGGATTGGAAAAATGTTTATTTGGATTGAAAAAATGTTTATTTGACCAGAAAAATGTTTAATTGGATTGGAAAAATGTTTATTTGGATTGGAAAAATGTTTATTTGGATTGGAAAAATATTTATTTGATCAGAAAAATGTTTAATTGGATTGGAAAAATGTTTATTTGGATTGAAAAAATGTTTATTTGATCAGAAAAATGTTTAATTGGTTTGGAAAAATGTTTATTTGGATTGGAAAAATGTTTATTTGGATTGGAAAAATGTTTATTTGGATTGAAAAAATGTTTATTTGATCAGAAAAATGTTTAATTGGATTGTAAAAATGTTTATTTGGATTATTTGGATTGGAAAAATGTTTATTTGGATTGAAAAAATGTTTATTTGATCAGAAAAATGTTTAATTGGATTGAAAAAATGTTTAATTGGATTGGAAAAATGTTTATTTGGATTGGAATAATGTTTATTTGATCAGAAAAATGTTTAATTGGATTGGAAAAATGTTTATTTGGATTGAAAAAATGTTTATTTGGATTGAAAAAATGTTTATTTGATCAGAAAAATGTTTAATTGGATTGGAAAAATGTTTATTTGGATTGGAAAAATGTTTATTTGATCAGAAAAATTTTTAATTGGATTGGAAAAATGTTTATTTGGATTGGAAAAATATTTATTTGATCAGAAAAATGTTTAATTGGATTGGAAAAATGTTTATTTGGATTGGAAAAATGTTTATTTGGATTGAAAAAATGTTTATTTGATCAGAAAAATTTTTAATTGTATTGGAAAAATGTTTATTTGGATTGGAAAAATGTTTATTTGGATTGGAAAAATGTTTATTTGGATTGAAAAAATGTTTATTTGGATTGGAAAAATGTTTATTTGGATTGAAAAAATGTTTATTTGGAGTGCAAAAATGTTTATTTGATCAGAAAAATGTTTAATTGGATTGGAATGTTTATTTGGATTGGAAAAATGTTTATTTGGATTGAAAAAATGTTTATTTGACCAGA
This sequence comes from Dilophus febrilis, assembly GCA_958336335.1. Classification (NCBI taxonomy): domain Eukaryota; kingdom Metazoa; phylum Arthropoda; class Insecta; order Diptera; family Bibionidae; genus Dilophus; species Dilophus febrilis. The sequence goes on from OY284473.1 coordinate 20,777,476, forward strand.
AAAATGTTTAATTGGATTGGAAAAATGTTTATTTGGATTGGAAAAATGTTTATTTGGATTGGAAAAATATTTATTTGATCAGAAAAATGTTTAATTGGATTGGAAAAATGTTTATTTGGATTGAAAAAATGTTTATTTGATCAGAAAAATGTTTAATTGGTTTGGAAAAATGTTTATTTGGATTGGAAAAATGTTTATTTGGATTGGAAAAATGTTTATTTGGATTGAAAAAATGTTTATTTGATCAGAAAAATGTTTAATTGGATTGTAAAAATGTTTATTTGGATTATTTGGATTGGAAAAATGTTTATTTGGATTGAAAAAATGTTTATTTGATCAGAAAAAAGTTTAATTGGATTGAAAAAATGTTTAATTGGATTGGAAAAATGTTTATTTGGATTGGAATAATGTTTATTTGATCAGAAAAATGTTTAATTGGATTGGAAAAATGTTTATTTGGATTGGAAAAATGTTTATTTGGATTCAAAAAATATTTATTTGATCAAAAAAATGTTTAATTGGATTGGAAAAATGTTTATTTGGATTGGAAAAATGTTTATTTGATCAGAAAAATTTTTAATTAGATTGGAAAAATGTTTATTTGGATTGGAAAAATATTTATTTGATCAGAAAAATGTTTAATTGGATTGGAAAAATGTTACTTGGATTGGAAAAATGTTTATTTGGATTGGAAAAATGTTTATTTGGATTGAAAAAATATTAATTGGATTGGAAAAATGTTTATTTGGATTGGAAAAATGTTTATTTGGATTGGAAAAATGTTTATTTGATCAGAAAAATTTTTAATTGGATTGGAAAAATGTTTATTTGCATTGGAAAAATGTTTATTTGATCAGAAAAATGTTTAATTGGATTGGAAAAATGTTGATTTGGATTGGAAAAATGTTTATTTGGATTGAAAAAATGTTTATTTCGATTGAAAAATGTTTATTTGGTTCGGAAAAATATTTATTTAGTTTAGAAAAATATTTAATTGGATTGGAAAAATCTTTAATTGGATTGGAAAAATGTTTATTGGGATTGGAAAAATGTTTATTTGGATTGAAAAAATGTTTATTTGATCAGAAAAATTTTTAATTGGATTGAAAAAATGTTTAGTTGATCAGAAAAATGTTTAATTGGATTGGAAAAATGTTTATTTGGATTGAAAAAATGTTTATTTGGATTGAAAAAATGTTTATTTGATCAGTAAAATGTTTAATTGGATTGGAAAAATGTTTATTTGGATTGAAAAAATGTTTATTTGGATTGAAAAAATGTTTATTTGATCAGAAAAATGTTTATTTGGATTGGAAAAATGTTTATTTGGATTGAAAAAATGTTTATTTGATCAGAAAAATGTTTAATTGGATTGGAAAAATGTTTAATTGGATTGGAAAAATGTTTATTTGGATTGGAATAATGTTTATTTGATCAGAAAAAAGTTTAATTGGATTGGAAAAATGTTTATTTGGATTGGAAAAATGTTTATTTGGATTGAAAAAATATTTATTTGATCAAAAAAATGTTTAATTGGATTGGAAAAATGTTTATTTGGATTGGAAAAATGTTTATTTGATCAGAAAAATTTTTATTTGGATTGGAAAAATGTTTATTTGGATTGGAAAAATATTTATTTGATCAGAAAAATTTTTAATTGGATTGGAAAAATGTTTATTTGGATTGGAAAAATGTTTATTTGGATTGGAAAAATGTTTATTTGATCAGAAAAATTTTTAATTGGATTGGAAAAATGTTTATTTGGATTGGAAAAATGTTTATTTGATCAGAAAAATGTTTAATTGGATTGGAAAAATGTTGATTTGGATTGGAAAAATGTTTATTTGTATTGAAAAAATGTTTATTTCGATTGAAAAATGTTTATTTGGTTCGGAAAAATATTTATTTAGTTTAGAAAAATATTTAATTGGATTGGAAAAATCTTTAATTGGATTGGAAAAATGTTTATTGGGATTGGAAAAATGTTTATTTGGATTGAAAAAATGTTTATTTGATCAGAAAAATTTTTAATTGGATTGAAAAAATGTTTATTTGATCAGAAAAATGTTTAATTGGCATGGAAAAATGTTTATTTGGATTGAAAAAATGTTTATTTGGATTGAAAAAATGTTTATTTGATCAGAAAAATGTTTAATTGGATTGGAAAAATGTTTATTTGGATTGAAAAAATGTTTATTTGGATTGAAAAAATGTTTATTTGATCAGAAAAATTTTTAATTGTATTGGAAAAATGTTTAATTGGATTGGAAAAATGTTTATTTGGATTGGAAAAATGTTTATTTGGATTGAAAAAATGTTTATTTGATCAGAAAAATGTTTAATTGGATTGTAAAAATGTTTATTTGGATTGGAAAAATGTTTATTTTGATTGAAAAAATGTGTATTTGATCAGCAAAATGTTTAATTGGATTGGAAAAATGTTTATTTCGATTGAAAAATGTTTATTAGGTTCGGAAAAATATTTATTTAATTTAGAAAAATTTTTAATTGGATTGGAAAAATGTTTATTTGGATTGGAAAAATGTTTATTTGGATTGAAAAAATGTTTCTTTGATCAGAAAAATTTTTAATTGGATTGGAAAAATGTTTATTTGGATTGGAAAAATATTTATTTGATCAGAAAAATGTTTAATTGGATTGGAAAAATGTTTATTTGGATTAGAAAAATGTTTATTTGGATTGAAAAAATGTTTATTTGGATTGGAAAAATGTTTATTTGGATTGAAAAAATGTTTATTTGGTCAGAAAAATGTTTATTTGGATTGGAAAAATATTTATTTGATCAGAAAAATGTTTAATTGGATTGGAAATATGTTTATTTGGATTGAAAAAATGTTTATTTGATCAGAAAAATGTTTAATTGGTTTGGAAAAATGTTTATTTGGATTGAAAAAATGTTTATTTGATCAGAAAAATGTTTATTTGGTTCGGAAAAATATTTATTTAGTTGAGAAAAATCTTTAATTGGATTGGAAAAATATTTATTTAGATTGGAAAAATGTTTATGTGGATTGAAAAAATGTTTATTTGATCAGAAAAATGTTTAATTGGATTGGAAAAATGTTTTTTTGAATTGAAAAAATGTTTATTTGATCAGAAAAATGTTTAATTGGATTGGAAAAATGTTTATTTGGATTGGAAAAATGTTTATTTGTATTGGAAAAATATTTATTTGATCAGAAAAATGTTTAATTGGATTGGAAAAATGTTTATTTGGATTGAAAAAATGTTTATTTGATCAGAAAAATGTTTAATTGGTTTGGAAAAATGTTTATTTGGATTGGAAAAATGTTTATTTGGATTGGAAAAATGTTTATTCGGATTGAAAAAATGTTTATTTGATCAGAAAAATGTTTTATTGGATTGTAAAAATGTTTATTTGAATTGGAAAATTGTTTATTTGGATCGAAAAAATGTTTATTTGATCAGAAAAATGTTTAATTGGATTGGAAAAATGTTTAATTGGATTGGAAAAATGTATATTTGGATTGGAATAATGTTTATTTGATCAGAAAAATGTTTAATTGGATTGGAAAAATGTTTATTTGGATTGAAAAAATGTTTATTTGATCAGAAAAATGTTTAATAGGATTGGAAAAATGTTTATTTGGATTGAAAAAATGTTTATTTGATCAGAAAAATGTTTAATTCGATTGGAAAAATGTTTTTTTGGATTGAAAAAATGTTTATTTGATCAGAAAAATGTTTAATTGGATTGGAAAAATGTTTATTTGGATTGGAAAAATGTTTATTTGGATTGGAAAAATATTTATTTGATCAGAAAAATGTTTAATTGGATTGGAAAAATGTTTATTTGGATTGAAAAAATGTTTATTTGATCAGAAAAATGTTTAATTGGTTTGGAAAAATGTTTATTTGGATTGGAAAAATGTTTATTTGGATTGAAAAAATATTTATTTGATCAGAACAATGATTAATTGGATTGGAAAAATGTTTATTTGGATTGGAAAAATGTTTATTTGGATTGAAAAAATGTTTATTTGATCAGAAAAATGTTTAATTGGATTGTAACAATGTTTATTTGGATTGGAAAAATGTTTATTTTGATTGAAAAAATGTGTATTTGATTAGCAAAATGTTTAATTGGATTGGAAAAATGTTTATTTCGATTGAAAAATGTTTATTAGGTTCGGAAAAATATTTATTTAATTTAGAAAAATCTTTAATTGGATTGGAAAAATATTTATTTGATCAGAAAAATGTTTAATTGGATTGGAAAAATGTTTATTTGGATTGAAAAAATGTTTATTTGATCAGAAAAATTTTTAATTGGATTGAAAAAATGTTTAGTTGATCAGAAAAATGTTTAATTGGATTGGAAAAATGTTTATTTGGATTGAAAAAATGTTTATTTGGATTGAAAAAATGTTTATTTGATCAGTAAAATGTTTAATTGGATTGGAAAAATGTTTATTTGGATTGAAAAAATGTTTATTTGGATTGAAAAAATGTTTATTTGATCAGAAAAATTTTTAATTGTATTGGAAAAATGTTTAATTGGATTGGAAAAATGTTTATTTGGATTGGAAAAATGTTTATTTGGATTGGAAAAATGTTTATTTGGAGTGAAAAAATGTTTATTTGGATTGGAAAAATGTTTATTTGGATTGAAAAAAATGTTTATTTGGATTGAAAAAATGTTTATTTGATCAGAAAAATGTTTATTTGGATTGGAAAAATGTTTATTTGGATTGAAAAAATGTTTATTTGATCAGAAAAATGTTTAATTGGATTGGAAAAATGTTTAATTGGATTGGAAAAATGTTTATTTGGATTGGAATAATGTTTATTTGATCAGAAAAAAGTTTAATTGGATTGGAAAAATGTTTATTTGGATTGGAAAAATGTTTATTTGGATTGAAAAAATATTTATTTGATCAAAAAAATGTTTAATTGGATTGGAAAAATGTTTATTTGGATTGGAAAAATGTTTATTTGATCAGAAAAATTTTTATTTGGATTGGAAAAATGTTTATTTGGATTGGAAAAATATTTATTTGATCAGAAAAATTTTTAATTGGATTGGAAAAATGTTTATTTGGATTGGAAAAATGTTTATTTGGATTGAAAAAATATTTATTTGATCAAAAAAATGTTTAATTGGATTGGAAAAATGTTTATTTGGATTGGAAAAATGTTTATTTGATCAGAAAAATGTTTAATTGGATTGGAAAAATGTTGATTTGGATTGGAAAAATGTTTATTTGTATTGAAAAAATGTTTATTTCGATTGAAAAATGTTTATTTGGTTCGGAAAAATATTTATTTAGTTTAGAAAAATATTTAATTGGATTGGAAAAATCTTTAATTGGATTGGAAAAATGTTTATTGGGATTGGAAAAATGTTTATTTGGATTGAAAAAATGTTTATTTGATCAGAAAAATTTTTAATTGGATTGAAAAAATGTTTATTTGATCAGAAAAATGTTTAATTGGCATGGAAAAATGTTTATTTGGATTGAAAAAATGTTTATTTGGATTGAAAAAATGTTTATTTGATCAGAAAAATGTTTAATTGGATTGGAAAAATGTTTATTTGGATTGAAAAAATGTTTATTTGGATTGAAAAAATGTTTATTTGATCAGAAAAATTTTTAATTGTATTGGAAAAATGTTTAATTGGATTGGAAAAATGTTTATTTGGATTGGAAAAATGTTTATTTGGATTGAAAAAATGTTTATTTGATCAGAAAAATGTTTAATTGGATTGTAAAAATGTTTATTTGGATTGGAAAAATGTTTATTTTGATTGAAAAAATGTGTATTTGATCAGCAAAATGTTTAATTGGATTGGAAAAATGTTTATTTCGATTGAAAAATGTTTATTAGGTTCGGAAAAATATTTATTTAATTTAGAAAAATCTTTAATTGGATTGGAAAAATGTTTATTTGGATTGGAAAAATGTTTATTTGGATTGAAAAAATGTTTCTTTGATCAGAAAAATTTTTAATTGGATTGGAAAAATGTTTATTTGGATTGGAAAAATATTTATTTGATCAGAAAAATGTTTAATTGGATTGGAAAAATGTTTATTTGGATTAGAAAAATGTTTATTTGGATTGAAAAAATGTTTATTTGGATTGGAAAAATGTTTATTTGGATTGAAAAAATGTTTATTTGGTCAGAAAAATGTTTATTTGGATTGGAAAAATATTTATTTGATCAGAAAAATGTTTAATTGGATTGGAAATATGTTTATTTGGATTGAAAAAATGTTTATTTGATCAGAAAAATGTTTAATTGGTTTGGAAAAATGTTTATTTGGATTGAAAAAATGTTTATTTGATCAGAAAAATGTTTATTTGGTTCGGAAAAATATTTATTTAGTTGAGAAAAATCTTTAATTGGATTGGAAAAATATTTATTTAGATTGGAAAAATGTTTATGTGGATTGAAAAAATGTTTATTTGATCAGAAAAATGTTTAATTGGATTGGAAAAATGTTTTTTTGAATTGAAAAAATGTTTATTTGATCAGAAAAATGTTTAATTGGATTGGAAAAATGTTTATTTGGATTGGAAAAATGTTTATTTGGATTGGAAAAATATTTATTTGATCAGAAAAATGTTTAATTGGATTGGAAAAATGTTTATTTGGATTGAAAAAATGTTTATTTGATCAGAAAAATGTTTAATTGGTTTGGAAAAATGTTTATTTGGATTGGAAAAATGTTTATTTGGATTGGAAAAATGTTTATTCGGATTGAAAAAATGTTTATTTGATCAGAAAAATGTTTTATTGGATTGTAAAAATGTTTATTTGAATTGGAAAATTGTTTATTTGGATCGAAAATATGTTTATTTGATCAGAAAAATGTTTAATTGGATTGGAAAAATGTTTAATTGGATTGGAAAAATGTTTATTTGGATTGGAATAATGTTTATTTGATCAGAAAAATGTTTAATTGGATTGGAAAAATGTTTATTTGGATTGAAAAAATGTTTATTTGATCAGAAAAATGTTTAATAGGATTGGAAAAATGTTTATTTGGATTGAAAAAATGTTTATTTGATCAGAAAAATGTTTAATTCGATTGGAAAAATGTTTTTTTGGATTGAAAAAATGTTTATTTGATCAGAAAAATGTTTAATTGGATTGGAAAAATGTTTATTTGGATTGAAAAAATGTTTATTTGATCAGAAAAATGTTTAATTGGTTTGGAAAAATGTTTATTTGGATTGGAAAAATGTTTATTTGGATTAAAAAAATATTTATTTGATCAGAACAATGATTAATTGGATTGGAAAAATGTTTATTTGGATTGGAAAAATGTTTATTTGGATTGAAAAAATGTTTATTTGATCAGAAAAATGTTTAATTGGATTGTAACAATGTTTATTTGGATTGGAAAAATGTTTATTTTGATTGAAAAAATGTGTATTTGATTAGCAAAATGTTTAATTGGATTGGAAAAATGTTTATTTCGATTGAAAAATGTTTATTAGGTTCGGAAAAATATTTATTTAATTTAGAAAAATCTTTAATTGGATTGGAAAAATATTTATTTGATCAGAAAAATGTTTAATTGGATTGGAAAAATGTTTATTTGGATTGAAAAAATGTTTATTTGATCAGAAAAATTTTTAATTGGATTGAAAAAATGTTTAGTTGATCAGAAAAATGTTTAATTGGATTGGAAAAATGTTTATTTGGATTGAAAAAATGTTTATTTGGATTGAAAAAATGTTTATTTGATCAGTAAAATGTTTAATTGGATTGGAAAAATGTTTATTTGGATTGAAAAAATGTTTATTTGGATTGAAAAAATGTTTATTTGATCAGAAAAATTTTTAATTGTATTGGAAAAATGTTTAATTGGATTGGAAAAATGTTTATTTGGATTGGAAAAATGTTTATTTGGATTGGAAAAATGTTTATTTGGAGTGAAAAAATGTTTATTTGGATTGGAAAAATGTTTATTTGGATTGAAAAAAATGTTTATTTGGATTGAAAAAATGTTTATTTGATCAGAAAAATGTTTATTTGGATTGGAAAAATGTTTATTTGGATTGAAAAAATGTTTATTTGATCAGAAAAATGTTTAATTGGATTGGAAAAATGTTTAATTGGATTGGAAAAATGTTTATTTGGATTGGAATAATGTTTATTTGATCAGAAAAAAGTTTAATTGGATTGGAAAAATGTTTATTTGGATTGGAAAAATGTTTATTTGGATTGAAAAAATATTTATTTGATCAAAAAAATGTTTAATTGGATTGGAAAAATGTTTATTTGGATTGGAAAAATGTTTATTTGATCAGAAAAATTTTTATTTGGATTGGAAAAATGTTTATTTGGATTGGAAAAATATTTATTTGATCAGAAAAATTTTTAATTGGATTGGAAAAATGTTTATTTGGATTGGAAAAATGTTTATTTGGATTGAAAAAATATTTATTTGATCAAAAAAATGTTTAATTGGATTGGAAAAATGTTTATTTGGATTGGAAAAATGTTTATTTGATCAGAAAAATGTTTAATTGGATTGGAAAAATGTTGATTTGGATTGGAAAAATGTTTATTTGTATTGAAAAAATGTTTATTTCGATTGAAAAATGTTTATTTGGTTCGGAAAAATATTTATTTAGTTTAGAAAAATATTTAATTGGATTGGAAAAATCTTTAATTGGATTGGAAAAATGTTTATTGGGATTGGAAAAATGTTTATTTGGATTGAAAAAATGTTTATTTGATCAGAAAAATTTTTAATTGGATTGAAAAAATGTTTATTTGATCAGAAAAATGTTTAATTGGCATGGAAAAATGTTTATTTGGATTGAAAAAATGTTTATTTGGATTGAAAAAATGTTTATTTGATCAGAAAAATGTTTAATTGGATTGGAAAAATGTTTATTTGGATTGAAAAAATGTTTATTTGGATTGAAAAAATGTTTATTTGATCAGAAAAATTTTTAATTGTATTGGAAAAATGTTTAATTGGATTGGAAAAATGTTTATTTGGATTGGAAAAATGTTTATTTGGATTGAAAAAATGTTTATTTGATCAGAAAAATGTTTAATTGGATTGTAAAAATGTTTATTTGGATTGGAAAAATGTTTATTTTGATTGAAAAAATGTGTATTTGATCAGCAAAATGTTTAATTGGATTGGAAAAATGTTTATTTCGATTGAAAAATGTTTATTAGGTTCGGAAAAATATTTATTTAATTTAGAAAAATCTTTAATTGGATTGGAAAAATGTTTATTTGGATTGGAAAAATGTTTATTTGGATTGAAAAAATGTTTCTTTGATCAGAAAAATTTTTAATTGGATTGGAAAAATGTTTATTTGGATTGGAAAAATATTTATTTGATCAGAAAAATGTTTAATTGGATTGGAAAAATGTTTATTTGGATTAGAAAAATGTTTATTTGGATTGAAAAAATGTTTATTTGGATTGGAAAAATGTTTATTTGGATTGAAAAAATGTTTATTTGGTCAGAAAAATGTTTATTTGGATTGGAAAAATATTTATTTGATCAGAAAAATGTTTAATTGGATTGGAAATATGTTTATTTGGATTGAAAAAATGTTTATTTGATCAGAAAAATGTTTAATTGGTTTGGAAAAATGTTTATTTGGATTGAAAAAATGTTTATTTGATCAGAAAAATGTTTATTTGGTTCGGAAAAATATTTATTTAGTTGAGAAAAATCTTTAATTGGATTGGAAAAATATTTATTTAGATTGGAAAAATGTTTATGTGGATTGAAAAAATGTTTATTTGATCAGAAAAATGTTTAATTGGATTGGAAAAATGTTTTTTTGAATTGAAAAAATGTTTATTTGATCAGAAAAATGTTTAATTGGATTGGAAAAATGTTTATTTGGATTGGAAAAATGTTTATTTGGATTGGAAAAATATTTATTTGATCAGAAAAATGTTTAATTGGATTGGAAAAATGTTTATTTGGATTGAAAAAATGTTTATTTGATCAGAAAAATGTTTAATTGGTTTGGAAAAATGTTTATTTGGATTGGAAAAATGTTTATTTGGATTGGAAAAATGTTTATTCGGATTGAAAAAATGTTTATTTGATCAGAAAAATGTTTTATTGGATTGTAAAAATGTTTATTTGAATTGGAAAATTGTTTATTTGGATCGAAAAAATGTTTATTTGATCAGAAAAATGTTTAATTGGATTGGAAAAATGTTTAATTGGATTGGAAAAATGTTTATTTGGATTGGAATAATGTTTATTTGATCAGAAAAATGTTTAATTGGATTGGAAAAATGTTTATTTGGATTGAAAAAATGTTTATTTGATCAGAAAAATGTTTAATAGGATTGGAAAAATGTTTATTTGGATTGAAAAAATGTTTATTTGATCAGAAAAATGTTTAATTCGATTGGAAAAATGTTTTTTTGGATTGAAAAAATGTTTATTTGATCAGAAAAATGTTTAATTGGATTGGAAAAATGTTTATTTGGATTGGAAAAATGTTTATTTGGATTGGAAAAATATTTATTTGATCAGAAAAATGTTTAATTGGATTGGAAAAATGTTTATTTGGATTGAAAAAATGTTTATTTGATCAGAAAAATGTTTAATTGGTTTGGAAAAATGTTTATTTGGATTGGAAAAATGTTTATTTGGATTAAAAAAATATTTATTTGATCAGAACAATGATTAATTGGATTGGAAAAATGTTTATTTGGATTGGAAAAATGTTTATTTGGATTGAAAAAATGTTTATTTGATCAGAAAAATGTTTAATTGGATTGTAACAATGTTTATTTGGATTGGAAAAATGTTTATTTTGATTGAAAAAATGTGTATTTGATTAGCAAAATGTTTAATTGGATTGGAAAAATGTTTATTTCGATTGAAAAATGTTTATTAGGTTCGGAAAAATATTTATTTAATTTAGAAAAATCTTTAATTGGATTGGAAAAATATTTATTTGATCAGAAAAATGTTTAATTGGATTGGAAAAATGTTTATTTGGATTGGAAAAATGTTTATTTGGATTGAAAAAATGTTTATTTGGATTGGAAAAATGTTTATTTGGATTGAAAAATGTTTATTTGATCAGAACAATATTTAATTGGATTGGAAAAATGTTTATTTGGATTGGAAAAATATTTATTTGATTAGAAAAATGTTTAATTGGATTGGAAAAATGTTTATTTGGATTGGAAAAATGTTTATTTGGATTGAAAAAATGTTTATTTGGATTGGAAAAATGTTTATTTGGATTGAAAAAATGTTTATTTGATCAGAAAAATGTTTAATTGGATTGGAAAAATGTTTATTTGGATTGGAAAAATGTTTATTTGGATTGAAAAAATGTTTATTTGATCAGAAAAATGTTTAATTGGATTGGAAAAATGTTTATTTGGATTGGAAAAATGTTTATTTGGTTTGAAAAAATGTTTATTTTATCAGAAAAATGTTTAATTGCATTGGAAAAATGTTTATTTGGATTGGAAAAATGTTTATTTGGATTGAAAAAATGTTTATTTGGATTCAAAAAATGTTTATTTGATCAGAAAAATGTTTAATTGGATTGGAAAAATGTTTATTTGGATTGGAAAAATATTTATTTGGATTGGAAAAATGTTTATTTGGATTGAAAAAATGTTTATTTGGATTGGAAAAATGTTTAATTGGATTGGAAAAATGTTTATTTGGATTGGAAAAATGTTTATTTGGATTGAAAAAATGTTTATTTCGATTGAAAAATGTTTATTTGGTTCGGAAAAATATTTATTTAATTTAGAAAAATCTTTAATTGGATTGGAAAAATCTTTAATTGGATTGGAAAAATGTTTATTTGGATTGGAAAAATATTTATTTGATCAGAAAAATGTTTAATTGGATTGGAAAAATGTTTATTTGGATTGGAAAAATGTTTATTTGGATTGAAAAAATGTTTATTTGGATTGGAAAAATGTTTAATTGGATTGGAAAAATGTTTATTTGGATTGGAAAAATGTTTATTTGGATTGAAAAAATGTTTATTTGATAAGAAAAATTTTTAATTGGATTGGAAAAATGTTTATTTGATCAGAAAAATGTTTATTTGGTTCGGAAAAATATTTATTTAATTTAGAAAAATCTTTAATTGGATTGGAAAAATCTTTAATTGGATTGGAAAAATGTTTATTTGGATTGGAAAAATATTTATTTGATCAGAAAAATGTTTAATTGGATTGGAAAAATGTTTATTTGGATTGGAAAAATGTTTATTTGGATTGAAAAAATGTTTATTTGGATTGGAAAAATGTTTAATTGGATGAAAAATGTTTATTTGGATTGGAAAAATGTTTATTTGGATTGAAAAAATGTTTATTTGATAAGAAAAATTTTTAATTGGATTGGAAAAATATTTATTTGATCAGAAAAATGTTTAATTGGATTGGAAAAATGTTTATTTGGATTGGAAAAATGTTTATTTGGATTGAAAAAATGTTTAATTGATCAGAAAAATGTTTAATTGGATTGGAAAAATGTTTATTTGGATTGGAAAAATTTTTAATTGGATTGGAAAAATGTTTATTTGGATTGGAAAAATATTTATTTGGATTGAAAAAATGTTTATTTGGATTGAAAAAATGTTTATTTGGATTGGAAAAATGTTTAATTGGATTGGAAAAATGTTTATTTGGATTGGAAAAATGTTTATTTGGATTGAAAAAATGTTTATTTCGATTGAAAAATGTTTATTTGGTTCGGAAAAATATTTATTTAATTTAGAAAAATCTTTAATTGGATTGGAAAAATCTTTAATTGGATTGGAAAAATGTTTATTTGGATTGGAAAAATATTTATTTGACCAGAAAAATGTTTAATTGGATTGGAAAAATGTTTATTTGGATTGGAAAAATATTTATTTGATTAGAAAAATGTTTAATTGGATTGGAAAAATGTTTATTTGGATTGGAAAAATGTTTATTTGGATTGAAAAAATGTTTATTTGGATTGGAAAAATCTTTAATTGGATTGGAAAAATATTTATTTGATCAGAAAAATGTTTAATTGGATTGGAAAAATGTTTATTTGGATTGGAAAAATGTTTATTTGGATTAAAAAAATGTTTATTTGATCAGAAAAATGTTTAATTGGATTGGAAAAATGTTTATTTGGATTGGAAAAATGTTTATTTGAATTGAAAAAATGTTTATTTGGATTGAAAAAATGTTTATTTGATCAGAAAAATGTTTAATTGGATTGGAAAAATGTTTATTTGGATTGGAAAAATGTTTATTTGGATTGAAAAAATGTTTATTTGATAAGAAAAATTTTTAATTGGATTGGAAAAATGTTTATTTGATCAGAAAAATGTTTATTTGGTTCGGAAAAATATTTATTTAATTTAGAAAAATCTTTAATTGGATTGGAAAAATCTTTAAATGGATTGGAAAAATGTTTATTTGGATTGGAAAAATATTTATTTGATCAGAAAAATGTTTAATTGGATTGGAAAAATGTTTATTTGGATTGGAAAAATGTTTATTTGGATTGGAAAAATGTTTATTTGGATTGAAAAAATGTTTATTTGGATTGGAAAAATGTTTATTTGGATTGAAAAATGTTTATTTGATCAGAACAATATTTAATTGGATTGGAAAAATGTTTATTTGGATTGGAAAAATATTTATTTGATTAGAAAAATGTTTAATTGGATTGGAAAAATGTTTATTTGGATTGGAAAAATGTTTATTTGGATTGAAAAAATGTTTATTTGGATTGGAAAAATGTTTATTTGGATTGAAAAAATGTTTATTTGATCAGAAAAATGTTTAATTGGATTGGAAAAATGTTTATTTGGATTGGAAAAATTTTTAATTGGATTGGAAAAATATTTATTTGATCAGAAAAATGTTTAATTGGATTGGAAAAATGTTTATTTGGATTGGAAAAATGTTTATTTGGATTAAAAAAATGTTTATTTGATCAGAAAAATGTTTAATTGGATTGGAAAAATGTTTATTTGGATTGGAAAAATGTTTATTTGGATTGAAAAAATGTTTATTTGATCAGAAAAATGTTTAATTGGATTGGAAAAATGTTTATTTGGATTGGAAAAATGTTTATTTGGATTGAAAAAATGTTTATTTGATCAGAAAAATGTTTAATTGGATTGGAAAAATGTTTATTTGGATTGGAAAAATGTTTATTTGGATTGAAAAAATGTTTATTTGATCAGAAAAATGTTTAATTGGATTGGAAAAATGTTTATTTGGATTGGAAAAATGTTTATTTGGTTTGAAAAAATGTTTATTTTATCAGAAAAATGTTTAATTGCATTGGAAAAATGTTTATTTGGATTGGAAAAATGTTTATTTGGATTGAAAAAATGTTTATTTGGATTGAAAAAATGTTTATTTGATCAGAAAAATGTTTAATTGGATTGGAAAAATGTTTATTTGGATTGGAAAAATGTTTATTTGGATTGAAAAAATGTTTATTTGATAAGAAAAATTTTTAATTGGATTGGAAAAATGTTTATTTGATCAGAAAAATGTTTATTTGGTTCGGAAAAATATTTATTTAATTTAGAAAAATCTTTAATTGGATTGGAAAAATCTTTAATTGGATTGGAAAAATGTTTATTTGGATTGGAAAAATATTTATTTGATCAGAAAAATGTTTAATTGGATTGGAAAAATGTTTATTTGGATTGGAAAAATGTTTATTTGGATTAAAAAAATGTTTATTTGATCAGAAAAATGTTTAATTGGATTGGAAAAATGTTTATTTGGATTGGAAAAATGTTTATTTGGATTGAAAAAATGTTTATTTGATCAGAAAAATGTTTAATTGGATTGGAAAAATGTTTATTTGGATTGGAAAAATGTTTATTTGATCAGAAAAATGTTTAATTGGATTGGAAAAATGTTGATTTGGATTGGAAAAATGTTTATTTGTATTGAAAAAATGTTTATTTCGATTGAAAAATGTTTATTTGGTTCGGAAAAATATTTATTTAGTTTAGAAAAATATTTAATTGGATTGGAAAAATCTTTAATTGGATTGGAAAAATGTTTATTGGGATTGGAAAAATGTTTATTTGGATTGAAAAAATGTTTATTTGATCAGAAAAATTTTTAATTGGATTGAAAAAATGTTTATTTGATCAGAAAAATGTTTAATTGGCATGGAAAAATGTTTATTTGGATTGAAAAAATGTTTATTTGGATTGAAAAAATGTTTATTTGATCAGAAAAATGTTTAATTGGATTGGAAAAATGTTTATTTGGATTGAAAAAATGTTTATTTGGATTGAAAAAATGTTTATTTGATCAGAAAAATTTTTAATTGTATTGGAAAAATGTTTAATTGGATTGGAAAAATGTTTATTTGGATTGGAAAAATGTTTATTTGGATTGAAAAAATGTTTATTTGATCAGAAAAATGTTTAATTGGATTGTAAAAATGTTTATTTGGATTGGAAAAATGTTTATTTTGATTGAAAAAATGTGTATTTGATCAGCAAAATGTTTAATTGGATTGGAAAAATGTTTATTTCGATTGAAAAATGTTTATTAGGTTCGGAAAAATATTTATTTAATTTAGAAAAATCTTTAATTGGATTGGAAAAATGTTTATTTGGATTGGAAAAATGTTTATTTGGATTGAAAAAATGTTTCTTTGATCAGAAAAATTTTTAATTGGATTGGAAAAATGTTTATTTGGATTGGAAAAATATTTATTTGATCAGAAAAATGTTTAATTGGATTGGAAAAATGTTTATTTGGATTAGAAAAATGTTTATTTGGATTGAAAAAATGTTTATTTGGATTGGAAAAATGTTTATTTGGATTGAAAAAATGTTTATTTGGTCAGAAAAATGTTTATTTGGATTGGAAAAATATTTATTTGATCAGAAAAATGTTTAATTGGATTGGAAATATGTTTATTTGGATTGAAAAAATGTTTATTTGATCAGAAAAATGTTTAATTGGTTTGGAAAAATGTTTATTTGGATTGAAAAAATGTTTATTTGATCAGAAAAATGTTTATTTGGTTCGGAAAAATATTTATTTAGTTGAGAAAAATCTTTAATTGGATTGGAAAAATATTTATTTAGATTGGAAAAATGTTTATGTGGATTGAAAAAATGTTTATTTGATCAGAAAAATGTTTAATTGGATTGGAAAAATGTTTTTTTGAATTGAAAAAATGTTTATTTGATCAGAAAAATGTTTAATTGGATTGGAAAAATGTTTATTTGGATTGGAAAAATGTTTATTTGGATTGGAAAAATATTTATTTGATCAGAAAAATGTTTAATTGGATTGGAAAAATGTTTATTTGGATTGAAAAAATGTTTATTTGATCAGAAAAATGTTTAATTGGTTTGGAAAAATGTTTATTTGGATTGGAAAAATGTTTATTTGGATTGGAAAAATGTTTATTCGGATTGAAAAAATGTTTATTTGATCAGAAAAATGTTTTATTGGATTGTAAAAATGTTTATTTGAATTGGAAAATTGTTTATTTGGATCGAAAAAATGTTTATTTGATCAGAAAAATGTTTAATTGGATTGGAAAAATGTTTAATTGGATTGGAAAAATGTTTATTTGGATTGGAATAATGTTTATTTGATCAGAAAAATGTTTAATTGGATTGGAAAAATGTTTATTTGGATTGAAAAAATGTTTATTTGATCAGAAAAATGTTTAATAGGATTGGAAAAATGTTTATTTGGATTGAAAAAATGTTTATTTGATCAGAAAAATGTTTAATTCGATTGGAAAAATGTTTTTTTGGATTGAAAAAATGTTTATTTGATCAGAAAAATGTTTAATTGGATTGGAAAAATGTTTATTTGGATTGGAAAAATGTTTATTTGGATTGGAAAAATATTTATTTGATCAGAAAAATGTTTAATTGGATTGGAAAAATGTTTATTTGGATTGAAAAAATGTTTATTTGATCAGAAAAATGTTTAATTGGTTTGGAAAAATGTTTATTTGGATTGGAAAAATGTTTATTTGGATTAAAAAAATATTTATTTGATCAGAACAATGATTAATTGGATTGGAAAAATGTTTATTTGGATTGGAAAAATGTTTATTTGGATTGAAAAAATGTTTATTTGATCAGAAAAATGTTTAATTGGATTGTAACAATGTTTATTTGGATTGGAAAAATGTTTATTTTGATTGAAAAAATGTGTATTTGATTAGCAAAATGTTTAATTGGATTGGAAAAATGTTTATTTCGATTGAAAAATGTTTATTAGGTTCGGAAAAATATTTATTTAATTTAGAAAAATCTTTAATTGGATTGGAAAAATATTTATTTGATCAGAAAAATGTTTAATTGGATTGGAAAAATGTTTATTTGGATTGGAAAAATGTTTATTTGGATTGAAAAAATGTTTATTTGGATTGGAAAAATGTTTATTTGGATTGAAAAATGTTTATTTGATCAGAACAATATTTAATTGGATTGGAAAAATGTTTATTTGGATTGGAAAAATATTTATTTGATTAGAAAAATGTTTAATTGGATTGGAAAAATGTTTATTTGGATTGGAAAAATGTTTATTTGGATTGAAAAAATGTTTATTTGGATTGGAAAAATGTTTATTTGGATTGAAAAAATGTTTATTTGATCAGAAAAATGTTTAATTGGATTGGAAAAATGTTTATTTGGATTGGAAAAATGTTTATTTGGATTGAAAAAATGTTTATTTGATCAGAAAAATGTTTAATTGGATTGGAAAAATGTTTATTTGGATTGGAAAAATGTTTATTTGGTTTGAAAAAATGTTTATTTTATCAGAAAAATGTTTAATTGCATTGGAAAAATGTTTATTTGGATTGGAAAAATGTTTATTTGGATTGAAAAAATGTTTATTTGGATTCAAAAAATGTTTATTTGATCAGAAAAATGTTTAATTGGATTGGAAAAATGTTTATTTGGATTGGAAAAATATTTATTTGGATTGGAAAAATGTTTATTTGGATTGAAAAAATGTTTATTTGGATTGGAAAAATGTTTAATTGGATTGGAAAAATGTTTATTTGGATTGGAAAAATGTTTATTTGGATTGAAAAAATGTTTATTTCGATTGAAAAATGTTTATTTGGTTCGGAAAAATATTTATTTAATTTAGAAAAATCTTTAATTGGATTGGAAAAATCTTTAATTGGATTGGAAAAATGTTTATTTGGATTGGAAAAATATTTATTTGATCAGAAAAATGTTTAATTGGATTGGAAAAATGTTTATTTGGATTGGAAAAATGTTTATTTGGATTGAAAAAATGTTTATTTGGATTGGAAAAATGTTTAATTGGATTGGAAAAATGTTTATTTGGATTGGAAAAATGTTTATTTGGATTGAAAAAATGTTTATTTGATAAGAAAAATTTTTAATTGGATTGGAAAAATGTTTATTTGATCAGAAAAATGTTTATTTGGTTCGGAAAAATATTTATTTAATTTAGAAAAATCTTTAATTGGATTGGAAAAATCTTTAATTGGATTGGAAAAATGTTTATTTGGATTGGAAAAATATTTATTTGATCAGAAAAATGTTTAATTGGATTGGAAAAATGTTTATTTGGATTGGAAAAATGTTTATTTGGATTGAAAAAATGTTTATTTGGATTGGAAAAATGTTTAATTGGATGAAAAATGTTTATTTGGATTGGAAAAATGTTTATTTGGATTGAAAAAATGTTTATTTGATAAGAAAAATTTTTAATTGGATTGGAAAAATATTTATTTGATCAGAAAAATGTTTAATTGGATTGGAAAAATGTTTATTTGGATTGGAAAAATGTTTATTTGGATTGAAAAAATGTTTAATTGATCAGAAAAATGTTTAATTGGATTGGAAAAATGTTTATTTGGATTGGAAAAATTTTTAATTGGATTGGAAAAATGTTTATTTGGATTGGAAAAATATTTATTTGGATTGAAAAAATGTTTATTTGGATTGAAAAAATGTTTATTTGGATTGGAAAAATGTTTAATTGGATTGGAAAAATGTTTATTTGGATTGGAAAAATGTTTATTTGGATTGAAAAAATGTTTATTTCGATTGAAAAATGTTTATTTGGTTCGGAAAAATATTTATTTAATTTAGAAAAATCTTTAATTGGATTGGAAAAATCTTTAATTGGATTGGAAAAATGTTTATTTGGATTGGAAAAATATTTATTTGACCAGAAAAATGTTTAATTGGATTGGAAAAATGTTTATTTGGATTGGAAAAATATTTATTTGATTAGAAAAATGTTTAATTGGATTGGAAAAATGTTTATTTGGATTGGAAAAATGTTTATTTGGATTGAAAAAATGTTTATTTGGATTGGAAAAATCTTTAATTGGATTGGAAAAATATTTATTTGATCAGAAAAATGTTTAATTGGATTGGAAAAATGTTTATTTGGATTGGAAAAATGTTTATTTGGATTAAAAAAATGTTTATTTGATCAGAAAAATGTTTAATTGGATTGGAAAAATGTTTATTTGGATTGGAAAAATGTTTATTTGAATTGAAAAAATGTTTATTTGGATTGAAAAAATGTTTATTTGATCAGAAAAATGTTTAATTGGATTGGAAAAATGTTTATTTGGATTGGAAAAATGTTTATTTGGATTGAAAAAATGTTTATTTGATAAGAAAAATTTTTAATTGGATTGGAAAAATGTTTATTTGATCAGAAAAATGTTTATTTGGTTCGGAAAAATATTTATTTAATTTAGAAAAATCTTTAATTGGATTGGAAAAATCTTTAAATGGATTGGAAAAATGTTTATTTGGATTGGAAAAATATTTATTTGATCAGAAAAATGTTTAATTGGATTGGAAAAATGTTTATTTGGATTGGAAAAATGTTTATTTGGATTGGAAAAATGTTTATTTGGATTGAAAAAATGTTTATTTGGATTGGAAAAATGTTTATTTGGATTGAAAAATGTTTATTTGATCAGAACAATATTTAATTGGATTGGAAAAATGTTTATTTGGATTGGAAAAATATTTATTTGATTAGAAAAATGTTTAATTGGATTGGAAAAATGTTTATTTGGATTGGAAAAATGTTTATTTGGATTGAAAAAATGTTTATTTGGATTGGAAAAATGTTTATTTGGATTGAAAAAATGTTTATTTGATCAGAAAAATGTTTAATTGGATTGGAAAAATGTTTATTTGGATTGGAAAAATTTTTAATTGGATTGGAAAAATATTTATTTGATCAGAAAAATGTTTAATTGGATTGGAAAAATGTTTATTTGGATTGGAAAAATGTTTATTTGGATTAAAAAAATGTTTATTTGATCAGAAAAATGTTTAATTGGATTGGAAAAATGTTTATTTGGATTGGAAAAATGTTTATTTGGATTGAAAAAATGTTTATTTGATCAGAAAAATGTTTAATTGGATTGGAAAAATGTTTATTTGGATTGGAAAAATGTTTATTTGGATTGAAAAAATGTTTATTTGATCAGAAAAATGTTTAATTGGATTGGAAAAATGTTTATTTGGATTGGAAAAATGTTTATTTGGATTGAAAAAATGTTTATTTGATCAGAAAAATGTTTAATTGGATTGGAAAAATGTTTATTTGGATTGGAAAAATGTTTATTTGGTTTGAAAAAATGTTTATTTTATCAGAAAAATGTTTAATTGCATTGGAAAAATGTTTATTTGGATTGGAAAAATGTTTATTTGGATTGAAAAAATGTTTATTTGGATTGAAAAAATGTTTATTTGATCAGAAAAATGTTTAATTGGATTGGAAAAATGTTTATTTGGATTGGAAAAATGTTTATTTGGATTGAAAAAATGTTTATTTGATAAGAAAAATTTTTAATTGGATTGGAAAAATGTTTATTTGATCAGAAAAATGTTTATTTGGTTCGGAAAAATATTTATTTAATTTAGAAAAATCTTTAATTGGATTGGAAAAATCTTTAATTGGATTGGAAAAATGTTTATTTGGATTGGAAAAATATTTATTTGATCAGAAAAATGTTTAATTGGATTGGAAAAATGTTTATTTGGATTGGAAAAATGTTTATTTGGATTAAAAAAATGTTTATTTGATCAGAAAAATGTTTAATTGGATTGGAAAAATGTTTATTTGGATTGGAAAAATGTTTATTTGGATTGAAAAAATGTTTATTTGATCAGAAAAATGTTTAATTGGATTGGAAAAATGTTTATTTGGATTGGAAAAATGTTTATTTGGATTGAAAAAATGTTTATTTGGATTTGAAAAATGTTTATTTGGATTGAAAAAATGTTTATTTGGATTGGAAAAATGTTTATTTGATCAGAAAAATGTTTAATTGGATTGGAAAAATGTTTATTTGGATTGGAAAAATGTTTATTTGGATTGAAAAAATGTTTATTTGATCAGAAAAATGTTTAATTGGATTGGAAAAATGTTTATTTGGATTGGAAAAATGTTTATTTGGTTTGAAAAGATGTTTATTTTATCAGAAAAATGTTTAATTGCATTGGAAAAATGTTTATTTGGATTGGAAAAATGTTTATTTGGATTGAAAAAATGTTTATTTGGATTGAAAAAATGTTTATTTGATCAGAAAAATGTTTAATTGGATTGGAAAAATGTTTATTTGGATTGGAAAAATGTTTATTTGGATTGAAAAAATGTTTATTTGATAAGAAAAATTTTTAATTGGATTGGAAAAATGTTTATTTGATCAGAAAAATGTTTATTTGGTTCGGAAAAATATTTATTTAATTTAGAAAAATCTTTAATTGGATTGGAAAAATCTTTAATTGGATTGGAAAAATGTTTATTTGGATTGGAAAAATATTTATTTGATCAGAAAAATGTTTAATTGGATTGGAAAAATGTTTATTTGGATTGGAAAAATGTTTATTTGGATTAAAAAAATGTTTATTTGATCAGAAAAATGTTTAATTGGATTGGAAAAATGTTTATTTGGATTGGAAAAATGTTTATTTGGATTGAAAAAATGTTTATTTGATCAGAAAAATGTTTAATTGGATTGGAAAAATGTTTATTTGGATTGAAAAAATGTTTATTTGATTAGAAAAATGTTTAATTGGATTGGAAAAATGTTTATTTGGATTGGAAAAATGTTTATTTGGATTGAAAAAATGTTTATTTGGATTGGAAAAATGTTTATTTGGATTGAAAAAATGTTTATTTGATCAGAAAAATGTTTAATTGGATTGGAAAAATGTTTATTTGGATTGGAAAAATCTTTAATTGGATTGGAAAAATATTTATTTGATCAGAAAAATGTTTAATTGGATTGGAAAAATGTTTATTTGGATTGGAAAAATGTTTATTTGGATTAAAAAAATGTTTATTTGATCAGAAAAATGTTTAATTGGATTGGAAAAATGTTTATTTGGATTGGAAAAATGTTTATTTGGATTGAAAAAATGTTTATTTGATCAGAAAAATGTTTAATTGGATTGGAAAAATGTTTATTTGGATTGGAAAAATGTTTATTTGGATTGAAAAAATGTTTATTTGATCAGAAAAATGTTTAATTGGATTGGAAAAATGTTTATTTGGATTGGAAAAATGTTTATTTGGATTGAAAAAATGTTTATTTGATCAGAAAAATGTTTAATTGGATTGGAAAAATGTTTATTTGGATTGGAAAAATGTTTATTTGGTTTGAAAAAATGTTTATTTTATCAGAAAAATGTTTAATTGCATTGGAAAAATGTTTATTTGGATTGGAAAAATGTTTATTTGGATTGAAAAAATGTTTATTTGGATTGAAAAAATGTTTATTTGATCAGAAAAATGTTTAATTGGATTGGAAAAATGTTTATTTGGATTGGAAAAATGTTTATTTGGATTGAAAAAATGTTTATTTGATAAGAAAAATTTTTAATTGGATTGGAAAAATGTTTATTTGATCAGAAAAATGTTTATTTGGTTCGGAAAAATATTTATTTAATTTAGAAAAATCTTTAATTGGATTGGAAAAATCTTTAATTGGATTGGAAAAATGTTTATTTGGATTGGAAAAATATTAATTTGATCAGAAAAATGTTTAATTGGATTGGAAAAATGTTTATTTGGATTGGAAAAATGTTTATTTGGATTAAAAAAATGTTTATTTGATCAGAAAAATGTTTAATTGGATTGGAAAAATGTTTATTTGGATTGGAAAAATGTTTATTTGGATTGAAAAAATGTTTATTTGATCAGAAAAATGTTTAATTGGATTGGAAAAATGTTTATTTGGATTGGAAAAATGTTTATTTGGATTGAAAAAATGTTTATTTGGATTGGAAAAATGTTTATTTGGATTGAAAAAATGTTTATTTGATCAGAAAAATGTTTAATTGGATTGGAAAAATGTTTATTTGGATTGGAAAAATCTTTAATTGGATTGGAAAAATATTTATTTGATCAGAAAAATGTTTAATTGGATTGGAAAAATGTTTATTTGGATTGGAAAAATGTTTATTTGGATTAAAAAAATGTTTATTTGATCAGAAAAATGTTTAATTGGATTGGAAAAATGTTTATTTGGATTGGAAAAATGTTTATTTGGATTGAAAAAATGTTTATTTGATCAGAAAAATGTTTAATTGGATTGGAAAAATGTTTATTTGGATTGGAAAAATGTTTATTTGGATTGAAAAAATGTTTATTTGATCAGAAAAATGTTTAATTGGATTGGAAAAATGTTTATTTGGATTGGAAAAATGTTTATTTGGATTGAAAAAATGTTTATTTGATCAGAAAAATGTTTAATTGGATTGGAAAAATGTTTATTTGGATTGGAAAAATGTTTATTTGGTTTGAAAAAATGTTTATTTTATCAGAAAAATGTTTAATTGAATTGGAAAAATGTTTATTTGGATTGGAAAAATGTTTATTTGGATTGAAAAAATGTTTATTTGGATTGAAAAAATGTTTATTTGATCAGAAAAATGTTTAATTGGATTGGAAAAATGTTTATTTGGATTGGAAAAATGTTTATTTGGATTGAAAAAATGTTTATTTGATAAGAAAAATTTTTAATTGGATTGGAAAAATGTTTATTTGATCAGAAAAATGTTTATTTGGTTCGGAAAAATATTTATTTAATTTAGAAAAATCTTTAATTGGATTGGAAAAATCTTTAATTGGATTGGAAAAATGTTTATTTGGATTGGAAAAATATTTATTTGATCAGAAAAATGTTTAATTGGATTGGAAAAATGTTTATTTGGATTGGAAAAATGTTTATTTGGATTGGAAAAATGTTTATTTGGATTGAAAAAATGTTTATTTGATAAGAAAAATTTTTAATTGGATTGGAAAAATGTTTATTTGATCAGAACAATATTTAATTGGATTGGAAAAATGTTTATTTGGATTGGAAAAATATTTATTTGATTAGAAAAATGTTTAATTGGATTGGAAAAATGTTTATTTGGATTGGAAAAATGTTTATTTGGATTGAAAAAATGTTTATTTGGATTGGAAAAATGTTTATTTGGATTGAAAAAATGTTTATTTGATCAGAAAAATGTTTAATTGGATTGGAAAAATGTTTATTTGGATTGGAAAAATCTTTAATTGGATTGGAAAAATATTTATTTGATCAGAAAAATGTTTAATTGGATTGGAAAAATGTTTATTTGGATTGGAAAAATGTTTATTTGGATTAAAAAAATGTTTATTTGATCAGAAAAATGTTTAATTGGATTGGAAAAATGTTTATTTGGATTGGAAAAATGTTTATTTGGATTGAAAAAATGTTTATTTGATCAGAAAAATGTTTAATTGGATTGGAAAAATGTTTATTTGGATTGGAAAAATGTTTATTTGGATTGAAAAAATGTTTATTTGATCAGAAAAATGTTTAATTGGATTGGAAAAATGTTTATTTGGATTGGAAAAATGTTTATTTGGTTTGAAAAAATGTTTATTTTATCAGAAAAATGTTTAATTGCATTGGAAAAATGTTTATTTGGATTGGAAAAATGTTTATTTGGATTGAAAAAATGTTTATTTGGATTGAAAAAATGTTTATTTGATCAGAAAAATGTTTAATTGGATTGGAAAAATGTTTATTTGGATTGGAAAAATGTTTATTTGGATTGAAAAAATGTTTATTTGATAAGAAAAATTTTTAATTGGATTGGAAAAATGTTTATTTGATCAGAAAAATGTTTATTTGGTTCGGAAAAATATTTATTTAATTTAGAAAAATCTTTAATTGGATTGGAAAAATCTTTAATTGGATTGGAAAAATGTTTATTTGGATTGGAAAAATATTTATTTGATCAGAAAAATGTTTAATTGGATTGGAAAAATGTTTATTTGGATTGGAAAAATGTTTATTTGGATTAAAAAAATGTTTATTTGATCAGAAAAATGTTTAATTGGATTGGAAAAATGTTTATTTGGATTGGAAAAATGTTTATTTGGATTGAAAAAATGTTTATTTGATCAGAAAAATGTTTAATTGGATTGGAAAAATGTTTATTTGGATTGAAAAAATGTTTATTTGATTAGAAAAATGTTTAATTGGATTGGAAAAATGTTTATTTGGATTGGAAAAATGTTTATTTGGATTGAAAAAATGTTTATTTGGATTGGAAAAATGTTTATTTGGATTGAAAAAATGTTTATTTGATCAGAAAAATGTTTAATTGGATTGGAAAAATGTTTATTTGGATTGGAAAAATCTTTAATTGGATTGGAAAAATATTTATTTGATCAGAAAAATGTTTAATTGGATTGGAAAAATGTTTATTTGGATTGGAAAAATGTTTATTTGGATTAAAAAAATGTTTATTTGATCAGAAAAATGTTTAATTGGATTGGAAAAATGTTTATTTGGATTGGAAAAATGTTTATTTGGATTGAAAAAATGTTCATTTGATCAGAAAAATGTTTAATTGGATTGGAAAAATGTTTATTTGGATTGGAAAAATGTTTATTTGGATTGAAAAAATGTTTATTTGATCAGAAAAATGTTTAATTGGATTGGAAAAATGTTTATTTGGATTGGAAAAATGTTTATTTGGATTGAAAAAATGTTTATTTGATCAGAAAAATGTTTAATTGGATTGGAAAAATGTTTATTTGGATTGGAAAAATGTTTATTTGGTTTGAAAAAATGTTTATTTTATCAGAAAAATGTTTAATTGCATTGGAAAAATGTTTATTTGGATTGGAAAAATGTTTATTTGGATTGAAAAAATGTTTATTTGGATTGAAAAAATGTTTATTTGATCAGAAAAATGTTTAATTGGATTGGAAAAATGTTTATTTGGATTGGAAAAATGTTTATTTGGATTGAAAAAATGTTTATTTGATAAGAAAAATTTTTAATTGGATTGGAAAAATGTTTATTTGATCAGAAAAATGTTTATTTGGTTCGGAAAAATATTTATTTAATTTAGAAAAATCTTTAATTGGATTGGAAAAATCTTTAATTGGATTGGAAAAATGTTTATTTGGATTGGAAAAATATTTATTTGATCAGAAAAATGTTTAATTGGATTGGAAAAATGTTTATTTGGATTGGAAAAATGTTTATTTGGATTAAAAAAATGTTTATTTGATCAGAAAAATGTTTAATTGGATTGGAAAAATGTTTATTTGGATTGGAAAAATGTTTATTTGGATTGAAAAAATGTTTATTTGATCAAAAAAATGTTTAATTGGATTGGAAAAATGTTTATTTGGATTGGAAAAATGTTTATTTCGATTGAAAAAATGTTTATTTGATCAGAAAAATGTTTAATTGGATTGGAAAAATGTTTATTTGGATTGGAAAAATGTTTATTTGGTTTGAAAAAATGTTTATTTTATCAGAAAAATGTTTAATTGCATTGGAAAAATGTTTATTTGGATTGGAAAAATGTTTATTTGGATTGAAAAAATGTTTATTTGGATTGAAAAAATGTTTATTTGATCAGAAAAATGTTTAATTGGATTGGAAAAATGTTTATTTGGATTGGAAAAATGTTTATTTGGATTGAAAAAATGTTTATTTGATAAGAAAAATTTTTAATTGGATTGGAAAAATGTTTATTTGATCAGAAAAATGTTTATTTGGTTCGGAAAAATATTTATTTAATTTAGAAAAATCTTTAATTGGATTGGAAAAATCTTTAATTGGATTGGAAAAATGTTTATTTGGATTGGAAAAATATTTATTTGATCAGAAAAATGTTTAATTGGATTGGAAAAATGTTTATTTGGATTGGAAAAATGTTTATTTGGATTGGAAAAATGTTTATTTGGATTGAAAAAATGTTTATTTGGATTGGAAAAATGTTTATTTGGATTGAAAAATGTTTATTTGATCAGAACAATATTTAATTGGATTGGAAAAATGTTTATTTGGATTGGAAAAATATTTATTTGATTAGAAAAATGTTTAATTGGATTGGAAAAATGTTTATTTGGATTGGAAAAATGTTTATTTGGATTGAAAAAATGTTTATTTGGATTGGAAAAATGTTTATTTGGATTGAAAAAATGTTTATTTGATCAGAAAAATGTTTAATTGGATTGGAAAAATGTTTATTTGGATTGGAAAAATCTTTAATTGGATTGGAAAAATATTTATTTGATCAGAAAAATGTTTAATTGGATTGGAAAAATGTTTATTTGGATTGGAAAAATGTTTATTTGGATTAAAAAAATGTTTATTTGATCAGAAAAATGTTTAATTGGATTGGAAAAATGTTTATTTGGATTGGAAAAATGTTTATTTGGATTGAAAAAATGTTTATTTGATCAGAAAAATGTTTAATTGGATTGGAAAAATGTTTATTTGGATTGGAAAAATGTTTATTTGGATTGAAAAAATGTTTATTTGATCAGAAAAATGTTTAATTGGATTGGAAAAATGTTTATTTGGATTGGAAAAATGTTTATTTGGTTTGAAAAAATGTTTATTTTATCAGAAAAATGTTTAATTGCATTGGAAAAATGTTTATTTGGATTGGAAAAATGTTTATTTGGATTGAAAAAATGTTTATTTGGATTGAAAAAATGTTTATTTGATCAGAAAAATGTTTAATTGGATTGGAAAAATGTTTATTTGGATTGGAAAAATGTTTATTTGGATTGAAAAAATGTTTATTTGATAAGAAAAATTTTTAATTGGATTGGAAAAATGTTTATTTGATCAGAAAAATGTTTATTTGGTTCGGAAAAATATTTATTTAATTTAGAAAAATCTTTAATTGGATTGGAAAAATCTTTAATTGGATTGGAAAAATGTTTATTTGGATTGGAAAAATATTTATTTGATCAGAAAAATGTTTAATTGGATTGGAAAAATGTTTAATTGGATTGGAAAAATGTTTATTTGGATTGGAAAAATGTTTATTTGGATTGAAAAAATGTTTATTTGGATTGGAAAAATGTTTATTTGGATTGAAAAATGTTTATTTGATCAGAACAATATTTAATTGGATTGGAAAAATGTTTATTTGGATTGGAAAAATATTTATTTGATTAGAAAAATGTTTAATTGGATTGGAAAAATGTTTATTTGGATTGGAAAAATGTTTATTTGGATTGGAAAAATCTTTAATTGGATTGGAAAAATATTTATTTGATCAGAAAAATGTTTAATTGGATTGGAAAAATGTTTATTTGGATTGGAAAAATGTTTATTTGGATTAAAAAAATGTTTATTTGATCAGAAAAATGTTTAATTGGATTGGAAAAATGTTTATTTGGATTGGAAAAATGTTTATTTGGATTGAAAAAATGTTTATTTGATCAGAAAAATGTTTAATTGGATTGGAAAAATGTTTATTTGGATTGGAAAAATGTTTATTTGGATTGAAAAAATGTTTATTTGATCAGAAAAATGTTTAATTGGATTGGAAAAATGTTTATTTGGATTGGAAAAATGTTTATTTGGTTTGAAAAAATGTTTATTTTATCAGAAAAATGTTTAATTGCATTGGAAAAATGTTTATTTGGATTGGAAAAATGTTTATTTGGATTGAAAAAATGTTTATTTGGATTGAAAAAATGTTTATTTGATCAGAAAAATGTTTAATTGGATTGGAAAAATGTTTATTTGGATTGGAAAAATGTTTATTTGGATTGAAAAAATGTTTATTTGATAAGAAAAATTTTTAATTGGATTGGAAAAATGTTTATTTGATCAGAAAAATGTTTAATTGGATTGGAAAAATGTTTATTTGGATTGGAAAAATGTTTATTTGGATTGAAAAAGTGTTTATTTGGATTGGAAAAATGTTTATTTGGATTGAAAAATGTTTATTTGATCAGAAAAATCTTTAATTGGATTGGAAAAATGTTTATTTGATCAGAAAAATGTTTAATTGGATTGGAAAAATGTTTATTTGGATTGGAAAAATGTTTATTTGGATTGAAAAAGTGTTTATTTGGATTGGAAAAATGTTTATTTGGATTGGAAAAATGTTTATTTGGATTGAAAAAATGTTTATTTAAATTGGAAAAATGTTTATTTGGATTGGAAAAATGTTTATTTGGATTGAAATAGTGTTTATTTGGATTGGAAAAATGTTTATTTGGATTGAAAAATGTTTATTTGATCAGAAAAATCTTTAATTGGATTGGAAAAATGTTTATTTGGATTGGAAAAATATTTATTTGATTAGAAAAATGTTTAATTGGATTGGAAAAATGTTTATTTGGATTGGAAAAATGTTTATTTGGATTGAAAAAATGTTTATTTAAATTGGAAAAATGTTTATTTGGATTGAAAAAATGTTTATTTGATCAGAAAAATGTTTAATTGGATTGGAAAAATGTTTATTTGGATTGGAAAAATGTTTATTTGGATTGAAAAAATGTTTATTTGATAAGAAAAATTTTTAATTGGATTGGAAAAATGTTTATTTGATCAGAAAAATGTTTAATTGGATTGGAAAAATGTTTATTTGGATTGGAAAATGTTGAAGTTATAATACACTGTATACAACACAAACACTTTGTATAATACAGTATGCTATATTATAATATATTTTAATGTAATAATAATCGTTATAGCATAATAATGTGTAATTATAAATCAAATTGTAATTTAGATTTTAGTATTTTATGAATATTCAAACAATTAATATAATATAATAAATTATATAACAATAAGTATTCGGGTTGATATTTTTATTTCCAATAGGTTATATGGGCCCAGGAATGCCAATAAATAATATTGTAGAAATTGAATAATATTGTAGAAATTGAATAATATTGTAGAAATTGAATAAATATGTCATTTTACCAAATTGAAAAATTGGATGAAAAAAATTATGCTACATGGTGTGTCCAGATGCAGAGCATATTAGTTCATTCTGAACTATGGAATGTAGTTTGTGGTAAGTTTATAAAGACAGCTGAAATGTCTCAGGAAGATTCAAATAAATTTGATACCCAGGACGAAAAGGCGTTGGCTTCAATAATGTTAAGCGTAAAACCAAGCCAATTGAATTACATTAAACATATACGAACTTCAACGGAAGTTTGGAAAAAGCTACAGGAAATATATCAACCCAGTGGACCAGCAAGAAAGGTCTCATTATTTAAAAAAATCATGAGGACTGCTATGGCAGAAGGTGATGAAATGTCACAATATATTAATTCGTTTGTCGATATAATAGAAAATTTAACAGAAGTTGGAATACAGCTAAATGATGAATTGGTGTCTATTATTTTATTATCAAGTTTGCCAAAAATATATGAAAATTTTGTGGTGGCAATGGAAACACGGGATGTATTACCAACGTTCGAAATTTTGAAACTCAAACTTTTAGAAGAAAGTGATAGAAGGAAACAAAATAATAATAATAATTTGTATAATAATACTAAAAATAATACATTGAATACACAACAAGCATTTATGGCACATTCAAATATACACCAAAATTATAATAAAAATAATAATTTTAATAAATTTCGTAATAATAATAATTTTAATTATAATAAACCTAGTCAGAATTATAAAACTGATGGGAAATGTTATAAATGTGGAAAAAGGGGGCACTATGCCTCAAAATGTAGATTGGTGAATAAATCAATCAATCAATCCTATATAGGTACAGTACTTGGTGCATGTGATGTAGATATTATAAATATAACAAGTTGGTGTTTAGATAGTGGTGCCACATCTCACATGTGTGGAAATAAAAATTTATTCGAGACATTCGAAACACACAAAGAGAGAATTAAATTAGCTGGTAATAATTTCATCGAAGCAAATGGAATTGGAACAGTAAATTTAACATGGAATACAAGCATATTAACATTAAAAAATGTGTTGTTTGTTCCTGAATTACATGCTAATTTTATATCAGTTGCAAAATTAGTGTATAATGGTTTGTTAGTTGATTTTAATGATCGTTATGGTATCATAAAAGATACAAGTGGAAATATAATTATTAAAACAATAAAAATTAATAATTTATTTATTTTTCAAAGTGAAGTAAATTCGATTTTTCATTTGAGTAATGAAAATGCTATGAAATGGCATAACAGATATGGTCATTTGAATTTTGCCAGTTTAAGAGAAATGGTCCAAAACAAAATAGTTAATGGTATTGAAAATGAGAATTTTAATAAAGAAATGAAATGTATAACATGTATGAAAGCCAAGATATACGTTCAACCATTTACAAAAATTAAGCATAATCGTTCCGAAAAATTGCTGGAGTTAATACATACGGATGTATGTGGTCCAATTAATACATTATCAATTGGAGGATCTAAATATTTTGTCACATTCATAGATGATATGTCACGACAAATATTTGTGTATTTTATTAAATCAAAAGAAGAAGTATTCGAAAAATTTAAAATATTCAAGGCAATGGTAGAAAACCAAACAGAAAGAAAAATCAAAATGATCAGAAGTGATAATGGTAGAGAATATGTAAATAATAAGTTTAATACATTTTTAGAAGAATATGGCATTAAAAGACAACTTACCGTGGCATATACGCCACAACAAAATGGAGTTGCTGAAAGAGCCAATCGTACGCTAGTAGAAATGGCTAGAAGTATGATTATTCATGCTGGTTTAAATGAATCGTTTTGGGCGGAAGCAATTGCAACAGCTGTATATTTAAGAAATCGCTCAATAAGTAAATCATTGTCACATAAAACACCTTATGAAATTTGGAACAAAAATAAACCAATAATAAATCATTTGAAAATATTTGGATCAATTGCGATAGCATTAAAAAATAATATTGTTGGTAAATTCAATGCAAAAGGTAAAGAATATATTATGGTAGGTTATTCAAATACATCCAAAGCGTATACCGTTTATATGATACATTTAGTCGAACAATAATCGAAAGAAGAAACGTACAATTTAATGAAAATATATTTAAAAATACAATAAAAGAAAATAATGATTGTATTTTATTAGATGAAAATGAAACTGAAAATTTTGTTCCAGCCAGAGAATTAGTGAATATAAATACAAATATTACAGATATTACAGATGTGGTAAGTCACGAGCCGACTACAATTTTGGATAATTGTAATGATATAGTATCAAATGTAGTTGATACTGATATGATAAATGAAAGAATTGGTCCCGGAAGACCAAGAATAATTCGGAATGGTCTATGTGGAAGACCACGAAAGGAGTATAACATATTACATACATTGAGAAACAACAATAATATACAAGTTCCAAAGAATATGAAAGAAGCAACAGAAAGTGAACATTCTAACGAATGGGTGGAAGCAATGAAGAAGGAGTACACTTCATTAATTAATAATAAAACATGGTCGTTGGTTGATCTACCATCTGGACATAAAGCAATTAACAACAAATGGGTTTTCACTTTAAAACGTAATATGAATGGAGATATTGAACGTTTTAAAGCACGATTAGTAGCAAAAGGTTGTAACCAGCAATACGGTATTGATTATTCAGAAACATTTTCGCCTGTTGTTCGTTATGCAACAATTAGAATGATTATTGCATTAGCAGCCGAATATGAGTTATATATGCATCAAATGGATGTTTCAACGGCTTATTTAAATAGTAATTTACATGATGAGGTATATATGAAACAACCTGAATATTTTATTGACAACAAAGTTCCGAATAAAGTATTAAAATTAAATAAAGCTATTTATGGGCTAAAGCAATCAGGGCGTGAATGGAATGCAACACTTGATGCAGTATTAAAAAAAATTGGATTTTCACCATGCAAAAGCGAATCATGTGTTTATACAATGAATTCCAAAAATGATATAAATATCATTGCGATATATGTAGATGATTTACTTATAGCGTGTTCCAATAAACAAAGTTTAAATATTATTAAAGGAAAAATAGCAAATGAATTTGATGTTATAGATAAAGGTCAGTTACATTTTTTTCTAGGTGTTGAAATAGAACGAGATGGTGAATTAGGAGCGATTAAAGTTTGTCAAAAGGGATATATCGAAGAATTTTTAAAGCAGTGTGAAATGGAAAATTGTAGGACTGTAGCAACACCATTAGATGTGGGTTTTCAAACGCGATGTATAGATGACAATTGCAAGAGGACTGATGTTACATCATATCAAAGCAAAATTGGTGTGTTAATGTATTTAGCAATATCAACGCGACCAGATATTCTACATTCCGTTTGCAAATTATCGCAGCAAAACAAGGATCCACATGTTGAACACGAGACGGGAGTCAAACATATTCTACGGTATTTGAAAAAGACATTACATTTAAAATTAAATTATAGGAAAACCGGAAAAAATGTTGAGGGTTATGTTGATGCTGATTGGGGTAGTGATGTAAATGATAGAAAATCATATACTGGGTATGCGTTTTTTTTGGGAGGTAGTGCATTTTCTTGGGAATCAAGAAAACAACATTGTGTAGCACTAAGTAGTACAGAGGCAGAATATATGGCACTGTGTGCAGCATCAAAAGAAGCCGTTTATCTGCGAAAATTGTTAAACGAATTAAATATTAATTATAGTCAAGATCCAATATTAATTAATGGGGATAATTTAAGTTCTCATCACTTGGCAAGAAATCCCGTATATCATACACGTAGTAAGCATATAGATATCAAATATCATTTTACAAGGGAAGCTATCAATAATAAAGAAATCAATTTGAACTATGTTCCAACAAATGAAATGATAGCCGATATTTTAACAAAAAATTTATCAAGAGACAAGCATTGCAAACTAACTATTTTGTTAGGATTGCAATAACATAATTAATACATATAAGAACCAAGTATTTGTGTTGAGAAGGAGTGTTGAAGTTATAATACACTGTATACAACACAAACACTTTGTATAATACAGTATGCTATATTATAATATATTTTAATGTAATAATAATCGTTATAGCATAATAATGTGCAATTATAAATCAAATTGTAATTTAGATTTTAGTATTTTATGAATATTCAAATAATTAATATAATATAATAAATTATATATTAATAAGTATTCGGGTTGATATTTTTATTTCCAACAGAAAATATTTATTTGTTTTAGAAAAATATTTAATTGGATTGGAAAAATCTTTATTTGGTCAGGAAAATATTTATTCTGTGCAGAATAATATTTATTTGGATTGGAAAATATTTATTTGGTTTAGAAAAATCTTTAATTGGATTGGAAAAATGTTTAATTGGATTGGAAAAATCTTTAATTGGATTGAAAAAAGGTTTATTTGGCCAGGAAAATATTTATTCTGTGCAGAATAATCTTTATTTGGATTGGAAAATATTTATTTGGTTTCGAAAAATCTTTATTTGATCAGAAAAATCTTTAATTGGATTGGAAAATTGTTCATTTGGATTGGAAAAATGTTTATTTGAGCAAAAAAATCTTTAATTGGATTGGAAAAATCTTTATTTGATCAGAAAAATGTTTATTTCGATTGAAAAATGATTATTTGGTTCGGAAAAATATTTATTTGGTTTAGGTAAACATTTAATTGGATTGAAATAATCTTTAATTGGATTGAAAAAAGGTTTATTTGGCCAGGAAAATATTTATTCTGTGCAGAATAATCTTTATTTGGATTGGAAAATATTTATTTGGTTTAGAAAAATGTTTATTTGATCAGCAAAATCTTTAATTGATTGGAAAAATGTTTATTTCGATTGAAAAATGTTTATTTGGTTCGGAAAAATATTTATTTGGATTAGAAAAATATTTATTTGGATTGGAAAAATGTTTATTTGGATCAGAAAAATAATGATTTTAAAAAAAAATGCCAAATCGGTAATACAGATAAATAAAAACAGCGAAAATTCCAACAAAAAAAATCACATTTTAAGCCACTACCGCTGATTTTTGGCGTTTTCCTTTTTAAACAGCAACAGCGCGAGCGATCAAGCAGCGGTGAGAGTTTCAATTTGAAATAAAAATAAATATACGTAGTAAGTCAACCATTTTGGATTTATATTTTATTATTTCGATTTCTTCTGCTGTGTGAAAATAAAGTTAAAAAAAAAACGAAAACGCTCCAAGTGAAAAAAAAAATACGAGGAAAAAATTCCAAATGTGTTTAATTGAAAAATTAATTAATTTTTGTGGTAGTGTTTTTTTTTCCAGTTAATCAAAAACAACAAACAACAACCACAACAATAAATTACAATGAACAAGGTAAATTTTTTTTTATTACCTATTTTTTATTTTTATATATAGAAAACTTTCTTATCATCTACCAAACACACACACACACACACACACATACGCACTTAAACACATTTTAGATTATAAGTTAAAAATATTAAGTCCATTTTTGTTTTGTTGGGTTGTTTTTGGCTATTTGAGTTGAGTCCGAATGAAGGATTACGGGAATTTGTCTGTTTTTTCACGTTTGGGGTGTAACCCCAACAACAACTTTGATTGTTGCCAATTCGGTCATCGTCATCACTTTAGCAAAATTTGCTACAAAAACAACAACAACAAAAATCGCGACAACGACAGCGTAACAAAAATCACATCACACAACACACACACACACACACACACACACACACACTCTCCCATGCATGCATATAAATAAATATTGAACAGACGCGCACTCACACACAGATAACATAAAAAAAAACAAGTCAGCAAAAAAGCAACAATTTCGGGGAAAAAAAATAATAAAAATATTGATAATGATGAAAAAAGATTGCCTTTTAAATCCTCAATTTTGTTTTTGTTTCTGTTTCTGTTCTATTAAATTATTTTTTGTGCAAATAAAAAACTGAATCCGGTTCTTTTATTATTATTTTTTTTTTACAAGATTCTACCAAAAATTATTTCAAATGGAATTTTTTTTTTTTGACCTTGGAGATTTGGAGGGGTAAATGGTAAATGTTGGTTGGTTTAGTTTTTTTGATTCGGAGTTACGTCTTAAATTGGTGGATTTTGTCTCAAATTTAATTTTATTACCACCATATGGAAAGTGAATTTTTTTTTGTTTTATGTTTTATGTTTGTGTGCGTGTTGGGGTGTTTTTTTTTCGTATTCTTTGGAAAACTTCTTTTTTTTTAAGAGGAAAATCAAAAGAAAATCTCTTATCAATTGGAAATTTAGGGAGGGGGGGGGGGGGTATTTTTTTAATGGGGGTTATTTCATTAATTATTTGAAATTGAAATTGTTTTTTTTTATGATATTTTATCAATTATTTTTTTTATTGGTTTTTTTTTCCATATGTTGTGAGTGTTTTTTTTCAGCACCTTATCATTGCAGTATGTGACTTATTAGTTTAATATATTAAAAAAAAAAATTTCCTGATTTTTTCCAATTATTTCACTGTGTTTTCATTACGAATCCTACAGTTTTTTTTTTTTTTTTTAATTACTGGTTTGACGAGGATGAAGAAAATAATTTTGTTATTAAATGTAGTTGCCTCCTTTTTAACTTTTCGACCCTCCACATGGAATAAAATAAATAAATAAAAGCTTTTCGTCTCAGGTGTTGTTTTGGATAATTTGCAGCGCTTGTTTTCTTTTCTTAAACACAATTTCCCTGCAGTATGTGACTTATTAATTTAGTTTAGTAAAAAAAAAAAAAAGTTTTTTTTCCAACTTTTATTATTACAGTTTTTTCAGTCACTGAAGGAAGAAAATTATTTTATTACGATCGCTAAAATTAATTTTGTTTGATAAGATAAAATAAAATGGGGAATCATTTTTGTTACATTGCTTCCTTTTCGCCTTTACAGTCCCCCTTCACCTGTGAAATAATGAGTAAAAGTACGTGATTTTCGTATCGGGTGTGCTCAGGATAATTTGCAGCGTTTGTTTTTTTTAAACACATTTTCACTACCGAATGTGGCTTATTAGTTTAGTTTAGTGTTGGTATAAAAACATATTTATTTTTTTCCACTACTTTTTTTTTTCCAGTTATTATAAATTTTTATTAGTTTTTTTCACTGAGGGAAGAAACTAATTTTGTTTGATAAAAAAAAAAAAATGTTGAATAATTTATCTGTAATTTTACCGGAGGGGGGGGGGGGGTAATTCTATTACATTATTTTTTTTATGTAAGCTTTCATTCCTTCTTACTAATTTACGCTCCATGCAAACCGAGAAAAAACATTTTTTTTAGAGCGGTTTAGTGATAAAGGTAATTGCATCCTTTTTACTTTTACGGCCCCCCCGCCTGGAATGATAAGTAAAAGTATGTTCTTTTCGTCTTAGGTGTTGTTTGGATAATTTGCAGCGTTTGTTTTTTTGAACACTTTCACTGCAGCATGTGGAATGATAAGTAAAAGTATGTTCTTTTCGTCTCAGGTGTTGTCTCAGGAATAATTTGCAGCGTTGGTTTTTTTTTTAACACATTTTCACTGCAGTATGTGACTTGGTAGTTTAGTGTTGGTATACAAAATTTTTTTTTCCTGATTTTTTCCAATTTTTTCACCAGTTTTCTTACGAATCATTTCAGTTTTTTTATCATATCAGTTGTTTGAGACTGAAGGAAGAAAGATTTTGTTCTGATCGCTGAAAATAATTTTTGTTTGATGATTTAATAAAATGATTTTGCAGTGTATATACTTGGGGGGAGGAAGGGGGAGGAGAAGGTTAAATATTTGGAAGGTTTTATTTTCGTTCCATTGCATGCAATTCGAGAGGGGGGGGGGGTGATTTTAGAGTTGTTTTATTACAAATGATTTCCACTTTTTCACCTTTACGGCCCCCCAACCTGAAATAATAAGTACAAGAACGTGCTTTTCGTTTAAGGAGTTGTATGGATAATTGGCAGCGTTTGTTTTTTTTAACACATTTGTATTGCAGAATGTCAGTTGGTAGTTTAGTTTAGTTTAGTAAAATATTTTTTCCCTTTTCCATTACAAATCATTCAGTTTTTTTTTGTTATTGGTTGTTTGATTGGAGTGAAGAAAGTAATTTGGTTTGATGATAGATAAATAATGGAATACTTTGTGTTAAACGTAATTGCTTACTTTTCGAATTTACGGCCCCCCACCTCCCACCCCCTCCCCGTTCGTACTCTTCTGGAATAATAAATACAAGTACATGTTCCTTGTTTGAGGTGTGTTATCAGTATAAAGGGTTGGCCGCGTTTTTTTTTCTCGCGTATTTATAGAAATGTTTTGTAAGAAAAAAAAAATCATTGATTTAATTGGCATCAAAAATTAATTAATTAAAATTTTCTCGTCGATATTTTTAGGGGGTAGTTTTTCTGTTGTCTATTTTTTAATTTTTTTGTTTGTTGTTTGTTTAATTGTTTAATTAGTTATTAATGCATTATAGTTAGTAAGGTGTTCAGTTTTTTTTTTTTTATTTCTGTTTCTGTTATTTGATATGAAAGTTTTTTGTTTTGATAATTATTTTTTTTCCATATGGTGTGTGTAGATTACCTAATATAATTACAGTAGACTTGAACCCCTTGTTCGAGGGTGCCTTATATGATTTACCGTTTCTTATCTAACGGCTATATACAGCTATGTTCAAAATAATAGTAGTGTCGGCGTCGACAAGAAAAAAATGCTTTATATTATGTTATTAAGGATTTATTAAATCTAAATAAGATTGTCTACTTTATAAACATAATAATTACAAAAAAAATAATTCAAAAATGCATCATGATCAACAATAAATAATAATAGTACAAAAAAACCCTGTTCAAAATAATAGTAGTGCCACTTTTAAAGTTAACAAATTAGCAAATAATAACGTAAATACAGGGTGTCCCAGTACAGGGTGCCAACCCGAAACAAATGTATGGCGACCCCATGTCTATCTCGCTTGGGTTTCGAGCTAGCCCGATAAAACGATTTCGTTGAAGTTCAAGGTAATACGTAGATGTTGTTTACCATATCTCAGCAACCAGTTATCGGATTCCAATAATTATAACGTTGTTGGAAAGGTATTTTAACTATCTTTAACTCTTTCTAATAACATAAACATGGGCAACAACCCGTTTTCATGCTATAGCCTAGAACTGTAATACTTTTAGGTTTATTAGTGGTCGGTTTTTAGGAAAACTTCTTTGGTGTTTTAGCTTTAATTTGATGTACAAACTTTTAAAATGTGCCAACTCGTTTTAAAGATATGACGAAATTAATATTGAAATTCAAATTTTAAAAAAATTAAAAACACAAAAAGTTATTCGGTTGTCGTAATTCTTTAAGTGCTTTTACTTTTTGCAAATGATAAGGATGCAAACCAACAGCCTTCATTACACGCCAGGCATAGTTTTTACTTAAACCAATTTGGGTGGCTGCACGTCTTGTGCTTGTACTTGGATTTGCTTGGGAAACATACATAACATCTTAATCGCGTGAACTTCTACGTACGCGTTCTTGTTTTCTTGCAAAGGTACCAGTAGTTGTTAGTTTTCTAAACAAGTTTGGAAATGATTTCCTTGGTGGTTATAGTCGATTTGGAAATCAAATTTGGTATTCGGCCTTTGCTTTGCTAGCGTTACCATAACAATACCCATAAACATACACCAATCCGCTAATTCACAATTTGAAATTGACTGCATATTGCTTTAAATTAAATTTACTATACCACTATACACCTTTTAAATTAATTTTTTACTGGTTCTTAATTGTTTACGAGTAAACGGTGAACACGTTCAAATTATTCTTTATTAATCAAACTTAATTTTCTAATGATTATTAAACAAAACGTACACATGTCAAGAGATGCAGCATAAAAAACAAACGAATTGAATCAATTTATGACTGTAATAAATTTAACTGTTTTATCGGGCTAGCTCGAAACCCAAGCGAGATAGACATGGGGTCGCCATACATTTTTTGATTGGAAATGAGGTGTATAACCTGCCTGTTTCGTGTTGGCACCCTGTACTGGGACACCCTGTATATGTAGTTTTTAATTTTGTTTTATTAATATATTTTGGCTTTATATTTTGGTCGCTTCATAGAATCAACCAAACGCTTGCAATCTATCAACTGGTATATTTTCCCAACATTCCTTAACAATTGCCCAAAAGTTCTTTATTATTGGTTGGCTTAGCATCTGCAACGGCTCGTTTCACATCCACGTCCACAAATTTTCGATAGGATTAAGATCGGGCGATTGTGCAGGCCAAGGCATAACCTCACTATTATTACGGTGAAACCACTCTTTTGTTAATATACTAGTGTGTTTGGGGTCATTATCCTGTTGAAATACCCATTTTAGTGGTATTTCTTCTTCAGCGTAGGGGAGCATAACATTTTCATATGTATGTCCACATATACATGACGATCCATGATACCATTAATTAAATAAATATTGGACCAACACCATGATATGAAAAACTGCCCCATATCATTACTTTTTAACCAACATGCTTTAGAGTATTTGTGGTGTATCTTGGGTTGTATTCCGTATTTTTAGGACGTCGTACAAATTGTTGGGAGCCAGCTTTATAATCCTAGAGCAAAGTCGAGCATACGAATAAAATAGCAGGTGGCGGATATAATAGTGGTTAGAGTAGTATATATATGAAAAGTTTATCCGATTTTATGAGATCTTTAAAAATATGATTCACGAAACGTTGAAATACCGATGGGACATTTTTCAATCCAAACGGCATTGAAATTGGCCGAAAGGTTTAATAAAAGAAGTGTACTTTATGGAATCTTGGTAAAACCATATTGACATGGTGAAACCCTCCACATAGATCCAGCACTAAAAACTATTTTTTTTCCACTCATCCTATCCAGAATGTCGTCGATTAATGGCAACGGATAGTTGTCCCTTTGTCTAATTTTATTCAGACTCCCATAATCAACGCAAAAAACGTGTACTGCCATATTCTTTTTATTCACGAGGACGTTTGGAGAAACATACTGGGAATTACTTTCGCGGATGATTCCCTCCTCGAGAAGATCATCGATTATTTTGATTGTAATTTGATCTTTTGTGTATATGCCAATTTTCGCGGTGCTGAACTAAAAACCCACTATAATCACTAATCAATGAAATTTTCATATATTTATTGGACTTTTTATATTTTCAAAATCGTTCATAACAGGTGTATTGCTTACTTTTTCCTTAACATTCATTTGATAGATTGTTGTTTAAGTCAATTGAAGATTTTGACTTTTCCACATCGTCATATAGAGATATATTTAAAATTTGTTCATCAAATTTTTCGTCGTATAAATGTAGAACAATTATTCGTAATCGGATTGCAAGTATATTATTTACATTTAATCTTAAATAATCGCGTCCTAAAACTACACAATAATAATCCAGGTATTATTTTCTACAATAAATAAATTTAAATTCACATGATTTATTTTTAACATATATATAACACAATTGACCATACCAACTATAACTATAAAACACTGTTATTAATAACTACAGAATTTTAGATGCTTATTGTCAATATTTGTAATTACGTGTTCTGGAACATATTCCCGTTGAACAAATGAAATCGGACTGCCGGAGTGCCGAATAAAGAGATCAATACTGCAGAATATTTGTTTGTTATCTTCATTTGTAATAAATTCATATGTAATAAAATGTTCAAATTCGTTATTTTCAAGAACAAAATTCAATACCCCTTTTCTCCGAGGATAAGTATTCCAATGTCAATACTGATTTCACTAAACATTCCTGTATTTTGTGTCCTGGCTTTCCCCATTTATAGCAGTTTCCTTTATACATTCTTCGTTTCCGTGCAATTTTTACTGATTTGACCAACATTATTTGCAATTGTAACATTTATTGATGTTTAATTTGTTATGTTGTTGACAATATTTCGATGTTCACTGAATTGATGGTTTCTATATAGTTGCTTGATAATTTTTATTTAATTCATATGTACTTTCTATCAGAATTTACTGGAAATTGATTATGTGATGTATTTCTTTCAAACCGATAACGAAAAATTAATTTATTTGTTGTATTATTATTTGAATAATTACTCATTGTATTTTTTTTTTCATTATCTCGTATTTTAACCTTCAATTCATCTATATTGTTTTTGCGCTATATAAAATATAGATTTATTGAAAGCATTGTCGTTTATGATGTATTGTATTAAATCTGTTTGTTCGATATTAGTCAGGGCCGCAGTTTCTTGTATTTTATTAAACGTATATTGGTGAAATGATTCTTGGTGCATTTTTTTTTTCATATTTCGAAGTTTGTTATGTAATAAAGGGTGATTTTTTGGCTATTATCTTTTTGGCAACACTATGGTTTAAACAGCTGACGCACGTTTCATGTTTTGTTTCACTGTCAAGCATCTTCAGTTTGGTCTATAATTTAACCATGAATCGTCTTACAAACGAACAACGCTTGCAAATTATTGAATTATATTATCAAAATGCGTGCTCTGTTAGGAAAGTTCATCGCGACGAAATTGTGTACAGCGACGAAGCTCATTTTTGGCTCAATGGGTACGCAGTAAATAAGTAGAATTGTCGATTTTGGAGTGAATATCAGCCAGAAGCATTGCAAGAGCCAGAAGCATTGCAGCATCCAGAAAAAGTCACAGTTTGGTGCGGTTTATGGGCTGGTGGCATCATTGGACCGTACTTCTTCAAAGATGATGCGAATCGTAACGTAACTGTGAATGGTGAGCGCTTCCGTGAGATGATATCCAACTTTTTTTTGCCCAAAATGCAAGAGCTTGACTTGCATGACATGTGGTTTCAATAAGACGGTGCCACATGCCACACAGCACGCGCAACAATGGACTTATTGAGAGGCGAGTTCGGTGAACATTTTATTTCACGTTCGGGACCGGTCAATTGGCCGCCTAGATCGTGCGATTTAACGTCTTTAGACTATTTTTTGTGGGACTATGTTAAAGCTGATGTCTATACAGACAAGCCCGCTTCAATTGACGCTTTGGAAGACAACATTGAAGCATTTATTCGTGAGATACCGGCGGAAATGTTGGAAAGAGTATGGAAAAATTGGACTAAGCGGATGGACCATTTGACGCAGGCGCAGTCAAGGTCAACATTTGCATGAAATAATCTTTAAACATTAAATTATATGGACCGTACTATCGATTGAAATAAAGATTTCATGCATTTTTCTGAATTTTATATTTTGAAAAACTTTCCTATAGCTCTTAAAAAATCACCCTTTATATACACAGATGATATTTTCTTATCAAATTCCCCAATCAACGCATTTTTTATATAATAGTAATTACTTATCTTTATCGTTCTTAATAATAATTTCGCTATTCCCGTCATCAATCGTTTTGCATATAGTATACACTTCGTTCTTTCATCACATTCGATTATTTTCGGAGATTCCTCAAACTGTTCCAACCATTTCCTTACGGAAAGGTTGTCATCGCCATTAAATAAATACACAGAGACCTCAACGTCCTTAAAATTAAAAACTATTTTAAATTGTGACCGTTCATTACCATTCAATTCTGCTGACTGTCTATTCAATTCAATTAATTCTACACTTGTATTATTATATCTATCAACATTTTCCATCTCAACAAACCTTCAGAAGCAACAAACCTTGTAATTTCCTCGTATGATAACGAACTCATCGCATCTTCTATAGGCGTAATCTTAAATCGGCAAATCCAACTTAGCCAACCTTTCTTTAAGTTGTTTTATGGTTGCATTTTCCAAAAAATTAACAGTTGTACATGACTCCATCACTTTATTTAATATTCACGGACTTA
The DNA here is from genome assembly GCA_958336335.1 of Dilophus febrilis. Taxonomy (NCBI): domain Eukaryota; kingdom Metazoa; phylum Arthropoda; class Insecta; order Diptera; family Bibionidae; genus Dilophus; species Dilophus febrilis. Next base: position 20,821,550 of record OY284473.1, read on the forward strand.
AGAAAAATTTGTTTCCACATTAAAACTTTCCCACTTTCCCACAACTATTACTTTTTGAACATTTTTTCTTTTGCAACCCATAAATTCTTAACACTTCTGAAATTAAATTCTTACATTCCTAACCCACTTCTGAAAATTGTAGGGCATTATATTTATATTAATTAAAACGTCTATTCTTTAACATGATCACTAAACGATTAAAATATATTCACTTCCATATAACATATATACATAGATACAGTAAATAAATACAATATATATAACAATATTGTACTATGAACATATACCGGGTGCATCAGAAATAGATACCCTACAGGGGCGACCCCATGTCTATCTCGCTTGGGTTTCGAACTAGCCCGAAAAAACGATTTTGTTGAAGTTCACGGTAGTACATAAATGTTATTTACCATATCTCAGTAACCACTTATCGGAATCCCATATAATTATAACCTTGTTGGAAAGGTATTTTAATTATCTTTAACTCTTTCTAATGACATAAACATAGGCGACAACCCGCTTTCATGCTATAACTGCGGTCAAACATAAGAAATTTCAACGGATTTAAATATTTATGTTATATTGCAAGGCTAGAACCAAGGGGCTTTTATGTTTATCAACTATCGGTTTTAAGAAAACTTCTTTGATGTTTTAGCTTTAATTTGGTGTACAAACTGTTAAAATGTGTCAACTCATTTTAGAGGTATGACGAAAATAATTATGAAATGCAAATTTTAAAAAAATTTAAAACACATTTATTAAATTAAATGAAATTAAATTCAAATCTTTACTACAAAATTTGTTCAAAATGTTTTCCATTATGTGATCGACACATTCGACACCGTTTTAATACTGCCCTAGTATCCGATCAAATTTGATTCGAATTAATTTTTAAAATTTCAAACCCATTATTAATTCCATAAATTAAATCTTCCCTGGTATGAACTGGTGTTTTATAAACACAATATAATGTTTTTAAAAACCCCCCCATGGAAAAAAATCGAATGCTGTGGGGTCTAGCGACCGTGGTGGCCATTCAATTAAGTGTTCTCTTACATTTCGTGCAAAATGTGGGGGCAACGTTATGTTGAAAATGAATTAATCGCAAATCAGCTAAATTAACATCATCGAGTAAACCGAATAATCTATTTTGCAAAACATCTAAATATAATTCTGAATCCAGTCGCCCAGGTAGAAAGTACGGACCAATCAATTGCTTTCCAATCATTCCTACCCACACATTTACTGCTATTCGTTCCTGAAATGTTGATATTTCTTGTGTTTGAACGCAGCTATAGCATGAAAACGGGTTGTCGCCGATGTTTATGTTATTAGAAAAAGTTAAAGATAGTTAAAATACCTTTCCAACAAGTTGACAAACTCTAACAAATTCGTAGTTGTGAACGTGCCACCGATAAAGTAATGCTTTTTATGAAATGCCGACGGCAGACGACTGCAAATGTCAAATTGAAAATACATGCATTTCAATGTAGGTGCTTTTTATGAATATTGGACGGCGGACATGTCGACGGCTGACGGCGGACATTGATATTTTTTCTTCTATTGCCGTCGGCTGACCGTCGTCCAAACTTCATTTTTCATTTTATTTACATTTTATTTAATTTTTATGATTTAATTTCATAATAATAAAATATCCAGTTAATTTACAAACTAATAAAAAATGGAAATATTTAACAGCAATTGGTATGTGTTATTAAATTTCGGTTTTTTTATCCAGACAAAATAAATTTCAGAAAAAACACATTTTTTTTATATATCACATATATCATATATGTATTCATAGAAATATATTCATAGAAATCGAGGCTTAAATCCGTGTTGCTCGGGCCTAATGAAAGACCTAATGTTAAAGTCAAGCACATCCACAATCAAACTTTCAAAAATGTTTTGGATATAAGAAAGTCTGGCTATTGGAGTATAATCATTTTTACCACCCTTTTTGTAAACAGGTATGATGTACGATTTTTTCCATAAGTTTGAAAATGGTCCAAGTCTCAAGGATTTATTAAATAAAATAGTCAATGCATCCACCAAGAAATCAATACAATCAAATTAATATCGAGGATGGAATACCATGCGGGACAAACGAATATTTTTTTTTTTGCCATCCCATTATCGAAGTATACAAATCATCACGTGTGATAGTAAAATTTAGACCTGTCAAATAATCAAAGGAATGAATATTAGAGTCACAGAAATTATCAGACGTATAAGAAGGTGAATAAGTAGATTGATGATAAGACGATTTAAAAAAAGTGGCAAACATGGAACAAATTGACGCCGAGTCACTACCAGTAATGTTATCATACACAGTGCGACAATTAATATTCCGGACTTGGACCTAGGAAATGCCTTAAAAACACGATTTTTGAAATTTTTTTTTTATTTATTCAAAATATTCTCCTCCTGATTCAATACAACTGTTGCTTCGATTTAATAATGATTCAAATGTGTGTTCCAGCTCATTTTGTGGTATTGCCTCTACTGCGCGTGTAGATGCTGTTTGAATGGTTTCAATATCCTCAAAAAAACATCCTTTCAATTTCATTTTAAGTTTTGGGAACAAGGAGAAGTCACATGGAGGTAAATCAGGTGAATACGGTGGATGATTTAACACACATACTTGATCTCGAGCCAAAAACTGACGAACAATAAGTGAGGTGTGATTTGGTGCATTATCGTGTAACAAACACCAACTATCGATATTCAACGGTCGAATACGACGAATCCTGCCCATCAAACGCTTCAAAACTTCGATATAATATGCGCCACCGACTGTTTGACTAGTTGGTACGAATTCTTTATGGATAATTCCTTTGCTACCGAAGAATGCTACGTGCATTGTCTTGATTTTCGATGGAATTTTTCTTGTTTTTTAGCCCGCGTTTTAGCCATCCACGAAACATTTATACCACTCAAAAACTTGTGTTCTACCCATACAATTTTGGCCATTAACTTGCTGCATCGATTTGAACGTTTCTGTTGCAGATTTACCAAGCTTTGCGTTGAATTTAATGACTGCTCTTTGTTCCATGTTAAAATTTCTACTTCAACTAAAATATTGTTTCACAAGAAAGGTCATAACTTTTTTATTTGTCAACCAAATGCAATGAAATTTTTACAGACGATAGAGAAAACATCAAGCTTAAAAACGCATGCTCGATCACATAGATCTTCCCACTGGTTATTGAGATATGGTTTGAGTCCGGAATATTAATTGTCGCACTGTGTATCTCATCTGAGAGGGAAACGTACTAATCTTCCTTCTATTATTAACATATTTCCAGAAGTTAGACGGATTTATCGTTAGGTCTAATTCAACCCTTGATAAATATAAAACATACTTGGATAGTGCTAACGAATTAAATTTTAATCGCAGTTGTTCATGTGTCATATGATCAAAATTATCACCCGATCGACAAAAAGATTGCCAAGGGCGATTACGCATGTTACGAATTTTAACAATAATAGTTTCAGAGGAAACCAAACTATAAATAATAGTTTCAGATTTTAAAAACAAATTTTAAAAATAAGTCAAACAATGTGTTATAAACTTATCAAATAGCAGCGTCCAATGATAATGTTATTAATGAACCAAAAAAATTACAGAAATTTTCAGGCAATCTTGCAGGTTTTTCATTTTTTGCATGTAATATTTTCTCCACCATGTAGTTCCACTTAATTTTTCGCGTACCTCCGTGAATTTGAACATAAATTCTGGATAGTGTGCTCTATCTTGAATTATCTGCTTCTTCCGTAAGTTGTTTGCCCAAATATTTTGGATGCATCATATTTGCCAAATAATGAACTGAACTAGAAGATAATTTACCTCCGATTGACACCTACTCAGTTTGCCACTCAGGTCATCCTCATCCTCTAGGCAGAGTCTGCATGTATCATCTGTAAGAATTTTAATGCCCACAAGATGATACCTGAAGCCGCCATTCCCAGATGTGAGTGCCACCAGTTTCCTGAGAGTTCCCCGCCCTAAACCAATGACCTCCCGATCGGTGTTTCCTTCTCTCAGCCCAAGTGTCATCCTGGACTGTCTGATTCCCTTTACTTCCTTCCATGTTTTCTGATGTTCGGAAATGGCCCAATTCGCGACTATGTCCCTCACCTTATCTCTGCTAATCGCGTACACTCTTTAAGCCTGTGAGCACATTCAAGTGCCAGGGATGAATCAAACGTCCCACCTACGTTCATAAACCTTACCAGTTCCTTGCAATCAGTGGCATAAAGGAGTTCCTTCCCGCACACCCCATTGCTCTGAACATGGTCCAGCGAATGAATTAAGGCCATCGTCTCCGCCTGGTATACTGAGGCATAACTCCCCATATTTATCTGACAGTTCAAACCAAGTTCCATCGAGTAGTACCCGGCTCCGAAGCTGGCATTTTTCATAGATCCGTCCGTGAAGATTTTTATCGTTTCCGACCCCACTTCAGGGAGTGATCCGTCATCTATGAGTACCTTATGGTACATTTCCTGTACCATAACTCTCTTAATCCCATCCATTGGCATGTCCAGTTCCCTTACTCCCTTGACAAGAGTCAGGATGCTTCTGTGCCCATAAATGGTACCTTGATGGTACCATGTTTCGCTTTTTGCTTAATCGACTATTGTCTTGTGAATCAAATTTTCTTCTATGAAATAACAGAAATTGATTTCTGTTTTATAATTTACATATCAAATATCTATTATAATTTGACTTGGAATTTCGATTTATTTATTTATTTATTTGCTTTTTCTAACAACAGTTTTTATTGACGGGATCAATAAAAATACTTAATCAGCAAGTTTTGTAAGAGGGTATTACTCTGAACCTCATCTTTACTCAAAATACTCTCTATATAAGGTGATGCTTGGTCTTTATTTTGGTATTTTGGTCATTGGCATGGCCCTCTGCGGTATCTATGTGATGTAACACCGTTGTTTTGCGACGATCCAGACTGAACCTTAAAATGTATGAGGTTCCCATATGTTCCGCAAACATAGTATGAAAAGGTTTGTTATCAACATACTTGACTAACTTGATTGAAATTCAAGTTAATTGAGTAATCCCCTGCACATAACATGTCGCGATTTTCGTAGTACCCACGATGAGCGCATTTTTCTTTGATCTGTCGATTAAAAGATCGTAATTGTTTAAAAAAATGATGATCAGTTGATTTTCATCGAATATAATAAATTTCTTGTTATGAGCTTTTAGTTTTAAGTGGAATAATTTTATCGGTTATTGGTCATACATGAATATTGATATATGTGTATAAAAAAAACTTAAAAATCTAAATAAATAATTTTTAACAATTGTAAATTTAAAAATATACAAAAGTCATATAGTAAAATTTGATTTTGCATTTATTTAAACAATTTGATGTGCGTCAACGGTAAAAATTATACTAAAACCCAATTATTTATGATATTCAAAACAATTTTTGTATGTTAATTTTCAAATAATTAATTAACATTTGAATAATTAAAACTTTGGCGAAAAATTCTAGTTCAGCATTCCCTTTTATAATGTATTATTTGTGCGTTTGTGTATTATCATTCTTGTGAGGTGACATGCCATGATCTTTGCGAATATTTACGTTTTTTTTTGAATATTGATGTTTTCTAATATTAAGTACATTAAAAAATACAGGGGCGATGTGCGGTCTGTATCCCGCTTCTTATTGTATTTCATCATTAAGCTATGACTAACCGTTTAAAAGTTATACTTATACTTACTTACACCCGCCTACAACCTACAATTGGTTTTGGTATTCATCCTGACAGCCATCTCCAATCGGGCCTATTCACCACCAATGTCCGCCAGCTGGAAACTCGGAAAGAGTCCGAAGGTCCGCTTCAACTTCCACGCTTTCTACGCGCGATCTTCCAGCGCTCCCTGATCCACCTGGCTTGCTGTCCAGCATTTTAAAGGTATACGATCGCCATTTCATACGCACTACCGAAATTGACCAAACCACCTCAAGCGACCAATCTTGATAAATCGAACAATTCCGGGTACGCCATACAATTTATTTACAGAGTTTCACAGTACACACCCCCCCCCCCCCCACAAAGCCAAGCGTTACTTACTTCTTACTTCTGCGCGCCTACAACCTACAATTGGTTTTGGCGTCCATTAACGGCCTCCTCCAACCGGACCTATTTACCGCCAACGTCCGCCAGCCGGAAACGCCGAGGGCCCGAAGGTCCACTTCTACTTCATCTTTCCACCAACCCCGCGTTCTTCCCACACTCCTAGATCCGCCCGGCTTGCTGTCCAGCATTTTTAACGGTATACGATCGCCGTCCATTCGTACCACATGACCAAACCACCTTAGGCAACCAATCTTAATGAACCGAACGATGTCGGGTTCCGTATATAATTTATATAGCTCGAAATCGAACCGCCTACGCCACCATCCCCTTTCCTTTGTCGGTCCAAAGATGAGGCGTAGTATTTTCTTTTCGAACCCTCCAAGTCGCCGTTCGGTGGCCTGTGTCATGCACCACGTTTCAGAACCGTAGGTGACAATTGGTCGAATCAGTGTTTGATATAGCTTTAGTTTCAATGTTTTACTCAATGTCTTCGAGAAGAACATCTTTCGCAAACCGTAAAAGGCCTTGCTTCCCGAAGCAATCCGGGATTGAACTTCCTCCGCTATATCGTTTTCGCTGTTTATGCTGCTTCCAAGGTAGCTAAACCTGTCCGCCGTTTCATATTTGTTCTGACCAATTGATACGCTTTGATGTTGTGCCATAAACCTACTGTTCGTTGGTGCGATCATATACTTGGATTTCTCCTCGTCTACCCTTAATCCCATTTACGAAGCTACACGTTCCAACAATAAGAACGCTTCTTTAACCGAGAGTTACAGGGTGTTCAAAAATTGTGTTCACCGAAAAACATGGCAAAACCATTAACTCATAATTTCTAAACCGTTCAAGTTTACGGGAATTTTATGGTGCACAAAAGATACTTAAGAAAAAAAATTTTGAGAAAAATCAAATTTTCTGAAAACGTTGATGGGAGAATATCATATTTTTTCACTTTGAACATCAATAACCACAAACGAGAAATAGATAGCACAAATTGTGTCCCGCGCAAAATTAAAGGTTTATTTACCTATATATAGGGTTATGGGCGTATTTCGGGGGGGGGGGGGCGCAGGTGGGCGCTCGCCCGCCTGGACGGGAAATTATATGGCGTTGTGTCATTTAAAATACAACCAAACACCCTTTCTTGAAGGTTTCACTTGGCGTGTAGAACAACCAAAATTGAGTGTTGATTCTTCCATATAGTAGTAAGTATGACTATGAAGAATGCTAAGAGTACGATAGACAAAACACCTGCAGAACAGTGCGATTCTTTAAAGAATGGAAAAAAAAAACTGATATTATGAAAACGATAATAATTGGGAAACTTACTTCCTCGGTGGTCAAACATGAAGGAGCTTAACTCGAGACGAAATTAAAACAAGTACATCCTGATGCAAAAGTGGCTGAAAACATAAGGAAACAGCAATAACTTATTCAAAAATCTTGCCCCCCCCCTCCCCTGGAAAATTAAAAACAAAATCTTGCCCCTTTGGAGAATTTTCTCTATACGCCCTTGTATAGGATATCTAATGTTTATTCTAGAACGATTTTTTGCTGAAAAAATCTGGTCGTATCGCCTACGCCAGCGTCCTCTTTCCCTTGTCGGTCCAAAAATGAGGCGCAGTATTTTCCCTTAAAAAATTAATGTAGCCAAAGGGGTCGCCTTGCCGAATTAATGGTTTCAAATGCATCCGATTTGATACCTGAGAGGTAACTTGCGTCAGTATTAATTTTGACATGGCTATCAATTTTTGTGGGAAACCAAATTCCTTCATTGTGCGCCATAATTTTTCCCTAATAACACTGTCGTTTACGCAGCTTTAAAATCAACTAACAGGTGACGTTTTTCTACATTGAACTGCCTACACTATTCCGTTGTCTGTCGTATGGCGAACAGTTAATCAGTTATTGAGCGATCATTACGGAATCCACATTGGCTCTGTTCACCAATGACTTCCTTCGCATATGGTAAAAGGCGCTTAACAGGAAACACATAAGCGAGTACCTTATATGTTGCATTCAGCAAAGATATTCCCCGATAGTTGGAACACTCCATCCTGTCTCCCTTCTTGTGTATTGGCACAATTACAGCAAGCTTCCACTCCTGTGGTATAACCTCATAGTTCCAAACATGCACAATTAGCTCGTATATACCATTCCACAATACATCCCCAACATATGTTAAGATTTCACCAGGTATGCCGTCAGATCCAGCTGTCTTCCCATTCTTGATCTTCAGAATGGCTTTCCTCAGGTTTCCTCATATGTTGGGTCCGATATTAGCGGTTGCGCTGTTTGTTACGGTAGCTCGTTTTCTTCATTTCTACCACTTTGGTAGCTTGCTGTAAGAAAATCTTTAAAACACTTAGCCCATCTCGCGATGGCCTTTCCTTCATCCGCCAAAATTTCACTTCACTTTGATATCCTATTTTCAAAGATGTGGTTGTGTTGTATAAATCCGCTAGTTACAGATCTTATTCTCCTGTACACATTTCTACTGTCATTCATGCTGGATAGCCTGTCTATATCCCGCATGGTATCCTGTTCATGACGCATTTTCTTGTTTCGGAATAATTTGCGTTCAATGGATCTTTTGGTTTGGTAGTCATCCATGCCACTTCGTTTGGCGCGCTGAAGATATTTTAAACGCGTTTGGTTTTTGTTTTCAATTGAACCGTTTTACATTCATCATCGAATCATCCATTTCTGACCACATCACAGGTTTCAACTTTACCGTCTCCGCTGCCGCCGTTACCGTCATACAATTACGTAATCGATTCCACATATCATTACACGTGTTTTGTTATTGATCCAAATCTTTTCGAACAATTAACTCTACCAATTTATCTTCGTACTGTTGCTTTACTTGGTCATTTTTGAGATTTTCCAAATTGAATCGTCTCGCAATGACTTTTTGGCGGTTTGCACTAACACGATATCTGAACAAAGCTCTTACGAGATAATGATCAGAATCAATGTTAGGCTCCCTGCATCTCCTTACATCCAGTATGTCGGACGCATGACGACTGTCAATGAGTACGTGGTCTATTTGTTTTGTTGTTTTTGTATCGGGCGAACACCATGTTGCTTTGTGTATGTTTTTTTTTGGGAAACGTGTCCTGGCTACTATCATTTTGTTTGATATTGTGAAATCGACTAAACGCTCGCTGTTGTTATTGCAGTGTGTATGAAGGCTATGTTGACCAATTGCCGGTCGATATACAATTTCCCTACCCACCTGTGCATTAAAATCACCAAGCACAATTTTAATGTCACGACTAGGCGGTTGGTTGTAAATACGATTGAGCTTTTCGTAAAACATATCCTTCGTGTCTGCATCTTTGTTTTCTGTTGTGGCGTTGATAATGGTTACATTAAAAAAATTTCCCTTTATTCGTAATGTACAAAATCTTTCATCAATGGGGTTGAAATCGATTACCGATTCTTTCGCTTTACCCATTACAATAAAGCCGGTGCCGAATAACCCTGTTTTATTTCTACCGCTATAGTAGAATTTGTATTCCCTACTGGATAAGATGTTCTTTCCAGGCCACCGTGTCTCCTGGACCGCTGTTATGTCAAGTTTAGCTTTCTTTAACAATCAGTCAAAGTTTTCACATTCCTTATTCTATTACCTGAGTCATTGCCGATTTTTCTGTCCTGTCCGAAGCACTGTGGTTAGTTTCAACATTGTTGTATTTCCGGTCCATTACTTAGCCGTATAACCAACCGGTTGGGATTCGTACTTACAAACTATAGTCTAATTGATTCGGAATGATAATCGTTTAGTTACGGTGCGCTACCACGTGGAAGCAAAGTAAGCACTTGATCGGTAACTCAAATACACATGAACACCAATTCTTTTATCTATTAATTATAAAAAAAAAACCTCAATTTATTATTTTACCCATTTGATACTTTGACACACAATATCCGTTACGAATATTAACTAACTACCTATGTAAATATTTTTTTACTTATCATTTACAATGCAAATTAAAATAGTACATCAAGATTTAGTTCATTCATTCAAACATACCAATATTAACACAATTTAAAACATATGCTCCATATACGAATTTCCGATTTTTTACACAAAATTAGTATATTTTGGTGTATTATATGAAACCACTTGAATAAATACCAAAATCTCATATGATATTTAAACAATTCACATTTGTATAAAAATTTTAATAATCATGAAATGAAATACTATTAATATTTAATGTAATTAAATTAATATATTTTTAAGTCTATATAATGGTAAGTCATTTTTGGTTGCTAGTTGGATATTTTGCATCGTAATCCTTAACCACTTTAAAAATGTGAATTGCTTTTGAGTGTCATCACATCAATTGGTTGAAAAAAATATTTTGAAATGTCGTAATTCGGTAACCAATATTTCAGTCAAAAAAATGCACGCTTATCCCAAACCGTACGTAAGAATATGTCTGCAAATTGTTCATAATGAAATCGATGAAATATAGTTTGATACAACCCGATTTGGAGGTTCTGCACAAACATCCACGTTTTGTAACGCTTTTATCATTTATCTTTTCGTTTTAATGAAACCTTATAATCGAAAAATATGATAACAACACTAATTCCTCAAACAAATACCATCAATATTTAGTAAATCTTTTTACCGAAGTTTGTAATTAGTCTTTATCTACGGTTGGAATATGGTATTAGCGGCTACAAAAATGTTAGGTCTTGTATTGCTTTATCAACCAAAACTCAAGCCATATACTTTTTAACCAAACATCATATTTCGGGACATAAAATTTTTTCAACAATAAACGGACTTGACCACGAAACGCGCATGATGATGTCCATCGGGAAATTAAAAAGGTTAGGTTATTTGCTGATCCGCCTAAAATCAGCACTGTCGAATTCAAAAAGTTGCTTATAATCATGCCTTGCAAATTTCTTTATAAGAGAATTCATGCAGAATTTAATTATTTTATTATTTGTATGATATCCAATTTTGACCGGACAAATTCTTCTTGAATATCGGCGCTATATTTAGGACTTAATTAATTTTGCTCCACGAACTTCACTATTAAGTTTGCTCGAGGCATTTTGAAGGCGCCAAAGATAAGACAGGTATTCAAGACAAATTTGTCCGCTTAAAATTGGGTAAAACAAATGATAAAATAATTAAATTCGCCAAGACTTACTTACTAATGATGAGATTCAAAAGCAATTCACATTGAAAGTGGTTAAGGATTACGATACAAAATATTCAACTAGCAACAAAAATGACTTTCAATTATATAGACTTAAAAATTTGTTAATTTAATTATATTAAATATTAATAATATTTCATTTCATAATTATTTGAATTTTTATATTGAGACCTTGCATTAATAATGTCGATTTTTTCGCTTGAAAATGGCATTTATTTGTATAACAAAATGATTGAGTATACATTAACCAATATATTGTCCATCGTTAGCTATGACTTCCTCCCATCTTTTAGGAAGTTTGTTGATTCCTCGTTTGAAGAATTCCTTATCTTTTGTCCCAATCCATTCATCAACCCATTTTCGCACTTCTTCAGCATTTCGAAAGCGTACATCTGTCAGGCTGACCTGCATTGATCCGAACAAATGGTAATCAGAAGGAGCAAGGTCTGGAGAGTACGGGGAGTGATCAAGATGATCCCAACCGAGCCTCTTTATTATTTCCTTAACGATGTTTGCGCGGTGTGGTCTGGCATTGCCATCGTGCATTAAAAATTTGTGGTGTTTTCGAGCTATCAATGGTCGTTTTTCATTCAATTTCTTTGCCAATTCGCCCAGTTGTCGTCGGTCAGATGTAACCGTTTCATTCGGTTTTAACAGCTCACGACAACCTTCTGATCCCACCAAATGCACAGCATAAGCTTCTGGCAATGAATATCGCGTTTTGATTGTGAAGTTGATGGTTGGCCGGGATCAACATATGATGCTTTACGTTTCGGGTTGTCTTAATACACCCACTTTTCATCGCCAGTCACATTTCGACTCAAAATGTTTTTTGTGCTCGGCAAGATGTTTATGGCATGCATCGATACGTGCTTTGAGTTGATTTTCATTCAGTTGATGTGGGACCCATTTTCCTAGCTTTCTGATCTTTTTCATTGAATGCAAACTTCTAGAAATGGTAGAGGCATCTACATTCAACTCACTAGTGCAAGCTCTTGTTGCGTTCTACACGAATTTTCATCCAACAATGCCTGCAGTTCTTCTTCTTCAAATTTTTTTGGCTGACCTGGCCGTTCTTTATCCTCCACTTCAAAATCACCACTTCTGAAGCGTGCAAACCACCGTTCACAAGTTTTTTGAGTTGGAGCATGTTCACCGTAAGCTTCTACCAACAATCGATAACTACTACTTACGCCACCTGTTATCTAAATCGACATTATTAATGCAAGGTCCCAATATGAGAATGTGAATTTTTTTAATTTCATATGAGATTTTGGTACTTATTTAAGTGTTTTCATATAATACACCAAAATATACTAATTTTGTGTGAAAAATGGGAAATTCGTATGGGGGATACCTTAAGGAGATGATTTAGGTCCGTAGTATATTCTAAGAAAAGTTTAGGCATTCAATAATAGTGGGGGCTCTTCATACATGTTAACCCTTTAATGCCAATTTTTAACCCTTTAAAGATATATTGTAAATTATGGGAATGAATTTTGTATGGGAGGGATATTAACGGGATCATTTAGGCGGTAAGTGTCTATGTGAAAAAGTTTCCCTGTTTCATTTTAATCAAGGTCCATAATACATTTAAACCCACTAATATCGTCCGTTAACCCTTTAAGCGCGAAAATCTGCTCAAAACACAGAATTTTCCAACTTTAACCCCTTGGTGGGTCCACTTCCCCTTAACTTACCTACCCCAAATTTGTCAAATTCCAAAGTTTATAATAAAAAAAACCACTCGTTGCTCATGCATTGGTGTCGGCTATGCATTTGCTATGCCGCATATTCGCCGATTGTCCGTCAGACTCCTGATGAGACATCTCTGCTAGTCCCCCTTTGTAGAACTTTGTAAATTTTTCAAATTCTCCAATTTTTTTTTTGATTCTTTTGTTTCACAATCTATCGTCTAAAATAACGATAGACGAGTATCGTCTTTTTTTGCCAGAATCATGATCGTCGATACTGTCGATGTCGGTATTTTTGACATATCGTCTGGTATTTTGTATACATTTATTTATATAAAAAAATTTGAATTCTTGTAATTCTTTTGTTATTCGCTGACCTAAAAAATATTTTTGTTGCAATTTATAAATAAAATTATAAATAAATAATAATTAAATTCTTTCACTTACATTTAATAAAGTAATAATTTTACTTACATTTTTCGCTCAAAAATAATTAACAATTCTAATTATTATTTCCCAATCAAAAGTAATTATAACAATTAATTTTTCCGAAATATTATTTCACTAGTAATTGAATATACACTTTAATAAATAAACACTTTAATAAACATTCATTAATAAAAATATTTTCATTGTCGGCCGAAAATATAAAAAAAAAATTTAATCACATAACCACAAATAATAAAAAAAATGAACAATCAATCTAGATTGAATTGGGGAACACTGTATTTATTCACATTCTATATGTAATAACTATCGTAACGATAGCTAAATAGCAATCGTCGAAAATCATCGTCAAAGTAGACGACTATCGACGACCATGATTTCATTTTGCATCAATATCGACTATCGCTATCGCCGATCATGATTCACCTCCTGTATAATTAAACATCTATAGCATTTTCCAAATATAATCGCACAAACCTGTATCATTTCTATATCGTTATCAGTTGACGATATTGCTGTTGTTGGCGGTCGTAACTCTCTTCCTAGCATGCATTCAATTCCATTTCTTGTGGCGAAATTGGATATAATGCTCGTATTTTCAGCTCGTCTACCAATAAATGGTAAGCACCGCAACGGCGTTCAGAGCTCTTGCAGAAATATTCGTCGTTTACTATAGTAGATGATGGGTGGTTTTCGGTGTATATTATATAAGCCGCTAAACATATGCTACATCAAGGATGTTATAGAAAAAAAAGCACCTGGCTATCGCTGGGTGTTCTTCTTTCTGTACTATTGAGCCCGATTATCCATATCCACTCCACCTTTGCTTTTGCTGTTGTAATAAAGTATTACTTCTGGTTTTTTGAGGTCACCACACACGTTATCTATGAATAATCAACCCAAAATACAGGAACATTAAGGTACATTTTCAGTCTCGTCTTATAAGCCTCGGCTTCGTCTGTTTTTTATTGTGATGTTTCTTAAAAGACACTACATTTTCAGTCCATTCTTATAAGCAGCGGCTTAAAAGTGTGTTTGTGTTTCATTGTGTTCATATTTATTTTTGTATATTATATGAATTTTCACAAAAATTGCCGCTTAAGCATCGGCTGCGTCTTAAAAAGACACAGACAATCCTATTCACGGCTCTCTGAACAAATAATCGATTTTTATTGGATGATTTATAAAAAAGACGAATCGGAGGCTTAAAATACGAGACTGAAAATGTACCTTAGGGCTATATTATATATATTGCTAAATCCGAAAATTGTAGAATGTATATGTCACCAAATTTAGATGCTAACATTTCTTTTGGTATATACGGTTTGTTTTTTTTTATGATACCAACTGTTGATAATTGCCATGTCATCAATAAACGTACAAGTGGTAATGAAGTAAAAAAGTTATCGATTACAATTGTTCTTCCATTTCCTTTGAATCTTATGCAAATATCTTGAACTGCACGTTCACCGTGGTTAACTTCTCTTCCTGATGGTTTTTTTGCCGGTGTTAAATTGCCCAGTAATCGGATATGAATTTGACACATCACACTTCCACCATACTTTAATACCATATTTCGCTGGTTTTGATGTCATATATTGGGTGAATTTGAGTTCTCTCTATTATACCAATAAATATATACCACGTTTACCGGTTAATGGCTGCGGTTTTTTTAAGTGAAAAAATACATTTTTTGTTGGAGAAAACACACACATTTTTTATTCAAAATATTTTCCATCGCAGGTTACACATTTTGTCCACCTTTCAGGCAATTTGTGGATACCACGCCCAAAAAATTGTTCCTCCTTTGATGAAAACCAGTCAGAGACCCAATTTTCGAGTTCTTCAGACATTTTGAAGAGCTGATCCTTAAGGGCGTGGCCCATCAATGAAAACAAATGGTAGTCTGAAGAAGCCAAGTCTGGTGAATAAGCCGCATGCGATAAAACTTCCCAGTTAAGCGCCTCTAACGTTTCCTGGACCGGTATTGCTTTGTGTGATGGTGCATTGTCATAAAGGAAAATTACCTTGTGTTGTCTCTTTTGATATTCTGGTCGTTTTGGCAGCAAAGCACGGTTCAAATTGATCATTTGTTGTCGGTAGCGATCAGTATTAACAGATTCACCAGGTTTTAGAAGCTCGTGCTACACCACACCTTTCTGATCTAATCAAAAACAAAGCATTCTCTGCTTGCCGAAGCGATTTGGCTTTGCAGTCGATGTTGATGGCTGGCCTGGTGAAACCCATGATTTTTTGCGTTTCGGATTCTCAAAATAAATCCCGTCACGATTCGATGCAAAAAAGATTTCCTTTTGTACCGTTGAAGGCCTAGCTGGGGCATTTAAAACTATAAAGGTTACTACGGGGGTCAGGCGCCCGCAACGACAAATACCACCTAGTCGTTGTCCTGACCATATGGTGAGGCCTCACACGGGGGCACGTAGTGGCTGTGGTTGCCATTAATACTATCCGGATAGTAGGTGTCTACAACTGTAGCACTTGGCTACATTTGTAGACTCGTAGAATGTCAATAATGCAGTTGACATTCTCCCTCCAATTGCCAAATATGGGCCGTGTGGTAAAGCTTAATTGCGGATACACCACGCTAAACAAACATTAGATGTACCGTTGAAGGTGCAATTCACAGGTGGTTTTACGATTTTCTTGTTGCCTTTCAGTCAATTCATGTGGCAGCCACTTTCCTTCCATTTGGATCTTTCCCATGGTCTATCGCCATAAGCTTCTACAAGCATCCGTTGTGTTTCTGCAACAGTTTTCTTCAAACGAAAACAAAAAAGTAATGCTGTCCGCATATCTTCGAAACCAGTGGAGTTATCACTAATATGGTGTTAGAGTACTCCCCCCCCCCTCCCCCACTACTCACAGAATTCAATTTGGCTACATTTTTATGTTAACCCCTTCCTCCCCACACTAACACCCTGCAACTGAAAAATGGAAAATAAAATTTAAACCAATATTTTTTTTCCGCCTATTTTGAAGAGCGTGACTGGTAGTGAAAAAAAAATGTAATAATATGGGGGGGGGGGGGGGGTCCCACGGGGAATTTTTTTCCATCTGGGGATTGTCCATCTGATGACTGAAATGTGCGAAAACTGGCTAAACCTCTATGAAAACATGTGTTGTGATGCATTAGAAAGTTGTTCGATACGATTTTTGTTTTTGTCTTTTGTCATTTTCTTCTTAATCGAGTCCTTCAACTTGAACCTTATTTTATTACCTGTTGCTATATTTGAAACTGCCCAATCATCAAATAATATATATCTCTTTTTTTTGTGATAATAATGTACATACCATATAATAATGAAATCACAATAGAAATAATGTTTATTAAATGTATACCTTCGGTTACTCGATCCGGATTAGAGACGGCCTACTGTGTTATTTTGTGCCAGATAGCACACATTGATCGTCACATCATTTTATATATCATTTCAAATGTTTTTTTTTTTTTTTTATTTTAGAAATACAAATGAAAAAAAAAAAAGGAAAATGAAGAAGAAAATCATTGATGAAAAATTGATGAAATTAAATCAAAAATAAGTAAAATAATAAAAAAATTTAAAAACTTTGAATTAATAATAATAATTTTCTAAATAATGGCGAAACGAAGTGAAATTATAAAAACAAAAAAAAAATCATTAATTAAATAAGTGATAGAAAAATAACAAAGTCCCAATCAACCAACAAACAAAAAAAAACTCTTTTAAATAACTAAAAAAAAAGAAACACCCCAATCAACCAAAATTGAAAATGAATTAGAAACTATCAGAAACAAAAAAAAAAAAACATTACAATGTTTTGTTCATAAATTAACAAAATAAAATTAAAAAAAAACAAAAATAAGTGTCATTTTTTCATAATCAATTTTGAATTAAAAAAAAAACAATAAAACATCATCACAAACCCAAGCAACCAACTAAAAATTAAAAAAAAGAAGAAAACAAACAAAAATCTCTACTGAAAACAAACAAATATCAAATCCTAACAAACAACTATAAATAAAACAACAAAACTTAACTTAATAGGGGGCGGGGCAGCAAACAATATAAATTTAAGGAACCAACGACAGTGGCTTGTGCAATCGAAACAAAATAACTTGTGGTTAAAAAAAAGTTTAAGTGATAAAAAAATTGTCATAATTTTATAAAAAAAAAAAAAAAACAAACAAAAAATTCAAAATGTCGGGAAGAAATAATAATAACAACAATAACAATAACAGGAACAATCGAAATTATAATAATAATAATAATAATAATAATAATAATAATAACGACAATAAAAAGTCGACAAAACCCTCGTCGTCGTCGTCGTCATCATCAGCTGAATCAACATCGACACGATTCAATCAATCTGATATTGGTTATGGACAATATAATACTCAATATACTCAACAAACTCAACAATATGAATCGTCGGCATCAAATCGAAATGTGAATTTACAGCAGCAGCAACAACAGCAACAAAAACCACAACAACATCAACAATATCATTCTCAATATTATTATCAGCAACAGCAAAAGCAGCAGCAACAACAGCAACAGCAACAACAACATCAGCAACAACAACAACAACAACAACAACATGATTCTCATCGTCAACAACATCAAACTCAATTACAACCACCGCCATTGACATTATCATCATTGTCATCCTCGTTATCAAGACAATCAACGATTACATCAGCATCATTACAAAATCAAACATCACCACCGCCGCCGCCATTATTAACAACAACCAGACAACAATATCAGACAAAACCAGCAGCCACAGCAACTTATTCAAAGCGTCAAAATAATAAATCGTCATCGACATCATCATCTTCTTCAGGAATTGGCGATGGAACTGGCTACAATCCACGATTAATAGACAGTGGAGATAATCGCGCATTTGGACAATCGAGACAAAATCGTGATGAAACAGTAATCAGTGGTAGATTATTAACGGGTGGTGGTGGGGGCAGCAGCAGCAGCAGCGCCGGCGGCGGCAGCAGTAGCAGCGCCGGCGGCGGCGGCAACGGCGGCTTCATAGAAAGAGTAATGGGAAATATTTCAATTAATACAATTGGACATGGATCATTATCACCAGTTCGTGCATCACCAGCATCACCATCACCATCATCATCATCATCATCATCATCATCGTCATCGTCTTCATCATCTTCATCAAATGAACAAAAATCAAGTGGTAATTTAATTAGTTTATTAAATCATCGAAGTTATCGCGGTGATCACTTTAAAGACACATCCGATCGTAATCTATTGAATATTCAAGCAATGGCTGCTGCAGCAGTTGCAGCAGAAGCAGCAGCAGCAGCTACCGCCGGATCATCATCATCATCATCATCATCAGGATCATCTGGGTCAATGATGTCAACACAAAATCCAACTATATCAACACAATTTACATCTACATCGGCACAAAATCCAAACATATCGACACAATTTACATCTACATCGGCACCGTTTATAACCACATCAACGCCATTTATAACGGATACAGCATCATCAACAATATCGTCGACCATGCATCGACCAACAGATAATACAATAATAATAACATCATCAACATCGACACAAAATCAATCGAAAGCAAATCGATTATTATTAAATAATAATAATAATAATAATAATCTACATCGTTCATTATCCGTTGATAATTCGACGTTAATGTCGATACAACAACAACAACAACAACAACAACAACAACAGCAACAACAACAACAACAGCAGCAACAACGACAATTATCACAATCATTACAAAATCTATCGAACATTCCCGGCATCGACAATCGTCAACATTTTCAATTTGTTGCGACAACGCAACAACAGCAACAACAAATCCAACAACAATTACAACAACAATTTCAACAACAAAGATTACAACAACAGCAACAAAAAACAAAATCAAATCAAATGAATAATAATAATAATACAAAAGCAAAAGCAACAACAATTGGTAATCGTCGAAATATTGTCGGAAGTGGAAGTGGAAGTGGCGGTCAATTACAATCACAATCAGAATACCAATCAATACCACCACCGCCGCCATCAACACCATCGCAGATGGAATTTCAAATGCCATCCGTACCAAAACCACCGACACCCGCATTCATTCGTGGCACTCTAATAAATACAAATAATATTATCACATTTGAACCATTAAAAGAACAATATCAGGATATGGAAGGATTGGGATTGAGCTTACCACCAAGAGGTATCGGTAATTCCTACTCAACAGCGGCGACGGCAGCGGCTGCAAGAGAAGGATCAGCAACATCGACATCATCAGTAATTGGACAAAGAATAATAACGCCATCAAATAAAATCAATTTAAATATTAATCAGCGACGTTTATCGATGTGTTTATCGACACCGGTGCATTCAACTCCACCAGCACCCGCACCCGTACCACTACCACCACCACCAAATGTTATGAATGTTATCTATGGGAATTCGGCAACCGCATCCATTTCTTTCCCACAGATGTCCACAGATGTCAAACAAACAAAAGTGTTAACAGCATCGTCGGTTTCTGCACCGACGGTAATCGCAACAACAAGAAGACCGGCAACAACAAACCAATCAACAAATCAAATGTCAGCCACTGCTGATTATTTAATTGATCGTGGTATGTCAATTATCGATTTAACATCGCCAGATTCAGGTCCATATCCCGCAGAAGCAACAACAGCAACAACAGTAACAAAACCGGCAACATCGCCATCATTACATTATTTTTCCGTACCATCGAGTACAAATGTAATGCAACGATCGAATAATGGGACAATGGCTACAACAAATCAAGGCATTGTTATGGGATTTCCTCCTCCATCATCATCATCACCATCGGCATCGGCATCCACATCGATATCGACATCATCAACAATGATACCGCAACAACAGCAACAACAATCAAATTTTATTAATAAATTTCCATTGACAGGATCAGCAGCAATTCAGCAAATAAATCAATTGAATCCAATGAAAATTTCAGCCGCAACACGACGAAAAACAATTAATTTAGTAACAGCAACAGTAACAACAAACCCGCGTCAACCATTAACAGGTGGTGCAGGAGCGACGGCGACAACAACAACAAAATCCAACGATATTCAATTCATTCCATTACCAAATCAGCGACAACCATTGCAACAACAACAACAGCAACAACAACAGAGATTAATACAGCAACAACCACAGCGACAAATACAACTACAACAGCAAATGCAGCAGAGGGTGCCATCTTCTTCAAATCCGCCGCCAACACCTCCACCGCCACCAACACCTCCACCGCCACCACCACCTCAAATACAATCACAATCGCATCAACCGATAATGCAATTGTTATTAAATCAATCAAGAATGTCGGTCAATAATCAAAATAATAATAATAATAATAATAATAATAATAGAATATTAATAACATCATCGGCGACATCAGCTGCATCGTCCACCTTCTCAATTTCACCGTCGCCACAATCGACAATGTCGACACCAACATTAACGCAATTCACACAATATCAACCGCAACAGCAACAGCAACAACAACAACAACAACCAATTGAAGTTTTAATCGACCCATATGAATATTATACAACACCGGAATCGACATCGAAAGTGACGACGACGACGACGATCATGCCGCCGACGCAAATAGAATATTTAGAAACATCGCCAGGTGAAAATTCAACAGCAAATGAATTTTTCGATGTACAACAAAATACTGCAATGAATGAACAACAACAAGAGGATTTTTATTTTGATATAACCGATTTTGATGATTTAATTTTAAATGAACAAGAAGAAGAACAACAACAACAACAACAACAGTCGTCAAATCAGCAACAGCAACAACTATTACAACAGCCAATTCAGCAACAGATCCAAGAAGTTTATGGAGGCATTGAAGGATTTGGAAACATAATGGAAGAAGAAGTTAATGTAGAAAGAATTAATGTAACTGGAAATTATGAAATTGGAAATCGATCATCAATCAATAATGTAACGCCATTTAATGCAATCGAACGACAACAACAACAACAACAACCGCAACAGTACCAGCAGCAGCAGAAGCAGCTACAACAACAACAACAACAACA
Organism: Dilophus febrilis; assembly: GCA_958336335.1. NCBI lineage: Eukaryota > Metazoa > Arthropoda > Insecta > Diptera > Bibionidae > Dilophus > Dilophus febrilis. The sequence goes on from OY284473.1 coordinate 20,843,110, forward strand.
ATTTGAAGGTAAGAAATGAAATTTAATTAATTTTTACCAAATGACATAATCGTTTTTGATCGATCGATACACCGATATTGAATTCTTTATCTAAATTGTTTTTCCGTTAAGTTAGAAAATTTACTATTAAAGAAAATCGATTTTTTATTTTTTTTTAAATAATAAAATTAATATCGACATGAATTTGCTTTTGCTAAAGAAAGTAAATTTTGAATTAAAACACATGTCGACAATTGAATTTTTTTCTTAAAAAATGTCGATTCTGTAACAAAATTAAGATCGACATTGAATTATTTTACCAACGAATATCGAATTTAGAATGAAATGTCGACATTGAATTCACTTCTGAAGATAGACAATCAATTTTGCAATATATCTACATCGAATTCATTTTCTAAAGTATATCGTTAAAGGTTCGTTAATTGTTAATTTTGTTAGTATTGTATTATGCCATTTATTATTCTTTCAACCTGACCGATTACCTCTTGGTACCCCGATCGTAGTAGTGATATGTATGATTTTGTATTCTTCTCAGTATTGTTTGAAACAATCTGACGTAAATGCTGCACCCTTATCACTGATGATACGAATGGGATTGCAGAAAATTGTTTGTTGCACTTCTAATTTCTGTAATACTTCATTAGCTGTCGTAGACTTTACTGGATAAATCCATTCAAATTTTCTACTACCACAAATAGATATTTGTATGCATTGGCCCCAAATGTTCGATATGGTATGTATTGGGACCCTGCATTACTAATGTCGATTTTTTGGCTTGAAACTGGCATTTATTTATGTATAACAAAATGATTGAGTATACATTAACCAATATATTGTCCATCGTTAGCTATGACTTCCTCCCATCTTTTAGGAAGTTTGTTGATTCCTCGTTTGAAGAATTCCTTATCTTTTGTCCCAATCCATTCATCAACCCATTTTCGCACTTCTTCAGCATTTCGAAAGCGTACATCTGTCAGGCTGACCTGCATTGATCTGAACAAATGGTAATCAAAAGGAGCAAGGTCTGGAGAGTACGGGGGGTTGATCCCAACCGAGCCTCTGTATTTTTTCTTTAATGATGTTTGCACGATGTGGTCTGGCATTGTCTTCGTGCATTAAAACTTTATGGTGTTTTCGAGTTATCAATGGTCGTTTTTCATTCAATTTCTTTGCCAATTCGCCCAGTTGTCGTCGGTAGCCGTTTCAGATGTAACAGTTTCATTCGGTTTTAACAGCTCATAATACACGACACCCTTCTGATCCCACCAAATGCACAGCATAAGCTTCTGGCAATGAATATCGCGTTTTGATTGTGAAGTTGATGGTTGGCCGGGATCAACATATGATGCTTTACGTTTAGGGTTGTCGTAATACACCCACTTTTCATCGCCAGTGACTAAAAAAACTATGTTTTTTGTGCTCGGCAAGATGTTTATGGAATGCATCGTTTCGTGCTTTGAGTTGATTTTCATTCAGTTGATGTGGTACCCATTTTCCTAGCTTTCTGATCTTTCCCATTGAATGCAAACTTCTAGAAATGGTAGAGGCATCTACATTCAACTCTAATGTGCAAGCTCTTGTTGCGTTCGACACGAATTTTCATTCAACAATGCCTGCAATGCTTCGTATTCAAATTTTTTTGGCTGACCTGACCGTTCTCTGATCTTCCACTTCAAAATCACCACTTCTGAAGCTTGCAAACCATCGTTCACAAGTTTTTTGAGTTGGAGCATGTTCACCGTAAGCTTTTACCAATCAAAATCGATAACTTTCAGCAGCGGTTTTCTTCAAATTAAAGAAAGTTATTAAACTTCCCCGCCATAACTCCTTTCAGGCACGTGTTTCGACATATTAGAAGCAAAAAAAACTTTGTTGTTTACACTTCAACGAAATGACATATACTTAACTTTATATAGTGTAATGACAGACAAAAAAAAGAAAATGGCCGCGGTGTGTTATAATTATATATATATTATGTTTATAAAGGGTGATTTTTTAAAAGCTATAGGAAAATTTTTCAAAAAAAACACATAAAATTCAGAAAAATGCATGAAATCTTTATTTGAATCCATAGTCCATATAATTTAAAGTTTGAAGATTATTTCATCCAAATGTTGACCTTGACTGCGCTTCAAATGGTCCATCATCCGCTTAGTCCAATTTGGTCATACTCTTTCCAACATTTCGGTCGGTATCTCACGAATAAATGCTTCAATGTTGTCTTCCAATGCGTCAATTGAAGCGGGCTTGTCTGTATAGACATGAGCTTTAACATAGCCCCACAAAAAATAGTCTAAAGTCGTTAAATCGCACGATCTAGGCGGCCAATTGACCGGTCCCGAACGTGAAATAAAATGTTCACCGAACTCGCCTCTCAATAAGTCCATTGTTGCGCGTGCTGTGTGGCATGTGGCACCGTCTTATTGAAACCACATGTCATGCAAGTCAAGCTCTTGCATTTTGGGCAAAAAAAAGTTGGATATCATCTCACGGAGCGCTCACCATTCACAGTTACGTTATCATTCGCATCATATTTGAAGAAGTACGGTCCAATGATGCCACCAGCCCATAAACCGCACCAAACTGTGACTTTTTCTGGATGCTCTTTTTCTGGTAGCTCTTGCAATGCTTCTGGCTGAGATTCACTCCAAAATCCGACAATTCTGCTTATTTACGTACCCATTTAGCCAAAAATGAGCTTCGTCGCTGAACACAATTTAGTCGCGATGAACTTTCTTAACAGAGCACGCATTTTGATAATAAAATTCAATAATTTGCAAGCGTTGAATCGTTTGTAAGACGATTCATGGTTAAATTATAGACCAAACTGAAGATGTTTGACAGTGAAACAAAACACGAAACGTGCATCAGTTGTTTAAACCAGTGTTGCCAAAAAGATAATAGCTAAAAAATCACCCTTTATATATCCAGTTATAATAATTTATTTTATATAATTCATTAGCGCCGACCCACATGTATGTCGACATTTAAACTGGATTCTTTTCCGCGGAACAATTTTGGCGCGGAACAATTTTGGCAATATAATGACACAAAATCGATTTTTATCAAATAAGTATTGATATTGATTCCGATCATAACCACAGAGTTATCTGAATTTTAACTCTGTAAATCTGAATTTTAACACAGAGTTGGCGCTTGCGGTTGGTCGTACGGCTAATTACCGACACCGTAAAAGACACAAATTAACAAACTAACAATAGAAGGCTGTTGTTGAACGCTAAAACCAGATTGTTGGTTGTATAGTGAAAAATTTATATTATTTTATTTTATTGATTCCGATCTAGTTTCTTGAAAGGGTTTTACAAAAAAAGTTTTTCTAATAAAAGTCGATTTAAAACAAATTACTCTATAAAACATATTTTCCAGATACATTCGGTTCAACAATGAAACGTAATGATGAAAGGTATGCAAACGATAAAAATTCATCGGCGCCGGCATTGTCATCACCGTCCGTTGTAATAATCGATAGTGAATCGTTAATAAATTTACCGAAATTAAATATTCAATCAAAATATTCTACGTCGCAATCTGGCAATCTGTCAACAGCAGCATCAACATCTCCGTTTGTCTATTCATCAACACCATCACCATCACCATCATCATCATCATCATCATCCGGTGCCATTCCAATTTCAATACAATCAATGAATAGTCATCGACCATCGACAAATTACGACGTAAATTACGTATATAAAATACAAAATCCAAATCAATGTATAAATCAAACTACATTAACTCCAATTTCAACGATTGCCGCAACAACAGCAACAACAAATGCAGCAACTGTAAAAAAACCAACCATAACCAATTTATTGTCATCACATCAAATTATAAATTTGGCCGATACGACAATAACTTCGGTATCATCAAAAACATTAGCAGCTACAGCAGCAGCAGCAGCAGCATCATCATCATCATCAGCAGCAGCAGCAGCGGCAACGGCAACCTCATCTTTGGCGGCTAGTATTCGTGGAAGAAGACCATCAATAATATTATCAACTGCACCGTCATCATCATCACCGTCACAATCGATAATATTAAATCCATTGACAACCGTAAAATTACCATTAAATTATCAAATATTACAATCGGCTGGGGCAGGCAATATTAAAGGTAGAAGACCATCCGTTATTTTAACAACTTCCCCAATGCAAAAAATACATTCCCAATCAACTCCTCCAATATCCGTGTTAACCGTTAATCCACCATTACCATTAGTGTCGTCAATTCCATTACCACCACAGCCGCCACCACCACCGCCACCACCACCACCACCACCACCACCACCACCACCGCCTCCATCTTCTTACATTCCCGACAAAATAAAAGCATTTGAAATCCAACAACAACAACAACAACCAATTCATCAAAAACAAATAATAAACGTGACAAAAACCAGATCGCCAGTAGCCAGCAGTACTTTATCATCAGTGAATTACCAATTGAATTCATCAACGACAACAACAACAACATCCAAAGGTAAAATGATGGTATCGAACGATGATTTGTTATTATTAAATCGACATCAACAATCATTACCATCTACAGCGACATTTATATCGACAACATCCTACACCGATCAAAATCCACCATCAATAGCGGCCAAAATTAATGCACAACAACGTCGAAATACAATTAATGAAATGAAACCATATTCAATTGGTGGCGGCGGCGGCGCCAACGTTGTTGGTCGATATCAATCAAGAAATTCAACATCGACATTTGTTAGTCCATCGTCAATTGTCAATAAACAACCACAACCACCATTACCTCAAATAATGTCAGAAAATCAACGACATCATTCACGAATCTCACAAACAAAAATATCTGATGCTGTATTCGAATCAAAAGCGGAAGAACTTCAATTGCAAATGGAATTCGAGCAACATGAAAATGAATTACAAAAACAACAACAACAACAACAATTACAGCAACAACAATCATCTAAATCATCATCAATGAGTATGTCGACATCAAGCAATCCAACATCAATTTCCATTTCAACAAATGATCGTCATAATCAATCCCAAACAACGGAGTCGCCTGCATCTACATCGCTATTGGACGACATCGACACCGACGATTCATTCACATGCCCATTAAGCCCATATTCCTACACAGACGAACAATTTGAATTGGATAAGAAAAGAATTCGTGACAGACTTAACAAAAGATTTAAGGAGTTGACAGGATCGTCTGCATTAATGGAATCAATGGATTTGGAAGACGATGCAATGGCAGCAGCGGCAACACAGACAGATTTGACAACATCAACTTTGTCACCAATGCCATTGGAATCGGAAGTGACGACCATTTCAGTCACAACAGCTGATGTTTCGTTTTCATCACGAGCACCACCACCGCCACCACCACCACCACCACCACCACCACCGCCATCGATTATATTCATTCGGTCATCATCATCCGAATCATCATCGTCATCACCATCATCATTGATGCCAATTGAGCAAATCGATTCACCCGTTGAATATCCAAATCAAATCGATGTAATAATGGCAACAAAAACGCAATATCCAACGCCACCGTTATCATCATTAACAGCACCCGCCGCAACACCATCAACATCAAATCGACATAAAACAATTACAAAAATAACGAAATCAAAGGCAACGTCAATGTCGACACCGCCAACATCCATGTCGATACCGTCAACATCAATGTCGATACCGTCAACATCAATGTCGATACCGTCAACATCAATGTCGCCACCGTCAACATCAATATCGTCACACATTGAACGTGAACGCATTCAATCGAGAATTTCATCTTTTGAAGTACCAACACCACCATCATCCACCGATCATTTGACTGTTTTAAAACAATATCTAAAGGGTTCATCAAATGATCCAGTTGTATCTGTAAAATCGACAATATCGACATCACCGACACTAATAACACCAACACCAAATAAACTGCAATTACGAAGATTTTCAATCAGTACTTGGCCGCCACCACAACCACAACCGCCGTCATTATCATCATCATTAACATTCGAATCTTCGTCATCGCAGAATACCGAACCAACAGAATCGACATTCGATTCACCATTATATGATAAATTACCAACAGCAAAAGCGGAACGTAACGGTCGTAAATTACCAACACTTGCAAATGCTGCTGTACCACCCGAACCCCAATCGTATGGCATTAAAACAGCTATGAAAATTAAATCAGCACCTCGTCGAAATTCAATAGCAACTGGACCAAAAATGGATATGTTACCACCTCCGCCGCCACCACCACCACCACCACCGCCATCAACACAACTACTAATAACAACGCCAGCATCCGCATCATCATCACGATCATTACGATCATCGACAATAACATCTCGACAAGAAGCAGCCGCTTCGTCATCTACGACATCATCATCGTTAAATTCTACATCAACTGAAGCGGGTAAAATTCGTAGTGCAGCTCGACGTTTTTCAACAACAACTGTACAACCGACTGGGCAATCACGATCACAATCACAATCATCATCAACCTCAACGGCAGCGACAACAACATTATCGCGATCCACAATAATAAAGGCGAATCCAAAACCGACAACAAAACCCCCTGAAATAACACCATTAATTTGTTCACCCGAAAATTTATTTTCATTTGAACCAATGAAATTTTGTTATCCAAAGTCGTCGTCATCATCATCATCATCATCATCATCATCATCATCATCATCATCATCATCGACATCGACATTGTCATCGAAATCATCAACGGCAACAGCATCAAAACCATCAACAACGGCTTCAACTTCTACTGTTTCAATGCCAACTACTACAACAACAACAACAACAACATCATCATCATCATCATCAAGAGCTTCCACTTCAGCGTCAACCGTTCCGGTAGCAGCACCATCATCATCAGCGATGGTTTTTTCCACAGTGGCGGCTTCCACTTCGGCAACTTCCACATCATCATCATCATCATCAACCGCGTCAACATCCACTTCTCATTCACATTCCCATTCCCATTCATCGTCACGTTCACGGTCACCATCCGCTTCACGTTCACGATCACCGATCCCTTCACATCGTTCGCATTCCTCTTCAACTTCAACGTCACGTTCTCATCATTCAAGTACCTCTCGATCGCGTCGTCATGGTTCCACATCGATTGATAATTCAACGGCAGCTACAACATCGACAACAGTGTCGACAATAACATCAACCAGTTCAAGTTCTGACTCTTCTGGAAGAATAATTGAAACAGTGGTGCCAATAACAACTGTTTTGTCTGCTGTGTCCCAGCCAGCTTTGTCAATTACAACATCGACATCAGCGTCAACGTCAACTGGTACATCATCACTGTTGGATGGTAGTTTATTAATGGAACCACCACCGCCAGCACCGAAAGATCCAAAAAAACCGAAAAAATTACGATCATCAAGTCGCCGCCAATCGATGTCCGGCAGCGATAAATTAGAATTATTTGAAAGTAACGAAAATAGTGATGGCCAACGGTCAAAGTCAAGCGATATCATTGAATCGTCCGATGACAGTTCAATTTTCACTGAATTAGATACATCGACAAGTAGTATCAGGAATAATAATAGTGATGAAATGCCACCTCCGCCGCCATCATCAATAAATAAACATAAACATAAATCGACAACCAGAAAATCAGAGATAAGAAAGTCATCCGACAGCAATGAAAACGCAATAACAACAACATCTATTCGATTACAACGAGATTTACCATTACCAACATTTGCCGAAACATCTGCATCGATATTGGGAATATCAACAACAACATCAACGGCATCATCAACAGTAACATCTTCATCGTCATCAACAACAACAACATTGTTTGATGATATTTTAATGTCTTCATCATCAGCTGGTTTTTCGAATGATGATGATAATTCAATGCGATTTGTAACATCAACAGCATCACCATCGATATCCATAATAGATTCATTGGGATCCGCATATTCATCAATAGAAATGCCTGAGGTTGCAGAAACCATCACCACCACCACCTCGGGATTATCGTCATCATTATGGACCTCGTCGTCAATGTCGTCGACTCCATCCTTTTCGGCAACATTTCCACCCCGAGAAGATCCAACATTACCATTACAATTGTTTCAATCGGAGGACGACGACGACGACGACGATAACAACGAAAACGGTAACAATGACATGGACGAGACGCTCGATTGTAATGATTTTATTATAAGAATGAACCAATTATTGGGTAAATTCGAAGAAGTAGGTAAGAAAAGGGGTTTGCTACCATCTACCGATTCCAAATCGATTCCTGTTGCTGCATCATCCGGATCATCATCGGACATTGATACATCGACACGCGAATCAACAGTATCTACAGAAATTCCAAACGAATCGATACAAATTCCAATTGAATCGTCAGAAATTCCTATTCAATCCACACAAATTCCTATGGAATCGATACAAATTCCAATTCAATCGACACAAATTGCTATCGAATCGATACAAATTCCTATCGAATCGATAAATATTCCTATTGAATCGGCACAAATTCCAATTGAATCGACACAAATTCCAATTGAATCAACACAAATTCCAATTGAATCAACACAAATTTCAATTGAATCGACACAAATACCAATTGAATCAACACAAATTCCAATTGAATCATCACAAATTCCAATTGAATCGACACAAATACCAATTGAATCAACACAAATTCCAATTGAATCGACACAAATACCAATTGAATCAACACAAATTCCAATTGAATCGACACAAATACCAATTGAATCAACACAAATTCCAATTGAATCAACACCTTCATCACATTCATCCGTATCAACATCGACATTGGCATCAACATCGGCACAAAAACCATCAACATCGGCAGAAAAACAACCATCAACAAAAAAGAAAACCCACCGAAACAAAGGCAAAGAAGGACCACAACCACTGCCAAAACCACCAAAACAAAAATCGATAATCAATAAAAATCCACGGACCGAACACAAACAAGTTGAAAAGATTACGGAGGTTAAGGAGGTTGTGTTAGTTCCGGTAGTTAAGAAGGACATAATAAAAACAACATCAACAATAACAACAACGTCGACGACGATTGTTAATCAAACAACTCCTCTAATAACATTCACTAATAACATCTCTAATAATGTCGATGTCGACGATGATCATATGAACAGAAATATTCAAAATTCATCAACATTGCAGAAGGAAGCTGAATTTAAACTTGTAAGTTTCTATTCGAATTTTACGAATCGTTCAAACATTCCGTTATCAATTAAATTACCCGAAACCGAATCAAAATCATCATCGGAAAGTGAATGCGATGATAAAAAAAGAGGCGCCTCCACTCGAAAATCATCATCATCATCGGCATCGTCGTCAAACGTCGATCCATCGGAAATCGACGAGGATGAAGGTGCCGTTTCCGATTCATCTGTTTTGATATCAGTACCGCAGCCAACAGCAACAAAAATAAAAATATGTAGACGTTCAACAATTAGTTGTAATCGGCCGTATTTAGATGATGATCCCGCTAAATTACCCATTACCCCATTTGATCGTCGTACATCGTTTGTTGGTGACGCCACCACATCATCATCTTCATCATCATCATCAGCAGCAGCATCATCAACAGCATCATCATCATCAACAGCATCATCATCATCATCATCGGTAAAATCAAAAGTATTAGCAATGGCCGCACGGCAAAATCAGGCAACAATGGAAAAATTACCCGCAATAAAATCAAAAACAATGGCAACACGACAATCGACAGCGGCAGCAGCAGCAGCAGCTGCAGCAGCAGCCGCCGCCGCCGCCTCCACCCCTTCCTCATCAAAATCATCATCAAATAATAAAATTATAATTGGAACTTCACCGGTTGTTCGGCTAACGCCAATCTCTAGCGATATCATACAATTATCACGTTATCCACAAATTTCTGCAACATCACCATTCGTACGATTGACGCCCATCACAAGTGATGCATCATCGATGCGATATTTATCAAAGGCAGATTTGGAAAAATTGACAGCTGCAACGAAACCACCGGCATCAACGGTTGCAGTTTCGACATCAACAACAATACCATCGACATCAATGTCGGCATTACGCACACCCGCATTTTTAAATAATAAAAATGTATTGCCGCCGCCCCGGCAGCAACAGCCATCAGCTTCGCGGAATTCATCGGGATCGGAATCTGAATCCGAATATGAATATGAATCTGACTGGGAATCTGAATCGGAAACGGAACCATTTGTATTGTCGGGATTACCGCTGCCACCGTCACCGGCAACAAATATTTTCAATTGGGATGATGTGAAGGGGAATAGGGTCATGCCCATCTTTCAAGTGAATAAATTTTATAATAGAAGTTGGAACACATTGATGGATAACTATAATATTAAGTGTGACGTATCCGAAACATTGGAAACGATTCGCATTGAATCGGAAATGATTGCAAATGGCCTTACACCAAATACATTTACAAATAATTATTATAATTCAATAAATCTACATCAGCATTTCGATAGCGTTGAGGAAATGAAAAAGGGTAAGTGTCTTTTTTTTGTGTTTTTCTTTTTAAACTCGTAATTAATTCAAAGGTCAAAGCCTTGTAGGAATATATACAAGAGGCGCTAATGATACAGAGAGAGAGAGAGAGAGAGAGAGAGAGAGAGAGATAGAATATGATAAGATTGACGATGTGACGATTTAGAAAGCACTTTAAATAGTTAAAAAACCCAAACTCAGGTTCAGGGTTTTTTTTTTTTTTTTTTTTTTTTTTTTTTGATAAAGAACCTTTTAATTGTTTGAAACTAAGAATATTTTAAGAGCATACAAATTGAACGATGAGCCGACGGTGAGCAGAAAAAACTTGTAAACCCCCAAAGCCCAAACTAAATTCGGAAGTTCTGTTTGTGATAGAATTTCTTTTAATTAGGTGAATTGTAGGAATGTTTAAAAGAAGCTCTAAAGATACAGATAGAGGGGTAGAGAGAGATAGAGATAGAGAGAGAGAAACAGAGAGTTCGAATACAGAACGATTGACGATAATACGACTTAGGAAAAACTTGAAAATGTCCAAAATCAGCTTCGGGGATATTTTTATTTTAATACAGAGTTTTTCAATTGTTCGAATAGAATATTTAAAGAGCGGCAGAGCTACAGTGATACAGAGAGAGATTAATAACAAATTGATGATGAAACGACGCATAGCTTAGACTAAAACTAGTTGTAAATCCTCAAAACCCAAACTCAGCTTTAGGGTTTTTTTTTTGTTGATTTTTGATTGAGAGCCTTTCGGGAAAATCAAATATTAACGACGAGACGACGCAGACGACGCAAAAGTGTTTGTAAATCCCCAAAGGCAACTCACCTTCAGAATTTTGTTTGATAAGCCTTTCAATTGTCTGAATTCTAGAAAATACGAATATTCAACGAAAGAAAGATTTCAGAGAGAGAGAGAGAAAGATTAAGAGATTAAAAGATTGAAGAGAAGACGACGGAGAGCGGAAAATGGGTAAACATTCCCAAAGCCCTCAGCTCAGCTTCAGAGTTTTTTTTTTTTAATATTTCAAATAATTTGAAACCAAAAATATTTAAAGAAAGAATGTAAAAAAAAATCCACAAGTTCGAAAGCCCAAGTTCAGCTTCAGAGTGTTTTTTTTATTTTAATAAAGAGTCTTTCAATTGTATGCTTTGAAGGAATATTTATAATGAACGCAAAATATACGAGGGAGAGAAAGAGAGTTAGAATACAGAAAGATTGACGATGAGACGACTTAGAAAAAACTTGAAAATGTCAAAAGCCCAATCTCAATTAAAAAAGTTTTTTTTTTTTACTTTGATAGAGAGCTTTTCAATTGAATAAAAGATTTGTAGAGAAGACGACGAAGAGCAGAAAAAAAGTAGAAAATGGCCAAAGCTCAAACTTACCTCCGAAGTTTTGTTTTTGATAGAGATCCTTTCAATTATGTGAATTGTAGGAATATGTAAAGAGTGGAAGAACATATACAGAGGTACAGTGAACGGTAGAGAATACAAGATTGAAGACTGACGGGGAGCTGAAAAAAAAAATCGTGAATCAAATTTCATTCAAGAAAATTACCCTCTTTCTCTCATTGAAATTCCATTGCTATTGTTAAAAAGTATTTTTTTGAATGAGAGAGAGACCGAGACCACGAGAAAATAGTAAAAAATAATTAAAAAATACAATGGAAATTATCTGATTGATATTTTCATCCAATACTTTATTCAATTAATATTTATAAAATTTTTCTAAATTCTCCCTCCACCCACCCACACACACATAGAATCGAGAAATATGCCAAATGTTACGGTTCGCCGATTGCATTACCGTTTTATGGAATTGTATGGTCAATATCCGGAAACCGATCCATTTATTCTGGTTGTTTGTGATATTTGCCAAGCAACATTACGGCCATTTGGCCTGGAACGCCATCTAATGTTGCGGCATCGCGCCCAATATGACTTTATTCGTCTTCAAATGAACAGTGACTGGACAATTTACTCATCACCACAACCACAATACCCGTTTCCACCACATATGCTTCAAGAATTGAGTGATGTTCAACCGTCGTCAGCACCGCCGCCGGCTCAACCACTTGCACCACCGCCAGTACTACCTGCACCACCAACAGAACCACATGCACCACCGCCAGTACTATCGGCACCACCAACAGAACCACCAACACCACGGCCACCATCACGCCCACTAGTATTTCGTCGTCGTCCAATAACACCACCACCACCACCACCGGCAACTACAACCTTAGATGCTCAACAATCCAATTTAAATGTTCTCGATTTTAATGTATCGAATCGTCCCATTTTTAATACACCTATCCGACGATCATTAGATGAACGGCCTCGTTCAATGTTCGATTACGAACGACAAAAACCTGAAGAGGCAACGACGGCGACGGAGACGGCGACAACAACAACAACAACAACAACAACGGCGACATCAACAGTCACTGGGACATCGCCGATAATATTTGCGCCAACATCACTTAGAAAAAGTGCAACTTCAATTAGTAATCTAAATAATATAGAGAAAATTCATTATATGTATGAAAATCCAAATTCAAGTCCTTGGGAAATGCTTTACGAATGGGCATCCAATAAACAGCCATATCCATTAAATTTTCAAAATCCGACAAATGGCACAAATGCCGATGTGCCGTCAGTTAATAATCAAAGGAATACGGGAATGGCGGCATTGAACGGGGGAAATGCACAAAGACAGTCGGTACAGATACCATCAACATCGGCGGCAGCAAGGGCGGAATTGGCGGCAGCGAAGGCGGAATTGGCAACAGCAAAAGCGGCATCGGCAAAAAGTATTGCGACACCGGCAACAGCAACCGCGACATCGGCAACGGCAAAGACGACATCTGCAACAGCAATCGCGGCTTCAGCAACAGCAACGATAAAACCAATATCGGCGGCAGCCATAAAGTCAACATTTGCAACAACATCGGCAACAGCAACGATAGCAACAAATTCGGCAACGGCAATGATAAAAACAACATCGACAACAGTAAAGTCCGTTGCATGTGCAACAACATCGTCCGCATCGGCAACATCAATCGCTACATCGGCAATAACAACAATATCGGGAACGGCAAATTTGAAGCCTGAAACAGCAAAGACGACACCGGAAACCGCGACATCGGCAACAGCTACAATAACAACAAGATCGCCGACATCGGTAAGGCCAACATCTGCAACTGCAAAAACGATATCATCAACAACAACAACAACAACAACAGCGTCGAAATCGGCAACAGCAACGAGTACAATAATATCGACAACAGTAGCGTCGACCGCCGTAACAGCAATGGTAACAACGTCAACGGCAGTAAGGTCAACATCGGCAACATCAAAGACGACTGTGGCAACGGCAATAATGACTTCGGATTTTGCAACGCCATCGGTAACATCAAAAACTCCAAATTCGGCCACAACAACCCCTACTGTTTCGAATACGCTGACGGAAATGTCCACGGCAGTAATCGCAAATCCCACTTTTGTAACGGATTCATCACCATCATTGGCATCACGTTCATCAGAATCAGCAGCTGTAACAACAACAACAACAACACGTTCTACTGTTGCGCTTGAATCCGACCAAGCGACACCGGAAACAAACGTATCTTCTGTGTCTCTCACACAACAAACACCATCAACGGCAGAATCAAAATCGAAAGAAAGAAAAAAGTCAAAGTCGACAAGAAAATCTGATTGTACTGTATCAAAACTAATTACAACTACTGGATTGTGCCAAACACAATCACAGCCAACGCAATCAGATCCAACGCCGCCTAAGAAAATATGTATATCTGGTACTGATGCTGCTGCTGCTGCTGCTGCTTCTGAAAATGAAACATCAACAATATCCTCAAACGTCGAAAACCCATTGACAATTGACAAACGACCGGCCACCGATAACAAAACATCGAATATAATAATTGAAATTCTATCGTCCGATTCGGAATTATCATCAAAAAAAGATAAATCATGGACGTCCAATCGACGAAAACGAAAACGACGACGACGAGAACGGGAACGTGAACGAGAAGTACAACGAAAAGAATCGACAAGAACACCAATGGAAACGACTACGACAACAACAACAATACCAATAGAAACGACGACACCAACAACACCAATGGAATCGACGACAACAATACCCACTGTCGTTTCTCGACCAAAAAGTGTCGATGTCGATAAATCAACAAAATCAAATCAGTTATCGCCGATGTCGATAGTCGGCGATCTCACCGCAGACCCCACCACAGACGCCCATTTATGTACCGGCGATGCAACGGATGATTCAACCGTTGACATCGATTTACTACATTCATATATATTTTTTGATGATGATATGGTATCGATACCGGATGCTGATGAAAACATTGATGATCCGACAGCAACGACTTCGACGACGACGACAACGACAACAACATCCCCCAATGTATTCAATGATACAAATTTCGATTGGACATCGTATCAGGCACGCAGAAATGAATTTGATAATGTTGATAAAGCAGTCCGAGGTTTAGTTGACATTGTCGACTTAAATTATGACAATGGAAATAATGCAACGACAACCAAAACAACAACAACAATTGGAAAAAATGTCACAGCTAACGCGAATGATAATATTTTGGATGTAGATTTTGTTGATGTCGACATCGAAAACATTGTCGACATTCAACCATTAACAAAAGATACACCCATTATTGATTTAAGTGATAATGAAAATGGAAATATTGCCGAAATTCAAAATATCGACATTATCGATTTAAGTTTAGATGATGATTGTGAACCTATTATTAACCAAAATAATAATAGGGTAGTTAATGTCAATAATAGAAATGTCATCGATTTTATCGATTTAAGTTTGGACGCTGACGAAAATGAAAATCCATCAAATGACAATTGTCATCAAAAACATACCGAAAATAATGTCGATAATGAAAATAAAAATAATAATGCGTTGAACAACGACAATAAAAAAATTTTACCATCAGCACAATCCCAATTTGTAAGTCAGTTGTGTATAGTTGAAGGAGTAGTAGGACCAACGACCAAATCAAATCCATTTGAACGACAATCGAGCACCAACACCAATCCGAATCAATCCCACCATCATCCGCTGTATGGATCAATGGATCGTTTAAATCGATCAACAAATCAACCAAATAATTTGTTGACCTCCAAATGGGCATCGAAACGAGTGCAACATCTATTGGATGCCATTAAAATGGGTACGGATTGTCCTCCTCAACAACAACAACAACGAAGAAGAAGAGGAAGACGAATAGATGAAAGTGAGAGCGAAAGTGAAAGTGAAGTTGAACCTGAAGCTATTGATGATAGACATATGAAAACATCCATTGAATTTCGTCAATCATTAAAACAATTACTAAATAAAATTACCAAATCCGAATATCAATTGATGGTCGTCTTTGGCAGTCTGGCCAATGGCTACCATCCATTATGTGATTGTCAACATGAAATGATAAAATGTCGATGGCATTCAATGGTACATAAAAATAATGTAAATACCGAATTAATAAATACGTTTGCTCGTACCGTAATGCAACGTACACCCGATCGTCGAAATCAAAAACGTCTCTGGATGATTATGCAAAAAATTGTGAAAAAATTGGAATTCAAAGAACGTTTGGTGAGTTTCGAAAATTAAGTAGTTTTTTTTTTATTTTCTTTTTGATTATATTTTATTTTGTTTACTTTCCACATTCAATGATGATCACCGACCCCTCATACCACCACCACCACCACCACCACAACTCCCGTATCACCTTCTCTCCTTACTTCCTCTATCCATTGTATTCCCTCACCAGACATTCCTCCTCCTTGTATTTCCAATATTACCCCAGCGACACACTTCCATACACCACTCACCTTTCTATAATCTCCCCCCATCCTTCCAGACAATACAATCTCCTCTCTAATTAAATTCCTTACACATAACCATTTATACCTAACATCGTGTTAAAAAAAACCGCACACTCATACAAAATGCCATCCCGCTTCCCTTACTCTCATATCTCAACCTTATCCCTTTGCATTGAGTCCCATCACATCGCCCCTCACCCCTAATATCACTCATCTCAAATTTAAACTTCAAATTTCCCCCTTAAAATATTCCTGCATTCTCACACCCCATTGCAACTCCGCAAATACCTCCTTTACCATCTCCTACACTCCTTTACCAACTCCTACACTCCTTTACCATCTCTTTTACACCATTTTTCATTCTACCTTTCTCACTAAAATCTCCGCTCTCAATCTCCAATATTCCCGCTCTCGTATCGCTCGCTCTCGTTCCAATAGCCCCTGCTAACTTCTGCTCCACACAGTAATCTCTGTTCTTGTTAAAATTCCACCACCTTTCCTGAGTCACACCCGCCTTTGCTTCCATCTACACATTATTCTTCAGATGACTACTCCACGATCCACCATCTGTTACCTCCACTCCCAGATGTTTGTATCTTCCTACCACCTTCACTTTCTTTTCATTCATTTGCCACTTCCTCTTCATCTTTCCTTACTCTATTGCCTCATTCCTAAATCCTAAATCCTAAATCCTTTTAAACTTTTCCATATTAATTCTGAGATTCCCCCTTTTAACAATCCAACCCGTTTATCATCCCTTGCATATTGGCATTGACATTGTCCCCCAAACAAATAATGTCAAAATATAATGTCATAAGACAAAATTCTCTCGTGCAATCCACAATTTCCTCTTCTCATTTTCTCTTTCGGACCTATCGTTTATAAAAAGGGCGTTAAATAACATTGGGCTGAATACGCCTGTCCCCTATCTCACTCCTGTATCACACTTTTAAAATACTCCGAATTACACACTTACACTTCACCATACACTCGCCTCGTCCGGTTCCATTTTCGTTGACACACACACACACACACACACACCCCATCCGTACAACTTATACCAAAACGGCCGCCTATCGACACTGTCAAACACCGTCGCCTTCATAACAACAAAAACAAACAAAAAATTCCATTTATTATCGACCCATTCGACATTTTCATTTCCAAAATTTTTTTTAAGCACAAACGGATTTTTTTTACTAAAATTTCAAAATGGCGGCATTCGACATCCAAGAGATGACGTCGAAAATGAAAAGTTTCTCATTACTTACTTACTCAATTTTAATTGAATTTCCATCGAATTGGTTCGGTTTTAAAATTGAACTTTGACTGAATTATCCTTAAAATAGTGTTTTTTAGATACATTCAAAATGTCGTCGAAAAATGGATAATTTCCACATAACTTTTACAAAATTTTGTATCGTCGGAAGTACTCCTAATTTTATTACTTAAATCTATTGAACTTTGATATCAATGCAACAGTGACCTTTTATTATAAAGCATTTTTCAAAATGGCGACTATACATTCAAAAGAGATGGCGTCGAAAATTCATAGCATAAATTTGATTAATTTTGTTGATTAAAAAGTGAGATTAAGGAGGAAAATATGATATTTCAGACAAATCGGCGTTGGACGTAAAAAGACAAAAAAAGTTTTTTTGTTTTTATTTAAACCCCCCCCCCCCCCCCTGCCACTCATCCAATCATCGATCAATCAATTTGACACAAAAACCTTTCCAATTTTGACAACACAAAATATTTCATTGCCATTTTGTATGTGTACGATTCAGGTACGATTTCATCCGGCACCAAAATTTATTCAACATCGGCGGTTCGATCGACGAACATCAACGAACAATAATACAACTCCTCAAAATGATCATTATGATAAAAGTCAAACAGGACTGTATCTAGACGATGATGATGATGATGATGTTGAAAATGTTTTGCCAATGGGCGAAATTAAACGTTTATTAAAATCGATTGCAGATTATTATGAAAGGAAAAAACGACATATTCGTCGTCGACGGCCAGCTTCATTTTGGGCAACCAATCAAAATCAGAATAAAATTCAGTATAGTAGTAATAGTGATGATAGCAGTGACATTGATGACGATGACGAATCATCGACAGCACCACCCATCGACGTTGTTAATACACTGTTAACAACAACGATTTCGAACGACAATGACATCGACATTGAAGGAATTTCATTGTATCAAAATGAAATCCATCAAATCCATGGCAATCAATTGTGGAATATTGTTAAGAATCGAATCGTCTGGAAACAATTAAAAGAGGCCATAAGTTCACAGGCGAAGACGCCGACGACGACCACCGACGAGGAAGACGTGGACGACCACGACATGGTGTCGACAACACAAACATTAAATGATTTGAATCATTCACAAACGATTACAAATTTATTGATGAGTAATCCTTCAATTGGTGAATTGACAGATCATAATATGGTTGATAAATTGGAAGAAATCATAACGACGGCGCCAACGGTTGCTAATGCCGTTGATGTTTGTACGCCGAATGTTACCTTTGAGTCTTTGAATACATCAACAAATTTAGTGATTGATGTCGACAAGATTGAAAATAATTCAAATACTGATAAAATACCTATGGATAACGGTGACAATGACATTGTTAAAACAGAAGAAACAACAGACACAGAAGAAGAAGAAGAAGAAGATGATATGTTTAGTGTTTGTTTTAATGAAGATTTTAATGTAATTGATTCGGCCGATTGCGAATATCCTGATGATAATCGTGATTTTTCAAGTGATTTTTTATTTAATAACAATTTCAATGATAATGCCACTGACAATGCCGATGTTGATGTTGATGTCAATGCCGAAGTCGATATTGAACGCCAAATGATAATGAATGATCAGGAAGAAAGTGATGAATTGGTCGATGATGGCTCAGATGAAAAATCGACATCGCCAATAAGAGAATTTCAAGGTTATCTTCGTTTATCTACGAATGATTCAAATGATCGGGCTGTATTCGTAGCAAAATCGTCGTCGCCACCACTGCAGCCGCCGCCACCGCCGCTACCAACACAACCAGATAGAACGGCGGAAACGATCATCACCACCAATGGTGCAAAACAAGTGGCGATATCTAATAATATAGATAATCACATCGATTTGGAAAATGTCGATAATGAATTACAAACTAAAGATTTGGATAATTCAGAAAATCCAGCATTGCCTACATCATCATCTTCATCATTTTCGTCATCTTCATCTTCATCAGCCACTTCATCATCTTCATCATCTTCATCATCATCATCATCATCCTCTGACGATGACGATGATGCTGATAATAAAAAATTAACCTCATCTAAAAGCATTAGGAATAAATCAATAAACTTCAATAATAGTAATATTAATACTAATTATAACAATGAAAACGACAACGGAAGTCGCCAGAGCCACCACGATAACAACAACATCATCGATAATAATAATAATAATAATAATAATAATAATAATAATAATAATAATAATAATAATAATAATAATAATACTGTTGTTGCAATAAAACCACGATTGTCAATATTGAATGCACAAATGTCGATAAAAATGTCGACAAAGACAAATCGAATTCAATCATCATCATCTCAATCGACTCCAATTCCAACAACAACAACAACAATAACAAATCAACTGAACGGAATTCCATCGAGAATGTCGACACCTCCAAAACATTCAACCGCACTAACAACACCAGCTACGAAAGAAATCTCATTGATATTCAATGAAAAATTACCACCAAAGACCCAATTGAATTCTTCTACCATTGAAGAAATTCCCACCACCAATTTCACACTAACTGTTATTCGTGCTCATCCAATAAAAAATCAATCACAATTTGAATTCACCAATTCATCAACATCGCCAGAAATCCGTAAAAAACACCAATCAAATTCAATTTCAAATGAATCGAATAATAATATTAATAATGTTTTGATGAAGGTTAATGAAATTGAAACAGTAAATGATCAATATTTTAAAAATTATTATTCACATAAAAAATCCGTCAGTTATCGTCCTCGTTCCAGCATTCCGTCGTCAGCATCAACATTAAAACGAAATAATAATATTTCTTCACGGCAACAACAACAACAGCAGAAGAATGCCATTTGGCCGGCGAACAATGACACGACAATGAACCAACGAATGACAACGACCACCATGAATGG